>CM045761.1:84467753-84867753 GCA_025200525.1 Camellia lanceoleosa
AACAAGGTGGATGTTCTACCTTATGTCTTATTGATTCAAACTAGAAGCTCGATTATGAACTCAACCTCCAATTTCTTTAAGTCTCAAAGCAAAACACAAGATAAACTCAATTCTCTCAATCTCTCTCTCTTGGTCAACAACAACATAGAGAAATTTTGATGAAATGTCAAAGATGGTATGGAGTGTACTAAGGCTAATGATGGTCCGTGTAGTGGGCCACTAGTGTAACAAAAAGGGTAAATAAATTACAACAATGCAATTTAACCCATTTTAATCTAATTTATTCATGCCAAATCACTTTTTCAATAAATATACGAAAATCACATAAATTCTTATGATCTAACTCATCAATCGATTTAAAACATCGTCAAATCTAAGGATTTCAATTATGAGTTTAAACATAAAAAGCGAGCAGATAATCAAATAGTCAAACAGATGGGAATGCATTTAAACTAACATATACTTTCAATCAATCGGTTTGATTTGGTCGGTCGGTTTAGTATTTCGATTACTTGATTATCAATCATAATCGATCTCGGTTTAACGATGTCGGTAGTCATTGATGTGATGGTGAGGTTATTACATATTCGCTCGGCGGAGCTCTGAACAACGATGGTCATTTCGGCGAGGAAGCCAAATCTTAGGATTTCCATATTTGCCTTCCAAGTTCGAACCAAGCATCACCCCAAAACTCAACCTCTTGAGCCCAATTTCTAGAAAAACACTTAAAACTCATAGTATATCATGTTTCAAAAGTCAATTTGTAAAATTAAAGCTCAGGATGAGTCAATTGAACACATTTTCAATAAATCCTCAAGAACAAAGCTTAAACAAAAATGCATAAGTACAACTTGGATTCCAAAAGCTCAAAACAAGATTTAATATAACATTGAGCTCAAAACCAAGGTAAATTCATGGATTAAAACAAAAGTATGAACATGCATGTGAAGTTTTGATGAAAAACAAACTCAAATTGCAAGATTGTAATCATGCATACATGATATACTACCCAATTCAACAATTTAAAGCTAAATCTAGACTCTAATCTTCAATAGGTTAGAACTATGCAAGAAATAGCTCAAGCGAAATTAAATGGCGTGACCTACATAACACATAACAGACACATACTTGAAACACACGTTCCATTTATACAAAACTTACGTCATTGGTTCTTAGTGTGTTTCTACCCTTGAATTCCCTTTATAGAGTCTTAAACATAGCCTAGGAATGCCTAGGATGGAATGAGGATGCAAATATGCCTTAGAAAATATTTTGCAAAACTTCTTTGGCAGGGTCTCGCTCGGCGTGACTTCCTTTTCAGCGAGCTTGCCAAAACAAAGGGTTCGCTCAAGCGAGGACTCCTTCGCTCGAGCGGTCTGTAAAAAAAAATGCAAAAGTACTGGTTGCTGATTTTTTACGCTCAATGCTCGCTCGAGCGTGAGACCCAGTTCCTCGCTCGAGCATAGGTCTCTTCGCTCGAGCGTGTGTCTGCGTGCACCAAAAACCTGAGAGCTTGAAATTTGCGCTCGAGCCACCATTTATTCATCACGACCCAAACCAGCCTATGGGTTTAACATCAGAATCGCCGATGTCAAGAGATTACCAAGGCTGCTTATGAAGAGCAGTATAGTAGAAATCTGGGGCATGGCGGAAGCTAATCTGATAAATAAACAATGTCCAATGAACTGTGACAGTCTGCATGCAAAAAGACTTTTCATATCTTTGTACAGGCAGTGACAAAACAATATGTACATTATATACAACCATTCAGAGCAGGGACTAAAACCCTATTAAAAGCGATGCAGTCTGATCTATATAGTATTACAAAACGGTACAGAGACAGACGGGGAAATAAAACACCCCTAAGCCATAGCTTGGCAAGCTCGGAACCTCGCAGTGAGACACAGTGGTTGGCTTGACAAAACTAGAGTTTACCCCGACGTTTCTAGCATTGGTCCAGTGCCTGTACACCTACATATATATATATATGAGTAGTGAGCTAAAGCCTAGTGAATAACATAATGTGTAAAGGGGTTTAGAATGAATGTCCTTACAGTAATGAAAACAGTTCATTTCAATCAATGTATTAGTTGTTCCGTACAATAAACAGTCATATGTGGTACATCCTTTAACATAACAGTAACCAGTAGGTCTTAAAAGAAGCGATAAATGATGGCCATCAATCGATGCTTGATAGTGGTTCCAACGAGAAAAGCAAGCGAGATCTCTGCGATGTGATAAAGATGATGATGGTTGCTAAGGATGCCTGTCTGATTGAGAATATAGGACATACATTCATTCGATTAACAATATTAGTTTAAGCGATGCTGATTCGGTTGTTGAAGATAATCATTTTGAACATATCTTTACGATTGTTATTCACGAGTTGAAGGCTACGATAGCTAGAGCGCGTCGATCACCAACCCTACACGATTACAGGTTGAACACACACTAAGCTGATTAAGAAAGATAATAACTTAGTCCCTAATTTGCCTCGGTTTGTTCTACATCTATATCCTCGATAAGATGCCTTAAATATGCCCTAGGAATGCCTAGGATGAAAAGAGGATGTAAAGATGCACTTAGAAAACATTTTCAAAATTTTGATGAAACAAAAGTCACACTCGGCCTTGAGTTTCCCGCTTCGGCGGACATCTGAACAACGATTCCGCTTCGGCGTCACTTCCTTTCGGCGATGCATAAGCAACTTGATCAAAAGTGCTGGATGCTCAAAAATCACGCTCGATTGGGCGCTCGATAGTGTAGACGTCCCCGAACGCCTCGGGAGGGAATGAGTCCCCCATTTCGTTCGTTTTGGGCTCGCTACAGTTCAGGACTCTAATTGTCACGGTTCTCAATCTGAACCAAAGAGTCCAAATCCGCAAATCGTTTGAGAAAACAAATTTTTGAAAGAAGTACCAAACATGGTTGCTTTGCGGAATCTGATCGTCGCCTAAATATTTTATTTTTGGGAAATTTAGGAAACCCTGACTCGTGCCTAAGGCTACTGTCATCATCACCAAAGTTGCCTCGGCTCGGGAACTTAGGTGCGATTGGGAAAGGTCGCCGTGAGCACCCATACTTAGATCAAAGATCAGCCTCTACTAACCATGATATCCAGTTTTGAAAACATTATGCGTTTTTATCCCGATTATTAGCCTAAATTTACTATGTGATGCACACAGCATACAAGTATAGACTGATGCTGAATTGGAACAAAACATGTTTGTTTGTTTTTCTTTTTGAAAGATGGTTTCTTTACTTTCAGTAGGCTTAAAATCTGATTTTGCCACCCTCGGGTGGGCTTAGAAAAGATAGTTTTGCCACTATCTAGTGGGTTTAAAACTCATAGTTTTGAATTGTTCCAATCAACTAACTTGACCTTCACCCATAAGCATTCATGCGGGTATATCACATAAGCACATAGCCTCATAGTGCGCATGCTATCATGGCGATCCTTTCCTTTACATGCAAGGATGCTAAAGCATAAAAACTTAAGTACTCGAAGCCAAAAGCGAAGCTAATTAGAAATCCATGCATGATCTGACTATCTGAAATGCCTAATGCAATACATGCAATAATGCAACTATAATGAGCTCGGCTATTCTAAATATGGCATATGGAATGCTCTGACTAACAAGTATTCAACTTGGAATTGAAATACAATGTAGTGAATTAGGATGTCGAGGCGATGCATGCAAAAGCAGATGAATGAATGCAAACATGCTATCATCTTGTATGCTAAATGAAACATGCCCTAATCTAACCATCATAAAGTGGTAAATAAAAGGGAGAAAAGACGTGGGATTAGAAGACATACATCACACGACGCACACTTATTACAATTGTGCCCTCATTTCGGAGGTCCAAATAAATATCTGATCCCAAATGAATAGTTACTGATCAGAATAAATACAAAATCCTAATTAATTAACAAATTAAACTAGGAAAGGCTGTAAACTAGCATGCAAGCTAAGGCGCCTGGGCTCTGCTCGAGATGATGAATGATGCATGTTAGGGTTGTATAGCGGAAATCCACTGCGATGCCCCAATTAGCCTCTGTTTACAATTAATGCCCGAATGCTGTGCAAGGCTTTTGAAAACTGCTGATTTCTGATTTGCTGCAACAGAGAGCAGGAAAGGGGCATAGCAATGTATTTTCACATATGTATGCTTTACTACTCTTCAGGGAGTGTAGTCCTCGATCCTCGTGCCACCAATCACGCATCTCGATGCATGATGGCCGAGGAGTCGATTTGCACGACTTAATATGAAATGAATGCACACATAAACACAACAAGACCGAGACTCCATCATGGATAATCCGAGTGTGGTGTGAGGAATTGAGACACGTTAAAATCACTCAAATGCAATGTCCCTCGTTTCTGTGCTCAGACTAACTCCTATCCCAAGCACAATGCAATATGCATGACATGCATGAATGCAACTAATATACAACCTAGCATGCACTATGCTACGAGATGGCATATCGATGCATGATGTAACATAGCATACGATGCTCTAACATGCAACTTAGCATACACAATGCTATGAATCGAAATAGCATACTGTGCATGATGGACTTACACCAACATGAGTGGACCTCACACTCACATTAGTGGCCATTAGATGGAAATGAGACACTCGAGATCGTACAGCGTGCCATGACAGAACCGACCCTAAGGCACGAATACCACTCTACCAAAGCATGGCAAGACATGGAATATGGCATACAAACATGTGAATTTCAGCGCTAAAATATGATGCTAAACAGCCTCAAAACATGGCAATATGGCATCCGATGCATGAGATGAACCCCGAAACATAAAACTAGGCATATGCAATGACCTATAGCTATACAAAGCATGCATTTTTTGATCATGAAGCATGAAGACAGAGTAAAAGCAGTCCTAAAACATGAACTTTTCTAGTTTAAAGCATGGCCAAAAAGTGCTAGCAAGATGGACTAAAATAGCATGCGATTTTGACTATCAAACATGGTTTACATAGAAAGTATATGAAGCACATGGAATCTCATCATACCAACAAAAATCAATGAACTAAACATGCCAAAATATGCCCAAATACACATGGAAAGGCAGCCAAAACATGCACAAATGAGAGGCTCCTTTGGAAGGGCATACAAGGGGTTATTAAGCACATGCAAGATAGATATGAAGCATGACCAAAAAAACTCTAGAAATCAAATATGGTAGTCTCAAAATTCACCAAATTGACCCTGAAGTGTGACTTCAAAGCATGCAAGATAGGGTCTCTTTGGAAGGCCAAAATGACTACCAAACAAGTCAAGGTGAGAGGGGGTCATCCCCCTCTGATTTGGAGGCTCAAAATAGCATCAAAGCCACTGGAAATCTACTGGATTCCAGTGGCTAGAAGGTCAAACAAGGCATGCAACAAAGGCTAGGGTGTAAGGCTCAAAACAAGAGACAATCAAGCATTCAATGAAGCATGTGACCTCAAATAAGAAAATGCCCTTAATAAAACATGAATATGATGTCAAAACAAGCCTTTTTTTAGTTTATAACAAGTCTCAAAAATGAACATAAATAGAACTAATCTATCATGCAAAAATGGCCCTAAAAGAGAGAATAGAGAGAAGGGACAGCAGCTGGCCCCAAGTGGAAAATAGCCCTTGAACAAAATTTAAGAGGGGCTCAAAAAATGGCACTTTACAGTTTACATCAAGCCTCGAAAATGAACACAAGTGAGGCTAAACTATCATGCAAGAAAAAGGCCTAAAAGATGGATAAAGAAGCAAGTGGTAGCAACTGACCTCAAGCAGAGAGAGAGCCCTTCAACAAAGTTGAAGAGGGGCTCAAAAAAAGGCATTTCACAGTTTATGAAAAAATCCAAAACAGCACACAAATAAGCCTAACATATCATGCAAAAATAGGCCTAAAAGAGAGTTTAAACACAAAGGGTGAGGAGGAGAACTCAAACAGGGAAAGACCCTTGATCAAACATGGAGATGAGCTCAAAATATGACTATTTATAGTTCAGGTCAGCCCAAAAATTCTTACAAGTATGGCTTAGAAAGCATGCAAAATAGGCAAGAAAGAGGAAAATGGGACTCACCCTTGTAAAACCAAGCTTCAACAACTTTTGGACCAGGTTTGGGAGCTCTTCACCTCTGGAAAACAGCCTCAAGTTTGGAATGGAGTGTGGAGGTGTTGTGCTATGGGTTGGTGTAGAAATGGTGCAAGGCTTTTAGGGTTTGGAGGGTTGAAGTAGAGAGAGAGGGAGAGATATAAGCAAGGCTCTAAATAAGAATTTCTAACCCCCTAAAATAGAGCTGGGGGGTCTGGTTTTATAGAGGGAGGAGTGGAGGAAAGGGGGGGAAAATCAAATTCAAATTTCTCCCCCAAAAGACCTCGGATCAAGATCTGGGAGGAAAAAAGAAGTCTGTATGAGAACGGTGAGGGTCATGGCCACCAGTTCGGAGGTTCGTGTGGCTGGCCCGGCTCACAACTTCGCCGAGTCAAAGTCAATGAAATTAGTGGCCGCCACCCCCAAAGGTGGCCTCGTGTGTGCCAACCAGATATGTGGAAAACCACGAAAATGTGAACCAGAGAGAGAAAAACCAACTTTTAGAGGGGTTCAAAAGGGTCGGAAGAGTTAATTCTTAGGCCATGCCATATTTGTGGCCTCCGGTGTGTACAACACAAATATGTGGTTGAGGGCCAAAGAAAGTGGCCCAGAATGGTCAACACCAACTTTCTAGCGAGGAAAAGCGAGGCGAAGAGCGATGAAGGAATAAAGCTGGTCCTCAAAACAATTGCTAGCCTTCCACCCTTCTCGGCCTTCATAACAATGAAAATAAGGTCCTGCCAAAATGAACCCAAACCGATGCAAATCGAAGGTTGAGGCAATCTGTGACAGGCCCTAAAAGCGATTGTTAAGCACCGAGGCGTTTGACCACGTTGGTCTCTCGAGCCTGATGTCCCTCAAAAGGAGCAAATAAGAAGTGTGCCAAAAGACAAGCGGAGGTGGTTAAGTGGTCGAACCTAGGCATTGACAGCGACTCAAAACCGAGGCAAGACTCCAAAAGGGAAAAATGGCCTCGACCACGAAGCGTAGCCCTCACATCGAGAGATGACCTCTGAGACCTCTCCTCCTTCGGGAAGAAAGCGGAGAAAACGGGACTGGTTATAAGCGAGGCAAGGCATAAAAAAGTCCGAAGCTTGGGAGGCGAGGCTCATGCCGGGACTCACTTAACGAAACGAGCACAATATGCAACATCACCAAGTGCTCGAGTGGTGACGTCTGAGTCTTAAGGTCGGTCAAAAATGGGGTGTCTGATTGTCCCTCTTTGTGAACTCGAAAGTCATAAATGACAAGAGTGAATGTTAAAGTCCGAGAGCGACCCATTTTTGACAAGAAGACTTAGACAAACATATTAGATAACAAGGAATGTGCTTACGAGCATGCCC
Organism: Camellia lanceoleosa; assembly: GCA_025200525.1. Taxonomy (NCBI): domain Eukaryota; kingdom Viridiplantae; phylum Streptophyta; class Magnoliopsida; order Ericales; family Theaceae; genus Camellia; species Camellia lanceoleosa. The sequence goes on from CM045761.1 coordinate 84,475,205, forward strand.
GCATGGGGGCAAAATGCAAAATGATATGCACAAAGTGGATGTAACTCAATGATCATGCAAATGACAAGCTATAATGAAGCAAGTATTCACAAATAGATGCAGTTTTAAGTAAGGATGCAAAGCAACTACATTTTATGCGATTAAGAATGCGGAGAATTGTTCAACTCGCCACGTCTCACATGGAGAAGATACGATACCTGTGTAGTTAAATGCAGTCGCTTGACCCTCAAATGAGTTGTACATACAATATCGTGCACGAAAAGGAAGAAACTTAACAAGCACAACATAGTTAGCAACACATGTTGATGTGATATCGGCGTGAACAAATCACGGTGTTGATGGGTGAGTGCATCGCAATGCGAAGCAACGTGCATGACAACGCAAGTTTAAGCATGGAGGCATGACAATATCAAGGAGATGTATATAACAGTGCAAGTGGTGTGCATGAGAATGCAGGTTATGTGCACAATAATGTAGAACAAGTGTAAACTTGAGTGCACATTTGTCCCAAAACAACGAGCAAAGAAATGCGCGTTTCGGCGAGAGCAACTTCGATCCGGACCTCCGATTCACCTCGGAGGGTCACAACATGTTCAAAAAGGATACATCTCACTTTCGAGTAACGATGAAAGCGCGCCGAAGGTTGGAGTTGAAGTCTGGCGGAGCAATTCGTGACGAAAGTGCACTTCTCTTGTACTTTTTAGGTCCGGGCTCAATCATCACCAAAATTTGCGAGCTTGAAGACCATGTTGGGAAGGCTGCCGCCGGTATGGTTCAAGGGGAGGCTAGGCCATGTTTGAGAGAGAGAGGGTGGCTGCTGCCGAAAAAGGTGGCGTGGCCAAGCCCTATGATTCAGGCGATTTGGTCCTTTCACCCTCTTTTCTTTAAATGTGCTCATCCAAAGCACTTTTCCTCTAAGTCTTGACTCAAATTGCTCTCTCTTCCTTCCCAAACCATTTTCTCTCTTAGATCTGCGCTCCATCGTGTTTTCCAACGCGCAAGTTGTTTCTGTAGCTTTCAGTTCTCTTCACTTTGAGCAAATTAAATTTTGATTTGGTGCTTCTTTTCTCATTTTCACCACTTGGGGTAAGTTTGTCTCAACATTTGGAATATTTTTTGAGTTGACTTTTGTTGACTTTTCATTTCGAGAGTTGACTTTTGTTGACATTTTCCAATTTTGGCTCATTTAAGCTCATTTTTGCTCCTTTTTGCAGATTTTTCGAAATGGCTGGTCATTTCCCTCATGGTGGAGGTTTTCCAGGTGTCGGGGGGGGGCCGAATATCATGTCCTTGCCCCTGAGAGTTCGGTCGTTTGATCCCGAAAGGTATCATCCTCAGGAGCACGTCCTTCCTCAGGCGGTTTTCTACCATTTCACTGACTTTGATGATCGAGCGCCTAGGGATCTGATTTTACGGGAGCCGAAGTCCCACCTTTCTCATCAGGCACGAGAGGTATTTTACTTCACTTTTACATTTTCTGCAATGTATCCTGCATTTTTCGCGCATTTCGTGCTTTTGTCATGTTTGTTTGCTCACTCAAGCACACAGCTTGTTTAATCTGTAACACCGTATTCTGTTTGCGTCTTGAACACACAATTCAAACACCCTGACTTTCTGAACATGCAGTCCGTATATTGATTGTGAACACACAGTACACACTTGTTGAGAACTGAACACACAGCCCAATACTTTGAGATGAACACGTAGCCCAATGAAGGTGAACCATAGACACTTGATTGAGAGTTGAACACCTTGACCCAAACTTTGAGATGAACACACCCATACTTTGATATTGAACACACACTCGTTGTTGAGGTGAACACACATTGCACATTGATTGATAGTTGAACCTGACGGCCCAAACTTTGAGATGAACACCAACCCGCTAACTTTGAAATCTGAACACCACGGCTCAAATACTTGATGTTGAACACACATTTCGAACTTTGAGATGAACACACAACCCTACGATTGTGAACACACGATTACCTGCTTGTTGAGAGTTGAACACACAGCCCAAACTTTGATGTCGAACACACAGCCTGCTAACTTTGAAATCTGAACACACGGCTCAAATACTTGATGTTGAACACACAGCTCGAACTTTGAGATGAACACACAGCCCACACACAGCACACACTGACTGAGAGTTGAACACGCAGCCCAAACTTTGATGTCGAACACACAGCCCGCTGATTTTGAAATCTGAACACGCAGCTTAAATACTTGATGTTGAACACACAGCTCAAACTTTGAATTTTCTGAACACGCAGCCCAGATTCTGTATCTGATTCAATTTTGCACACAGCTCATACATTTCATTTGCACGCAGCTTATTCATCTCATTTGCACATAGCTTATTCATTTCATTTGCACACAGTTTATTAAATCTCATTCTCGAATACATGTGCTCATCTGAATGTAGGTATTTGCTTTCGTGTTGCGAGGATATGGCTCGTCTCGTGAAAAAAGAGTGGTATCTTGAGCTCGAGGCTGTCCGAGATTTGGTTAACGTGGCAGGGTTTGGGCCCTTTTGTACCGGGATATCTCGCTATCCTGCCAATAGGACACTGATGGGTGCTTTGGTAGAGAGATGGTGGGACACCACCAACCCTTTCCATTTCTCTGCCACCGGGGACATGACCATGACCCCATTTGACTTCGCCATACTAACGGGCCTTGATGTGGGAGGTTGGGCCATCCCATACGACGAGGACATGGGCGAATGGGAGGCTGCCTGGATATATTTATTGGGGGCTCGCCCACCTGTTGACAGATCTTCGGGCAAAGCCCGATACACTTGGTTCTCTTCCTACTTTAGAAGAGCGGAGATGGAGCCTGAGACTCCTGAGGAGGTGGCACAGTACACCCGTAGATTCTTGATGTTCCTCTTCGGCACCACTCTGTTTGCCGATAGGGGGAACACTGTTAGGCTTTATCTGCTGAGCGCTCTAGTGGACCTGTCCTGGTCGGCCAGATATGTTGGGTGGTGCCGGCTGGCTACTCTCTTTGCTACATGGCGACCTCCGTGAATGAGGAACGTGGTTGGTGGCTATTGGAGAGCCTGGGAGGTACTTTTTGTCATCTTGATTTACATTCCTGCTTCTCATTATTTGCACATTGCACCCACAGCGCACTTTACATTCTGTACCATGCACTTTGCTCTCAGCATTTTGTATTTACATTCTGCACTCAGCATTCTGTATTCTGATGGTTATTGCTTTGTTTCTCACAATTATGGGTCTACGCCTACTTCCCGATACTAGCCCCAGAGCTTGAGGTGGAGGTGCCCCTCACGACCCCGTATTCACTTGTATTTGAGGGCCAGTACCGGCCGAGACCTCGGGAGTCTTTCCTCTACCTGCGACAGTATTTTGACACAGTGCAGACGTTGGAGGTATTTCAGAACCCTCAGTTCTTCATGTTTCCAATATTTGATTTATCTTGCACATTTGCAATTTCTGATCAGTTTATGCATTGGTTATCCATGAGATCACTGGCGACCTTTAGGCCTTTGGGTAGAGACCTCCGATTCCATTTTGCCGAGCATGGGGTCCTCTCGATATAGGGTCTTGTTTGAGGGGCCAGTTGGGAGGGTCTGGTTTTTGGGAGATCGTTTCCTGCGTCAGGTATGGGGCTACCCTGAGCAGGACATTCCTTCAGTGCCTCCAGACGATATGCGAACCGCTAATAGGCTCTCTCCCGGGATGTCGCGATCTTATGCAAGTGGGATGCATTCTTACATCTGGAGTAGGGGGAGTATGCGATCTATCGTCACACATACTTGGTGCCTCCGCTGACGGGAGTCCGTACCCCGACGAGGAGGTCTGCTGGTATGCCTTCATCGAGCAGGGCTCGGGCTGCAGATGTTCCTTCCACCAGCAGGGCTGGCACATCTAGAGGTGGGGGTGGATTGGTTCCCCCGATTCCTCCGATTCATCATCATCCTAGATGGCCAGATATGCCGACTGAGTTGATGGGATGGCAATACGGGACCACTTCCCCGATTCTGATTCTGATAGAGCCTCCGATGCCTGGCCACCGATATGTCAGAGACCCCGACTCACCACCGGTATGCTTTACAGCTTTGATTCATTACTCATATACTTGGACGTTCATTTCTTTACTGATACTCTTGCCTTTGCATCTGCAGCCTCCTGTCGAGTATATGGATGAGGTGCTCGAGATGGTAGCCTCACTTGAGGGGATGGTCCTGCGGAGAGAGGCGCAGTTGTCCATATGGATTTCCAGGTACCCTTTAGTTTTCTGGCATTTATCATACTTTTGATGACATGCTGATCTTGAACATTTTACTGCATTGATAAGCTGTTTGTGTAGAGCACATCTGACACACACACTTACCTGACTTTATGCATGCACTCACTGTGTAGTTTGCTTGCATCATGTCGATATACATGTTTTGGCTGATGTATTCAAACTGCATTCTTCATTTTCAGATGCCTCCGGTGTATGCTCAGTTTCAGGGCGAGCCTTCCAGGCCTTCTCGAGGTTCTGGGCCCTCTAGGCCTTCTCGAGGATCTCAGGAGAGTCATCTCACACGAAGGCGACGCAGCGTGCATCATAGAGGAAAGCCAGGAGGAAGAGGAGGCAGATCCCGATCGAGAGACATCCGCTGGCAGAGAGGGTGGCTCCGATCCTGGTTCCGGTAGCGGAGATGAGGCTAAGGAGGATTCCGAGGACTGCGGCTCCGACTCAGACGATGATGATGGCGACGATGGTATGATGCATTCATGAAGAGACGAAGAGGGCCTCTTATTCCTGCTCTTGAGAGCATCGATGTAGTTATTCCCTGTTTTATTTACCTTTTTACTAGTAGTTTTAACACATTGTACATTGTTAGGCAGTTTTATTTTCTGTAAAACTCGTACCCTTGTTGTAAAATGTTGTAACAAAGGAAGCATAATTGAATGAAACAGCTTTTTGAAAAAGTGTTGTATTTTATGTTCTTAGCATCGTATCGCATCATTTTGCACGAAAATGAGATTGAATGGAAATGTGCATTGTGTATTTGCCTAGGCAGGTAGTGAACTGACGCAACAAACTAAACAACTTAACTCACCAAGACGATAACAGAATCTTAGCAAGTTTACAACTCAATAAACAAAACACAACAAAGTTGATGACTCGATAAGTAAGGCCCAACAAAATTGTTTAAACAAAAGTAACAATTCGATGTACGAAACTTGACAGCTCGACAAAACTTAACAACTCGATAAGCAAAACAACAACTCGATAAGCAAGATTTAACAAAAACTCTATGAATAGAGTGCCTTTCGGACGATCTAGGTGACGGAACGCATCCAAAACTGAGGGAAATGGAGGCCTTTGACACTCCCGATGCATGGAAATGCTGGGAACTTCCTTCCAGAGGGTAAAATAGTACCAAAGACACACTTGGGAGCATGGCCGGCCATTTTTGGGAACCGGCCAGCCAGCTTTTTGCATTGGAGAGGAGAGTGGTGGCCGGCCTGCCAAAAAAGGTGGCCGGCCGGCCACCTAGCCCAGCAACCACCAAATTTTTGACACGTGTCCCCCGAACAGTGTCTTATCCTCTTTAAAAGCTCTAGCCTCGTGGTTGATTCATTTCATCTCAGTTTTGCACCAAAATGGAGGTGTTTCTTGTCAAAAATCTCACAACTTGGATCTCTTCTCTAGATGGCTCGAAAAAGTTGAACTTCCGGGGTTTCGGCTTGAATGCACTATTCATGCTGAGCCGTACTCTGTTGTACCTTCCCTTCCTTCATGCCGCGGCGAGGTTTTGGAACCCGGTAACACGTGTTTTTAGCTTCGGAGGGAAAGAGGTATGTCCAACTTTCGAAGATTTTCAAGTTTTGATGGAATCTGAACACTATGAAGAAATTTTGCCTCAGTTTCGATTCTGCCACGCCCAAACCCTAGAGCGAATGTGTGGACTCACCATGCATGATGCCCGGTCTCTGATCTGCAACGGGGAACTCGACATCCTCGGCCTGATTCATCGTTTTTTCGACGGGCCAGAGGAACCATCATTGGCAAGGTTTTCGGCAACACGCCCTTTGTTTGTGCATGCTATCTCACTTTCTGCTTGCTCCAGGCTTCAGTGGATCTAGCATCCGTCTGACCAAAGTTGTGCAAGGCTTAAAGGAAGGAAAGAGCTGCATTGCCATGACTTTGGCCGAAACACTGATGGGCTTAGATGCTTTCTATCACCGAGAGACGACCAGATTAGCGGGGAGCCCACTACTGCTGCAGGTAATGTTTCCTACCCAATCTCACGTATATATTGCTCACATCACTCGGCCCTTGGGCTCGGTTTTTCTCACAAAATCCTTTTTCTTACTTTTTTCTCATCGTACATCTCTCTATTCTTTATTCTCTCATTTTCCATCCCTCCCCAGGTATGGTTGATGGATAAACTGCAGGTTGTGGACTCTTGCCCAGCCTACTCAGCTCGCGGCTACTTCTTTCTACAACGTTTAGTCGATGCCCTTGATGAGGAGTGGTGGTTTGACTGGATGTGCAATCTGTCTGCAGATCGCATTGATTGGCGCTGTCCTTGGCTCAACCTCCCGGCAATGAGCTATAGCATGTCCCGGCAAGCCGGGATCCAGTTGATTGGTCTAACCCACTGTGTGTTCTATTTTCCGTTCCGGTTCCTGCATCAGTTTAGCCATGATCAGGCTTGCCCGCCAGAGGGGATAGAATATCCTGCCACATTCCCGGTTCGAGCCACACAGCTTGCCCGGTATGCCACAGCATGGAGGACTAGAGAGCTCCTGGCCCCCGTTCCCACTTTCAGTTGCACTTTGTCTGATGAGTGCTTGGATTGGCTCAATCAAGAGGCACAGATTGGGCCCAGCTTGGCATCAAAGGCTTCAACCAGCTCTAGGAGGCGAGGATATGACTTATCTATGTCCCGAATTTATTGCTTTACCGGTACTTTCGAGTTTTCTTCATGAATGTAATAAAAAGCAACTTCAATTTGTATGCAAGAGAGAGAACTCGTATTGAAATCAATGAAATTGAAGGTTGTGGAGTCTTGAAAATTTTCCGCTTTGGTCCAAAAATGGTCTTAGTTGTAAAAAGATTAATTTGAACAAAGTCAACTTTTATTGAAACTTTTCAAAACCATTTTCGATATGGATCAGAACTTGACACGCCTGAGATCTATCATTGAGATGCACAACCCCGGATCCTAGCAACTAGAAAGTTGCCCCTAGTATGAATAGCACCGCGGCACTACATGGCAACGGAAAGTTGCCCCTAGTCTGAATAGTACTGCACCGGAGATCACGATGAATGCTGATGGACAAAGATGACCGAGATGATCAAATGGACAAAGTTGATCGGGGAAAAGTTTATCGCCAAACTCCAGGATGAAGTTGCCTACGTATCCCAAAGATGGGAATCAAGCCTTACGTAGTTCAGGCTTGGGTTCACTCAGGTATTTTCACTCTCCTTTTACGCTCTAACTTTTGCTAAGGCCGCCCTTTGCGGGTTTTCAACCTTGCGAGCTCAGTTTTTATAGTTTCAAATTTTTTGTGCTCTGAGTTTTGCCTAGGTCGCCCTTTCGGGTTTTCGGTCTAGTGAGCCTCTCAAGGGTAATATTTCTTCAACTTGTCTATATTGATCGGTTGTGAGAACTCTAAGCCATCTAGATCCATCAGAACCACAGCTCCACCTGACCAGATAGACTTAATGATGTAGGGACCAGTCCAATTGGGTCTGAACTTGCCCCTTGGGTCATAGATGAGAGCTCGGTTGTCCTTAAGCACCAAATCTCCTTCCTTTAGATTCCTGGACTTAACTTTCTTGTTGAAAGCCCGGGCAATTCTACGCTGATAACCTTGAACATGGTACAGTGCTTTCAGTCTTCTCTCATCAAAGAGCATGAGTTCTTCAAACCTGCTCTGCTACCAATCTACTTCGGCTATTTGACACTCAACCAGTACTCGCAATGACGGAACCTCAATCTCGATAGGTAGAACGGCCTCCATCTCATAAACTAGTGAATACGGAGTCGCCCCAGTAGAAGTTCTGATTGAAGTCCGGTAGCCCCACAGAGCAAATGGTAGCTTATCTGGTCAATCCCGGTAGGTCTCCACCATCTTCTGCAGTATGTGTTTGATATTCTTGTTGGCGGCCTCAACCGTTCCATTGGTTTGCGGCCGATAGTAGATGACTTATGAAAATCCACATTGTATTTTTCCAACAAGTCAATCACTTCCTTCTTGAAGTGGGAACTGTTATCTGAAATTATCTCGCTTGGGACTCCGTAGCTACAGATGATGTTGTTTCTGTAACAATCTTCGTGCTGATTACCGATTAATTATTGATTATTACTGAATTAACCACTGATTACCGTTAATAGCGGGGCGATAATGGTGATAATCGGAATGAATAAAATCTTGAATCGATTGGTGAGATTGAGGGATCGATTGACTATAAGCTTTAAATGCATAATCTACCTGTTGGACTGTCTGATTATCTGTTCATGTTTACATGTTAAAACTGCTAATTGAAGGCCTTATCGGCGGCCGAATCGGAAATTGATTTATGTCTCATGATCACTAGAATTAATGGGATTTTATGGCATAATCATCTGAAAATCGATTTAGTATGATTAAACTAGATTAATTTAAGCCAAATGAATAGAGTTGCCTTATTTACGGAATTGCCATCTAGTGGGGCCTCGGTTTATTATTATGTTGTGGGCTTTTACACCTTGGTGCAACATTTTCATCACTCATTTTGAGCTTACAACCGAATTAGAGAGAGAGTGAAGAGATTTGGCTTCAATTGGGAATTGTCTTGGAGATTTAGTAGATTTTGAAGAAAGATTGCAAATTTAAGCTTCCCTTCTTGTACTCAAGACCTAAGGTAGATCATTGACCTTCTTCATTGTATATTTGAGTTGATTTTGCATGTTTCATGTTCAATTTATGAGCTAAGCCATGTTTTAAGCTTAACATGTTGTATTGGAGCTTAATTGTTGCATGCATGTTAATATTGTTAAGTTTTGAGGTCATAGCTCATGATTTCATTACATGCATGTCCATATTTTGAAACTAGTCCATGAATCCATCTTGTTTTGAAAGGAATGAGCTCATTTGAGCAAGCTTTGAAGCTTCAATTGGTTTTAAAACTCATGCATGGCATGTTTGAAGATTGTTCATGAAAATGGGTTTGATTTTGGACTTAATTGACTCACCTTTGGGGCTTGAATTCATAAATTGGCTTTTGAAACTTGTTATACATTGTTTTGGGATGTATTTTCCAGAATTTGGGCCCAAGAGGTCGAGAATTGAGTTGAGAATGCTTGGTTTGAGCTTGGAAGGCAAATCTGGAAATTCAGTTGGCTTCTTCGCTCGGCGAAGGATTCCTCGCCGGAACGACCAACGTTTCCTCTGAGCCACGCTCGAGCGAAGGATTGGTGGCTCGAGCGTAAAAATCGAGCATCCAGTACTTTTACTGTTTCATCAGACCGCTCGAGCGAAGGATTGTTTGCTCTAGCGAAGCCCTTGATTTTGCAACCTCGCTCGAGCGAAGGAAGGCTCGCTCGAGCGAGACCCCTGTTTTCAGCAACTTTTGAAAAATGCCTTCCAACTGTATTTTTGCATCCTCATCCCATCCTAGGCATTCTTAGGCCTAGTTTAAGGTAACTTAATGAGGATTTAGACATAGAACCACACCGAGGAAATTTAGGGATTTAATTATCATCCTTCCCGACTGTGAAACTTAGTGTGTGTTCTATTTGTTAACTGTTTAGGGTTGGCTCTCGGGGACGCGCTCTAGCTGCTATTAGCCCAGAACTCTGTGAGTAACAATTGTGTAAAGATATGTTCAAAATGAATATCTTTTGAATACTGAACTGAACTGTTTATTGAACTGATATTGTTTACTGAATGAATGTATGTCCTGTATTCTGAACTGTACTGTGGCATCCTTAGCACTTATTGTTTACTGTTACAGAGATCTCTGTCGGTTCCCTTGTGGAACCATGCTGTTTACTGATTGATGGTCATCATTACTGTTGGGTCTGTTAAGACCCGGTCCTTTTGGACCTACTTTTTATAGGCTAATGGATGTACCACATATGACTGATTGACTGAAATACTGAAAGACTGAAATACTGTTTAATGAACTGATTTCATTACTGTAAGGACATTCATTCATAACCCCTTTACGCATTACGTTATTCACTGGGCTTTAGCTCACTGTTTATATATATATGTAGGTTCTCGTGACGGAGCTAGGAGCGTGGGTTGGTCCCCAGTTTTGTCAAGCCAGCCTATGTGCCTCACTGCGAGGTTCCGAGTTGCCATGCTATGGCTTGGGGGTGTTTTTGTGTCCCCCATCGGTCTTCTTACTGTTTTGTACTACTGTATAGATTGTCTACTGTTTTCTTTGTCTTGTTATCGAGGATTAGGTTCCGTCATTTGTTTGTATATATTTGTATAGATCAGATATAGATCTTGTATGAATGCATGAAAAATGTTTTTGGCATACATATTTTCACAGCTCAATGGACACTAGTTATTTACTGTATTGGCTTCGCCAGAATACGTACTCTGTTTAAGCGTATTCTTATTTGAGCCTTGATAATCTCGGATTCTTGGCGATTCTGATGATAAACCCATAGGGCCGGGTTTGGGTCGTGACAGTTTCTGATAAACTTTGCAACATGCGAAACCTTCAACACCGCATAAGATTGGGCCTCGACCCACTTCGTGAAGTAATCTATCGCGACCAGGATGAACTCATGCCCATTCGATCTCTTCGGAGTGACAGCCCCGATCACATCAATTCCCCAGATTGAAAATAGCCATGGCGAAGTCATATTGTACAGTTTCGACGGTAGAATGTTCATGCGATTTGCATGAATTTGACACTTGTGGCATCGCCGGACAAAACCGATACAATCCTCCTCCATGGTGGACCAGTAGTAACCCTATCTGAGGATCTTCCTTGCTAGCATTACTCCATTCATATGAGCACCGCATTCCCCTCCGTAGATGGCTTCCATCAGACGCTTTGATTCTTCAGCATCGACACACAGCTTATGCATTCCCAAATGACCTCTCTTATACAGCTTACCCCCACAGATGATGAACTGAACGGCCATTCTTCTGATTGCCCTTTTATCCTTGGCATTTACCCCTGGCGAGCATGCTTCCTTCTCCAGGAAATTCCAAATGTCGTGGTACTAGGGGTTTTCGTCCTGAACCTCATCTATAGCAGCAATCGACTCGTAGGCTGGCGCGAATTTCTGGTCAATGATAACTGGACGCATCCGGACTCTGAACGGGATGTCTATCATGGAAGATAGAGTTGCTAAAGAATCTGCGAACCTGTTGTTCTCTCTTAGTAGATGAGCAAAGTTTAGCTTCTCAAACCGAGGAATTAACAAGTCCAAGGTCTGGTGATACATCATCATCTTTTCTTCTTTGACTTTCCAGTCTCCTTTTGCTTGAGACACAACAAGGTTCGAGTCCCCAATGACGTCCAACCGTCTTGCCCCTAGTTCCAGGGTTGCTTCTAGACCGACAATGCATGCCTCATATTCTGCTTCGTTGTTCGAGACCTTGAATCGGAGTTTGAAGGCTAGAGGGATACGGGAATTATCGGGTGCTATCAATAACACTCCTATCCCATACCCATATTGATTTGACGCTCCGTCAAAGTACATCATCCAAGTTTCATCGTCGATGTGCAAAATGGCTTCATCTGGGAATAAGTACTCGACTGCTTCACCCCCTTCCACTGGATGGTCATTAAGAATTTCTTGCTCTTCCCTTGACTGACTTGCGTGTCACATATTTCAGATCAAATTCGGAGAGCAACAGCAACCAACGAGCTAGCCTACCCGTAAGTGCTGGTTTCTCGAAAAGATATTTGATAGGATCGAGTCGTGAAACCAACATTACGGAGTGAGCTAACAGGTAGTGCCGCAGCTTCCTGGTAGCCCATACCAAAGCTAAGCAAGTCTTCTCCAACGGTGTGTAGCGAGTTTCATACTCTAGCATCTTCTTGCTCAGATAGTAGATGGCTCTCTCCACTTTGTCCTCTGATTCTTCTTGTGAGCATACTGACCTATTGTAGTCTCGATCCTTTGAAAGGTACAATATCAACGATTTCCCCGGCTCTGGCGGTAACAACACGGGCGGGTTCTGTAAGTATTTCTTGATCTGTTCAAAAGCAGCTTGGCATCAGCCGTCCCATTGGAATTTTTTGCTTTTCTTCAGAAGACCAAAAAGTGGTTCACAAGTCAAGGTTAATTTTGAGATAAACCGTCTTATGAATTGCACTTTACCTAGAAAGCCTCGCACCTCCTTTTCAGTCCCTAGTGGGGGCATTTCTAGGATGGCCTTGATTTTGGAAGGGTCGACTTCGATACCTCTTTGTGTAATTAGAAACCCCAGCATTTTTCCCACTGTAACACCGAATATACATTTCTGAGGATTCAGCCGCAATCGGAATTCTCTGATCCTTTGAAAGAACTTTTGTAAGGCGGTGTAGTGGCCCTCTCTTTCTTTGGACTTGACAATCATGTCGTCCACATACACCTCAACCTCTTTGTGGATCATGTCATGCAATATCGTGGTCGCGGCCCGTTGATAAGTAGCTCCAGCATACTTCAACCCAAACGGCATCACTCTGTAGCAGTACGTCCCCCACGGGGTGGTGAATGCAGTCTTTTCCCGGTCTTCTGGTGCCATCATTATCTGATTGTACCCTGAGAAGCCATCCATGAATGAAAGCAACGCGTGCCCTGCTGTGAAGTCCACTAGCTCGTCAATATGTAGTAAAGGAAAGTCGTCCTTCGGACTAGCTCTATTCAAATCCCTGAAATCCACGCCTACCCGAATTCTGCCATCTTTTTTCGGCACTAGAACAATGTTGGCCAACCAAATCGGGTATTCGGATACCAGTAGGAAGCCTGCGTCGATTTGCTTGGTGACCTCTTCCTTAATCTTGAGGGCCCAGTCCGGGCGGATCCTCCTGAGTTTACGCTTGTGAATGCCTCGGGGTCAAGAGGGATCCGATGCTGTACAATCTCAAGATCGATTCCAGGCATGTCTTCGTAGGACCACGCGAAAACATCTTTGAAATCTTTTAATAAAGCGACTAAGCGCTCGCGTTCCTCCGAAGACAACGTGGACCCAATCTGGACCAGCCGCGGGTCCTCCTCAGTACCAATATTCACGGTAGTGATTTCATCCATTAAGGGTTTGACAAACCTCTCCTGCTCTTGTCCAATTAAGCGTTGCAAAACTGGAGGAATTTCGTCCTCGTCATTTTCATCAAAATTTTGAAAGTCTAAATTAATGCAACAAATCAAGGGCACAGAAAAGTACTCAGAAACCACAGCTACTTGATTCTCATTAAGCACATCCAAATCGTCCGATTCCTCGGTTACAACAGATTCAAATGAGAAAGAAAAAGACGACCTGGACAGGACTGTGGCATCCGGGTTATCATCCCCAGGATTACCAGACTCAGACTCAGACTTAGTCGAGCTGGAACCTGATTCCGACTCACAAGATTCAGTGGAATCAGATTAGGCTCACTACTGACCCAATCTTGTTGGACAAAAATCCTCATCGTATTGCCAAGTGAGAGGGTGCGATAGATGCATCCAAAATAGTTCTTTGGTAGGCCCACAGCCGTTTTATCCCCAATCATGGAAACCGAGGAGTTATCCCCCAAGCACTTATGGTCGATCAGAGGATCTGAAAGTAGACATGCCAATGCTACCCCCATTTCAACTTCAGCGCCCTCGGAGTCCACTGCCTTATACTACTCAACCTCAGCTGATGGGTCTGTCTGTTCTTCGGCAACGTCATCCCTGGATAGTTGTAGGTCAAAGAAAATCTCGAAGCTTGGTACGCGCTTCTTCTCCGCGTTCAGCCACGGCTCGGGGAAGCCACAGAACGGGAAGTCCTCCCCCTCCCGGACAAAGCGTCCGTTTAGGGTACCCTGAATGGGCCGGTGCATTAAGTCAAAAGGCTTCCCTACCTTCTTTGCTCTGGCTCTCCCAGCCACTTCTTTTCCCTTTCTTATCCAATCTTCTTTGGTATGCAGATAACCTTATCCAAAGGTGTAAGGATTATGTGGCACTTCGGCCAATACTGCGACGCCCTTCCGGCCGTTTCTTCCTAATCCTATCCCGAGGATGTGTTGTAGCTTGTTCATGAGGTATACAGATTTAGCACTGATGTACACTCCCTCATTAACAGCCATGATATTCTGCACAACCCGAGCCTCAGCCAGAGTAAACCCTGATAAGAACACATCCTCCATGCCGTGCTCGATTTCCAAGACTATGGTGGACACTTCTGGCGGTGGATGGATTGACGAATTTCCAAAAACAATGGCCACCCCCTTCCCGTGAGAGTACTTCAATATCTGATGCAAAGTAGAAGAGCGCGCTTCACTTGGTGCAACCACGGCCGCCCCAAGAGTAGATTAAAGGTTGCAGGAACATCCAAGACATGGAATTCAACGTTGTGTTGTCCCGGACCAACTTGAGTTTGGATTTTGACAGTCCCCATCACCTCCCTCCTGGTGTTATCATAGGCTCTGATCACTTGAGTAGTCGGTACGAAGTCCGCGGGCTTTAACCCGATTGCGTATGCTGTCCTTGACGAGAACACGTTAATGGCGGATCTTGTGTCGACAAGAACCACTGGCACCCACTTGTCTCTACATTCCACAGAGATGTAGAGGGGTTTGTTATGATTTGCGCCCTCAGGCGGCAGTTCTTTGTCAGAAAAGGTTAACATCGGGGAACCTTGTAATAACCCTCGTTACCGATCACTGATTAATACCGATTACTACTAAGTTAAGACCGATTATGGAAAGTAATTGAACTGATTGAACTACTGAACTGACTGACTGGAAACTGGAACTGAATTGACTGAGTATATATGTTATTTTGCATTCTATCTGTTTGACTGTTTAATTTTCTGTTCAGTTTGTTTTGTTTAGACTGTTAATTGAAGGCCTTATCGGCGGCCGAACCCAAAATTGATTGACGTTCCATGATTATTAGAATTTATGTGATTTTATGGTATAATTATCTAGAAATTGATTTAGTATGATTAAATTAGATTAAAATTGGTGAATTGCATAGCTTGACTTAATTACCATAATGCCACCTAAGTGGCCCACTACTTGAATCCTTTGAGCCTTAGTATACATTCAAACAAAACAATTTCCTCAACCAATTCTCTTGCCTTAGCCGACCAAATAAAGAGAGAGGGAGAGAGTGAAGAGAGATTTGATTTGTTCTTGGGTAATTTGCTTGGAAGCTTAAGAGTTTCGGAAGAAAATTGCAAATTGAGTCTCCACACCTTTAATTCAAGACTTAGGTATGAATTTCAACCACCCATTGTTGTATTTAAGGTTGATTCTTGCTAGGTTCATGCCAAATTAGAGAGCTAAGTCATGTCTTAGTCCTAGCATGTTGAATTAAGCTCATATCATGCATGTCTACATTGTTGTATTTTGAGGATGAATACATGGAATTTGGTACATGCATGTTCATAATTTTGCAATGGTCCATGTTTTCAACTTGTTTTTGGAACAATTGGCCCTCTAGAGCATGTTTTGAAGCTTTGAATTGGTTTGAGTGCATGCATGTCATGTTTGAACATTGTTCATGAAAAATGGGTTTGAAAATGAGTTTAATTGAAACACCCTTGGGCTTTGATTTCTCAAATTGACCTTTGTAACATGTTGTTCTATGAGTTTACTTATGTTTTCCAGAAAATTAGCCCAAGAGGATCGAAATTTTAGAATTTAAACTTGATTTTGAGTTTGGGACTCAAATCTGGGATTTCCAGATTTTGGTCGTCCGCTCGAGCGGGGAAAGTGCCGCTCGAGCGGGAAAATCAAGCTCCCAGTACTTTCGGCATCGATCTGCGAAGGGACCTTGTGTCTTACGCTCCGGCTATCGGCGCCCGATCGGCGTGACTTTCACCTATCCAAGATTTTTTGGTCCGCTCGGCGGTAAGTTGACGCCGGCGAATCTGTTACAGATGTCCGCCGAAGGGAAACTGCGCTCGGCGGGACTGCTTTTTCTAAAAATTCTGAAAATGTTTTCTAAGTGCATCTTTGCATCCTCTTTCCATCCTAGGCATTCCTATGGCACAATTAAGGCATCTTAAAGAGGATATGGATGTAGAACACACCAAGGCAAATTTAGGGATTAAGTTATTATCTTTCCAAACTGTGAAACTTAGTGTGTATTCAATCTGTTAACTATATAGGGTTGGCATCCCGAGGAAACGCTCCAGTTCACTGTAGCCCAAAACTTTGTGAGTAACAATTATGTAAAGATATGTTCAAATGATCATCTTCTGAATATTGAACTGATCTGTTTACTGAACTGTTTACTGAACTGGTATTATTTACTGAATAAATGTATGTCTTTTATTTCTGAACTGTACTGTGGCATCCTTAGCACCTACTGTGTACTATTACTGTTACAGAGATCTCTGTCGGTTCCCTCGTTGGAACCACTACTGTTTACTGATTGATGGCCATCATTTCTTTCGGTCTATTAGACCTCATTCTTGTTATGCTAATGGATGTACCACATATATTTCTTGTCTTGAACAACTGAATTACTGATTGAAACGAACTACTTTCACTACTGTAAGGACATTCATTCTAAACCTCTTTACGCATTATGTTATTCACTGGGCTTTAACTCACTGCTCATATATATATGTAGGTGTACAGGCACCGGACCAAAGCTAGAAGCGTCGGGGTATTTCCAGTTTTGTCAAGCCAACCTATGCACCTCACTGCGAGGTTCCAAGCCTGCCAAGCTAAGGCTAGGGGTGTTAGTGTTCCCCCTCCTATACTGTTTTGTTTACTGTATAGACTGTCTAGACTGCACTATACTAGTTAAGAGGGACTTGATCCATGTTCTGAATGTTTGTAAATGTTTTGTATACTGTTCTGTACAAATGTATGAAAAAAAATTTTGGCATACGGATTGTCACAGCTCATTGGACATTGTTGATTTACTGTAATGGCTTCCACCATGCCCCTGTACTCTGTTATGCTGTCTTACTATTAAGCAGGCCTTCGGTAATCTCGGATTACTGGTCCTTATCGGTGGGCCTTAAAGTCATCATCGAGGCCTTCGCCCTCCACCGGGTCACGAAATCCGAGAAACTCTCTTTGGGCTCCTGCCTTGTTGTTTCGAGATCACGAGTTGTAATCTCAATTTGGGTGTTGTAAGAGTATTGCGCAACAAAGGCCTCGACCATTTCGTTCCAACTCCGTTTGACATCATCCACCAACTTCGCATACCAGATAGTGGCCACTCGGCGGTCGGTCAAATAATAAAGCTTCGTGGTCCAGTTAGGCCCATTACGCGATATATCTGAAAATAGCCGGAGGTGGACTATAGGATCCCCAGATCCATCGAAGCGATCGATCTGCGACATTTTGAATCTATCCGGCAATGTCACGGCCACATCGGTATATCCATCCTCGATATCCGGAATAACCTTTACCCCCTGGGATTTTTTGAATAGCTTCTCGAGCTTGCTCAATTTCAGTACTGTAGGGTCTACTTCGAACTCGAAGGGAAAGTCCGGGTGGTTGACGGGTGTATGTACCTTGGACAGTTGAGGTGGAAGCGGAGGCGGAGCTGGCCCCGTTGGAAAGTCTGTGTCCTCCTGGATGTTCTAGACATTTGGCAAGGTGTTTTGGATGTTTGGCAGGACATTCTAGGTAGTTGGTGTCTGCTCGGGTAGAGGGACCCCTGGTGGGAGAGGATTTAGATGTGAGGCTGATGCTCCGGCTTGCTGCTGTAGCCGGGTGATTAGTTCCGCCTGTTGGGCCATGATTGTGGCCTGTTGTTTAGAGAACTCCGCTTGGCGGACAACGTCCTCCTGCATTTGCTTCATGCTCTCTTGGAGCTGGCGCATCATTTCTTCCATCCCAGCAATATTCTGTTGATCTTGCTAACTGACTGGTATGTGTATCTCTATGGCAGAAACTGAAACCTCAACCCGACTGTTCACTGCTAGGGTAGACCACTGCTCTGGTAACCTCTGCTCAGATACACTGCGCTTTCTCGGCCTTCTTTTAACAACCGGGGGTAAAGAATGGAACACTGGCTGTCCGTCAACCAGATCCTCAGATCGATTGAGCCGACGACCTCTTGTCCAAAGTGCTTGGGAAATATCTGCTGGGTTTGAAGTAATTGTGCTAAAACTATCCTAGCAAAAAGATAAATAAAGCAATAAGGAAATAAACAACCAGATAAACGAACAGCATAACAGCTTAAAATAAATACACAACACACAGCTGGGCATAATAACACACGGTCGATAAGCTGAATACACACTGTCCTCAAACACTGATCATTATCCCTGAATCACTGTTCCCCAAGACTGAATCTGATACCCGCAGATAACCGATTCTCAAATACTGACTGATGCCCACAGGCCTAATGCCCAAACTCATAAACTAATACATGCATTCCTGTAGAGACGCACTCTAAAAGCACATAACAGATAAGTGAGAGCCAAAACACCCCTATGTTGGGATACGGTTTCCCTGTCCTATTTTGTTAGGAGCTAGGGTTTCACTACGCACACAGCGATTTCAAACAACCTATATCGGTAAAGCAACCTGTCCTAGTTTGGAATGGTCACTATGGTTTCCGAATATGCACTAGGTCGAATGGTCAAAAGGGTGCCCCGGTAAAACCGGGGTTTGTGTTCCCATACTAGCAGAGCCCGTAACCGATAAGCCTTATGGTACGCAGCCTCTAGTAAACCGCTCAGGAATAGCAGATGGCAAACACGGTGTCCTAGGCGCACCAATGCAAATGTAATGTAAAGAAACACATAAGTGTAATCAAAACAAGATATCACGAGTTCGAGTCAAGTTCTCTAACTCCCCAGAAGAGTCGCCAGAAACTGTAGACGTCCCTAAACGCCCCGAGAGGGAATGAGTCCCCCGTTTCGTTCGTTTTGGGCTCACTACAGTTCAGGACTCTAATTGTCACGGTTCTCAATCTGAACCAAAAAGTCCAAATCCGGCAAATCGTTTTGAGAAAACAGATTTTTGAAAGAAGTGCCAAACATGGACTGCTTTGCCAGATACAGAGTCGCCACCTAAATATTTTATTTTTGAGAAATTTAGGAAACCCTGACTCGTGCCTAAAGCCACGTGTCCGTCATCACCAAAGTTGCCTCGGTTCGGGAACTTGGGTACGATTGGAGAAGGTCACTTCGTGAGCACCCGCTTCTTAGATCAAAGATCGGCCTCTACTTAACCATGATATCTAGTTTTGAAAACATTGTGCGTTCTTATTCCGGTTATTAGCCTAGATTTACTATGTGATGCGCACAACATATAAGTATAGACTGGGTCGCCTGAATTGGAACAAAACATGTTTGTTTGTTTTTTTTTTTTTTTTTGAAAGATGGTTTGCTACCCGCAGGTAGGCTTAAAATACAGATTTTGCCACCCTCAGGTGGGCTTAGAAAAGATGGTTTTGCCACTATCTAGTGGGCTTAAAACTCACAATTTTGAATTGTTCCAATCCAAGTAACCCAACCTTCACCCACAGGCATTCAAGCAGGTATATCACATAAGCACATAGCCTCATGGTAAGCATGCCATCATAGCAGTCACTCACACACATGCAAGGATGCTAAAGCATAAAAACTTACCGAGTACTCCAAGCCAAAACAGAAGCTAATTAGAAATCCATGCATGATCCTAACTATACAGAAATGCCTAATGCAACACATGCAATAATGCAACTATAGCAGGCTCGGCTATTCTAAATATGGCATATGGAATGCTACAGCTAACAAGTATTCAACTTGGAATTGAAATACAATGTAGTGAATTATGATGTGCCGAGCCCGATGCATGCAAAACAGATAAATGAATGCAAACATGCTATCATACTGTATGCTAAATGAAACATGCCCTAATCTAACCATCATAAACTGGTAAATAAACGGGAGAGAAAGACGTGGGGTTGGAAGACATACATCACACGCACGCACACTTATTACAATTGTGCCCTCGCTCGGAGGGTCCAAATAAATAATACAGTCCCAAATGAATAGTTATAATCCGAATAAATACAAAATCCTAATTAATTAACAAATTAAATTAGGAAAGCTGTAAACTAGCATGCAAGCTAGGGACTGCCACGACTCTGCTCCGGATGATGAATGATGCATGTTCGGGTTGCTTGGCGCGGAAATCCATCGCGATGCCCTAATTAGCCTCTATTTGCAATTGATGCCGGAATATTGTGCAAGGCTTTTGAAAGCTGTTGATTTCTGATTTGCTGCAACAGAGAGCAGGAAAAGGGCATAGCAATGTATTTTCACATATGTATGCTTGACTACTCTTCAAGGAGTGTAGTCCTCGATCCTCGTGCCACCAATCACGCATATCGATGCATGATGGCCGAGCAATCGAATTGCACAACTCAATATGAAATGAATGCACATATAAACACAACAAGACCAAGACTCGATCATGGATAATCCGGAGTGTCGGTGATAGGGAATTGAGACACGTTCCGCCACTCAAAGTACGAAACGTCCCTCGTTTCCCATGCTCGGGCTAACTCTTATCCCAAGCACAATGTAATATGCATGACATGCATGAATGCAACTAATATACAACCTAGCATGCACTATGCTACGAGATGGCATACACGATGCACGATGTAACATGGCATACACGATGCTCTAACATGCAACTTAGCATACACAATGCTATGAATCGAAATGGCATACGCAATGCATGATGGACTTACACCAACATGAGTGGACCTCAGCCACACTCACATTAGTGGCCATTAGATGGAAATGAGACACTCGAGATGCGTGCACACGTGCACGCGAACCGAGGACCGACCCTAAGGCACAAATGCCACTCTACCAAAACATGGCAAGGCATGGAATATGGCATACAAACATGCGAATTTTAGCGCTAAAATATGATGCTAAACAGTCCCGAAACATGGCAATATGACACCCGATGCATGAGATGAACCTTGAAACACAAAACTAGGCATACGCAATGACCTATAGCTATACAAAGCATGCATTTTTTGATCATGAAGCATGAAGACAGAGTCAAAGAAGTCCTAAAACATGAACTTTTCTAGTTTAAAGCATGACCAAAAAGTGCTAGCAAGATGGACTAAAATAGCATGCGATTTTGACTATCAAACATGGTTTACATGGAAAGTATATGAAGCACATGGAATCTCATCATACCAGCAAAAATCAGTGAACTAAACATGTCAAAATATGCCTAAATACACATGGAAAGGCAGCCAAAACATGCACAAATGAGGGGCTCCTTTGGAAGGGCATACAAGGGGTTATTAAGCACATGTAAGATAGACATGAAGCATGACCAAAACAACTCTAGAAATCAAATATGGTAGTCCCAAAATCCACCAAATTGACCCTGAAGTGTGACTTCAAAGCATGCAAGATAGGGTCTCTTTGGAAGGCCAAAATGACCACCAAACAAGTCAAGGTGAGAGGGGGTCATCCCCCTCTGATTTGGAGGCTCAAAAAAGCATCAAAGCCACTGGAAATCCACTGGATTCCAATGGCTAGAAGGTCAAACAAGGCATGCAACAAAGGCTAGGGTGTAAGGCTCAAAACAATGGACAATCAAGCATTCAAGGAAGCATGTGACCTCAAATAAGAAAATGCCCTTAATAAAACATGAAGATGATGTCAAAAAAAACCTTTTTTTCAGTTTATAACAAGTCTAAAAAATGAACATAAATAGGGCTAATCTATCATGAAAAAATGGCCCTAAAAGAGAGAATAGAGAGAAGGGACAGCAGCTGGCCCCAAGTGGAAAAGAGCCCTTCAACAAAATTGAAGAGGGGCTCAAAAAATGGCACTTTACAGTTTACATCAAGCCTCAAAAATGAACACAAGTGAGGCTAAACTATCATGCAAGAAAATGGCCTAAAAAAGGGATAAAGAAGCAAGTGGTAGCAGCTGACCTCAAACAGAGGAGATCCCTTCAACAAAGTTGAAGAGGGGCTCAAAAAAAGGCATTTCACAGTTTATGACCAAGTCCAAAACAGCTCACAAATAAGCCTAACATATCATGCAAAAATAAGCCTAAAAGAGAGTTTAAACACAAAGGGTGAGGAGGATACCTCAAACAGGGAAAGACCCTTGATCAAACATGGAGATGAGATCAAAATATGACTATTTACAGTTTGGGTTGGAGCCCAAAAATGCTTTCAAGTATGACTTAGAAAACATGCAAAAATAGGCAAGAAAGAGGAAAAATGGGACTCACCCTTGTAGAACCAAGCTTCAACAACTTTTGGACCAGGTTTGGGGGCTCTTCACCTCTGGAAAACAGCCTCAAGTTGCTGGAATGGAGTGTGGAGGTGTTGTGCTATGGGTTGGTGTAGAAATGGTGCAAGGCTTTTAGGGTTTGGAGGGTTGAAGTAGAGAGAGAGAGAGAGAGATATAAGCAAGGCTCTAAACAAGAATTTCTAACCCCCTAAAATGGAGCTGGGGGGTCTGGTTTTATAGAGGAAGGAGTGGAGGAAAGGGGAGGGAAAATCAAATTCAAATTTTCCCTCCAAAAGACCCCCCTCGGATAAAGGATCTGGAGGGAAAAAAAGAGTGCAGCTGTAAGGAACCAGGTTAGAGGGTCATGGCCGGCCAGGTTCAGAGGGTTCAGGTGGCCGGTCGGCCACCTCTCCTGGCCGGCCGGCCAGGGTCAAAAGGGTCAATGAGAATTAGTGGCCGGGCACCCCCAAAAGGTGGCCTCCCATGTATGCACAACACAAATATGTAGAGAAAACCCTGAAAATGTGAACCAAGAGAGAGAAAAACCAACTTTTTAGAGGGGTTCAAAAGGGTCAGGAAGAGTTAATGGCCGGCCATGCCATATTGGTGGCCTCCCAGGTGTGTACAACACAAATATGTGGTTGAGGGCCAAAGAAAGTGGCCCAGGAATGGTCAACACCAGCTTTCTAGCGAGGAAAACGGGCAATGGAGAGCGATGAAGGAATAAAGTTGGTCCTCAAAACAATTGCTGACCTCCCACCCTTCTACGACCTTCATAACAATGAAAATAAGGTCCCTGCCAAAAATGGACCCAAACCGATGCAAATCGAAGGTTCGGGGACCGAATCTGTGACACAGGGCCCAAAACTAATCATTAAGCAGGAGGCGGCGTTTGACCACGGTTGGTCTCTCGAGCCTGATGTCCCTCAAGGGAGAAAATAAGAAGTGTACCAAAACCGGAGCAAGCGGAGGTGGTTAAGCGATCCCGGATCGAGACATACTGACGGCTCAAAATCGAACCGGGCTTCAAGCAGGAAAAATGGGCCTCTGACCACGAAACGTAGCCTACGGCCACTGAGAGATGATCTACGAGACCTCTCCCTCCCTTCGGGAAGAGAAAACGGAGAAAACGAGACTTGGTTCGCAAACCGAGGCAAGGCATAAAAGAGTCTGGAAGCCTGGAGGCGAGACTCGCAGCCGGGACTCCGCAACTTCAGAACAAGCACAATATACAACATCACCAAGTGCTCAGTTGGTGACGTCTGAGTCTTAAGGTCGGTCAAAAATGGGGTGTCTACAGATAGCCGCTCGAGAGCAAGACATAACGCATACGCCGGCGCCAATTACCCTTCAGCGGAATGTAAACAGTGCAAAATCTTGAATACTCGGCGAAATGCAAAATCTGAAAAACCCAGATTGCACCTTCAAGCCAAAAACCAAGTTTAAATGCATTAAAATCGATCATCTTGGGCCAAATTTATGGAAAACATTTGTAAACACATAGAATAACATGATTCAAAGATCAATTTGATAAATCAAAGCCCAAGGGTGTTTCAATTAAATCCAATTTCAACCCAAATTTCATGAACATGATTCAACACATGACATGCATGAGTTTTAAATCAATTCAAAACTTCAATGCATGCTCTAATGAGCCAAATCATTAAAAAACAAGATGGAATCATGGTCCTAAACATTAACATGAACATGTATGCAACATTTATCCATGAAATCAACTTAAAACTCAACAATACCAAAATGCATGCATGGAATGAGCTTCAATTCAACATTATTAGATCAAATCTTGACTTAGCTCACCAATTGACATGAACAATGCAAGAACAATCTTAAATACAAGTTTAACAAGGTGGATGTTCTACCTTATGTCTTGTGATTCAAGCCTAGAAGCTCAATTATGAACTCAACCTCCAATTTCTTTAAGTCTCCAAGCAAAACACAAGATGAACTTAATTCTCTCAATCTCTCTCTCTCTCTTGGTCGGCAATAACATAGAAAGGAGCTGATGAAATGTTTGGTATAGAGTGTACTAAGGCTCAACAATGATCCATGTAGTGGGCCACTAGTGTGGCAAAAAGGTAAATAAGTACAACAATGCAATTTAACCCATTTTAATCTAATTTAATCATACCAAATCACTTTTTCAATAAATATACCAGAAAATCACACAAATTCTCATGATCCTAACTCATCAATCGATTTCCGGCTCGGCCGCCGATAAGGCTTTCAATTAACAGTTTAAACATAAAAACTGAACAGATAATCAAGCAGTCAAATAG
This sequence comes from Camellia lanceoleosa, assembly GCA_025200525.1. Lineage (NCBI taxonomy): Eukaryota > Viridiplantae > Streptophyta > Magnoliopsida > Ericales > Theaceae > Camellia > Camellia lanceoleosa. Next base: position 84,499,848 of record CM045761.1, read on the forward strand.
ATAGGAATGCATTTAAACTAACATATACTCAATCAATCAGTTTTAGATTTCAGTCAGTCAGTTCAGTATTTCAATTACTTCAATTATCAGTCATAATCAGTCTCGGTTTAACAGTAATCAGTAGTCATTCAGTAAACAGTGGTGAGGGTTATTACATATTCGCTCGAGCGGAGCTCTAAACAAACGATGGTCGCTTGAGCGAGGAATCCTTCGTTTGAGCGAGGAAGCCAAATCTTGGGATTTCCAGATTTGCCTTCCAAGTTCGAACCAAGCATCCAACACCCCAAAACTCAACCTCTTGAGCCCAATTTCTGGAAAAATACTTAAAACTCATAGTATATCATGTTTCAAATGTCAATTTGTAAAATTAAAGCTCAAGGATGAGTCAATTGAACACATTTTCAACAAATCCTCAAGAATAAAGCTTAAACAAAAATGCATGAGTACAACTTGGATTCCAAAGCTCCAAAACAAGATTTAATGTAACATTGAGCTCAAAACCAAGGTAAATTCATGGATTAAAACAAAAGTATGCATGTGAAGTTTTGATGAAAACAAACTCAAATTGCAAGATTGTAATCATGCATGCATGATATACTACCAAATTCAACAATTTAAAGCTAAATCTAGACTCTAATCTTCAATAGGTTAAGAACTATGCAAGAACTAGCTCAATTACATGAATGAAAGGATGAATTCCTACCTTGGATCCTTAATTTCAAGTCTAGAAGTTCAAACTTGCAATCAACCACCAAATTCTTCCACAATTTAAGCCATTCTCCTAGTTGAATCCACAATTCCCCTATTTCTCCCTCTCTCAAACATTTTTGGGTTCTCAAAGTGGCTGAGGAGAGTAATGTAATGAAGCTCAAATGTTCCATGTAATGGGCTACTAAGTGGCATAATTGAAATTAAGCTAGATTCATTAATTTAACACTATTTAATCTAATTTAAACATTCCAAATCAAATTTTAATTGAACCTACCATAAAATCACATATATTCTAACGAGTCCAAAACACTAATCAATTTCGGAATCGGGCGCCGATAAGGCTTTCAATTCGCAGATTAAAGTTTAAAACATGAACAGATATTCCGACGCTAAACAGATAAAACACACATAAATCGTGCAATACACATGCAAATTAATTCCGAATTTTCTCTTAATTACTATTAGGCATAATTAAGTATCAATTAACGTTAACCAGGGTCGGGGTTATTACAAAAGTGGAATGGGGATAATAACTACATGTAATAAGGATAAAGAAGATCGTGTATTTGAACAGAAATGGAGTAGAAATAGTGACTTCCTAAATTTATCACTAACAACACTCATCAATTTTTTTCAGACCACTTAAGTAATTACTGCCACTCGCTCTTACACTCACATACACACACACACTCACACTCACTCTCACTCGTTTATTCATTCATAGAAACACACACACACACACACACACACACACAAAGACTAATAAATTTATCACTGTAAATTTATTTATTAATATTCAGATTTTACAAATAATAGATCTTATTTAACCATATTTTTACAAACAGATCGATAGAGATCCATCAATATGTACACACATTCATTGGTAGGAGCTTCAACAACCATGTTGTGATCAAATTAACGTCCAAAAATGACCAAATTTGAAGTCACCAGTGAAGATCTGAGTTGAAAATAGTTAGATTTGAAAGTCATCGATGATGGAAACAAAGAAATAAGATGATGGTGAGAAATGTACAGCGTTGATGATGATGGGAGAGGGTATTGTATAGATTGGTGATGGTAGAGTATAGATTAACAACAATTGAGGTGATTGATGAATGAGGTGGTTGCAACCAAACAATGACGACGGTGGTTGCAACCAAACAATGACAACATTAGTGGCCAGTGGACGTCATGGCTATAGTTAGGGGGCTCGTGGATTAGTTTTTGATGGTTTGGTTTGCGGTTTGGACTCGCTCATATGTTTGCGGTTTGAAGAAAATTGAACCCGTAATCGTTCGCAGTATGGATTGCGGTTTGTGCGGATAAGACTCACGGATGTACGGGTAATTGCGAGCGGTTTATAGATTAGGCTTTTCCTTTAAAATTTTATTTTGTGCTTTCTTTTTTTCCATTTTTTAAATATTCTTTTTGGGGCTTTTTTTTCCCATTTTTTAAATATTATTTTGGGCCATAAAATCACATATTTCTTGTCATGAAATTGTTATCTTCCAAATGATTTATTCCAAATAAATTATAGTCTATCTATTCAATTTACTTCCAAAAGGAAACAGACCATAAGCACAAGTTAGGATTAGTCAATTGAGTCACATTCACTTTACAAAAAATGTCTAAGCTAAACAATATATACAGATGTGGCTAAGTGAGTGTGAGTGCGGGTAAAACTAACAACCTGTCCGTAATTCACAAAATAGAAAAATTTTAACATGCATTCGACGCTAACAATTATGTAAAATCGCTCAAATAGGTACGAACAATTTGAATCGGACGATATCCGTGATCTATGCCCAACCCTAGCTACAGTAGTGATTGGTACATTCAAAATGTTAAGATTATTTAAGAAATGGGTAAACTACCAATAGATCTTAATAGTTTGACTTAATTCTTATCAAACCCTATTGAAAATAAGTATTGATAAAATTGTTGTTAAAAATAAATTTTTTATGACAATTTTTTATATATGTCACTAAAAATTGACAATTAATAATTTTTTTATCATAATTTTTATAAATTATTTTTAAAATTTATAATTAATAACATTTTTTAATAATAAATTTTCCTCATAAGACTTATTAAATAATAAATTTAATTATTAAAATCTACACGTACCTGTAAGAAATTAAGTCCAACAACCAAAGGACAGATATTGGTCGAGTCGGGTGACCCTATACATTTCTTTATTTACAAGAAAAAGAAAGAAAGAAAGGGATAAAATGATACAACTTGAGTAGAGAAATCCCAAACAAAACCTAGTTTACAAGTCTGTCAGTATTTCTTGCGAGTGAGAGAGGCGAGGCAGGGCAGGGCAGGGGAAAGAGGTAATGGGTCAGGGAACACCAGGTGGTCTGAACAGGCTAGGAGAGGAGCGGAAGAATGAGGGGGAGAAGAAGGAGAAGAAATTCGAGCCGGCGGCGCCGCCAGCAAGAGTAGGGCGGAAGCAGCGGAAGCAGAAGGGGCCAGAGGCGGCAGCCCGTATTCCGACGGTGACGCCGGTAACGAAGTGCAAAGTGAGGCTGTTGAAACTGGAGCGAATCAAAGACTACCTTCTCATGGAAGAAGAGTTCGTCGCCAATCAGGAGAGGTTGAAGCCCCAAGAGGAGAAGACCGAGGAGGATCGATCCAAGGTCGACGATCTCCGTGGATCCCCCATGAGCGTTGGAAATCTGGAGGAGCTCATCGATGAGAATCACGCCATCGTCTCCTCCTCCGTTGGCCCTGAGTACTATGTTGCCATTTTGTCCTTCGTTGATAAGGATCAACTCGAGCCTGGTTGTTCCATTTTGATGCATAATAAGGTGCCATTTATTCTTCTTTTATTTTTTTTTAATTTTTTTCCCTTATTAATTGATGATGATGATGATGATGATGATGATGGGGAATTGAGGGTTTTCAATTACCATTACAATAATCTCGATATTGTGATTTCTTAAGAATTTATCAATTGATGATGATGGGGATTTTAGGGTTTTGATTTACCATTACAATGGTCTTCGACCCCCTCAGTCATTACGAATGCCTCCGATTAGTGCAATGGGACGTGTCTATTTCTCTCTCTCTCTTGACTCGAAATGGGAGCAGGTTTGAAAAAAGATCTTAGAATGTCTAGGGTTGGGCCAAGAGGATCTCTTAACCCATTCTTTTTTCTTCTCATTGAAGATATTTCACAAAGACTTGCCATGGTATGAAAGAAGGGGGGAACAACACACTTGGAGAGCGCACTACAATGGAGAGTTGTATTTTGCATTCGGAAATGATGAATTGCTCCCAAAAAGGAATCTATTGATTCTCCTCCAATTGGTTGGACTATAGGTGTGATGATTTACTTCACAGGCGAGGTGTCTGGTTCAAGTCCATGATGGCCCAACTGAGATAGGGAAATGAATAGAAGAAGCATTTGACTCCTTCGTGGACATTGCACTTGGCTTGGGGGATATAGCTCAGTTGGTATAGCTTTGCTCTTGCAATTGGGTCGTACAGTAATGATAGTATCTTGTACCTGAACGACATCCCTAAAGTATCTTCTGATGATGCCAAACTCAAAAACTGAGTCTGCAACGTGCACTTTAAGGCTCTGTATGATTAGTAGGATTAATAGTGGGGGATTGACAATTCATGGGATTTGTGTAAGATTAGTTATTTAGATCCAGTTGGATTAGTGGTATAAATAATATCTCTCATATCCGTGTTTGTTTTGCAATGGATATGAAAATAGATAATTCCAATTATATGTTTATTTTGCATTATTAGTCCTAGGATAAAAAAAGTCATCAATTTTGTTGGATAGAATGTCCATCGGAATAATAATCCCAATCTTATGCTATAATCTGACCAATCAAGCATGATGTTAAGTGTTTTGCAATTGCCCAATCATAAAGCAATATGCATTGTCCTCTCAATCAGAAACATTCCATCCGCTTTTTCTGTCATTTAGAAAGCTTATTTGTATAAAGTATACATGAGTTTTGTAAAAGTGTGAAAAAAACTGAGGCTCTCGTATTATTAAATGCTCCATTCTCAGGTTCTTTCTGTTGTTGGGCTTCTTCAAGATGAAGTCGATCCAATGGTGTCCGTGATGAAGGTTGAGAAGGCTCCTTTGGAGTCATATGCTGACATAGGTGGGTTAGACGCACAGATACAGGAAATCAAAGAAGCAGTTGAACTCCCTCTCACACATCCTGAATTGTATGAAGACATTGGTATCAAGCCTCCCAAGGGGGTCATACTTTATGGAGAGCCAGGAACAGGCAAAACTTTACTTGCAAAGGTGTGTACTTGTATGTTACTCTATTGAATTGCTACTTGTTAATTTAATACCTTCTCTGCATCTTCCTTCTATTCTTTTATTTGTATTACCTTCACAAAAGAAATTAAATTATGTTTTGCTTATGTTGTGTGCAGTCAATTTCTTTAATATAAGATTTGTCCTTGTCAATTGAAAACCATTCTTTTCAATGGCAAATAATTTTATCACTTTAACTTTTCTTGCTGCTTTGGTTTATTTTTTTGTGTCCACAATTTTGCAAATGCATGAGTTTAACCATTGTAGTCTTGTAGAGCTCAATATATTTTCTTGGTCATGTTGTCCATGTTAGGTAATTATGGAGCAACTTAGTACCTATGTTGGGAAGAAAAATTGATTGAGGTTATTGGCTTCGTCTAAAGGTTAAGTTAATCTATGCTTGGGGAGAAGCATTTACAGAGGTAAAGCACGCTTTAAGCCTGAACTTTGGGGTTTGTGTTTCAAAACGGTGAGACTGTGGGAAGTTCTCTCTTGTTTAATATGCATTTTGTTACTAGAATACATCACAATGAAATAAAAAAGAAAGGGATAGAAGAAAATTTGAAGTCATTTTGCTTGGTAAAAATGTTAACCTTAGAACTTATTTCTTTTCTTTCTTATTATCAATCTTTAATGATAAATGAACTAAGAGTTCAAGATAAAGCCTAGTATGATATGATATGGTAGTCAGGTTGCGTGGTTAATGAGAACTGTAATTCTACAAACACTCTTAATGAACCCCAAAGTTCTTAGAATTATATCAGAATTATCTTGTAAATCATTGAGTATATTTTCACATGTTTCTTATCCAACGTGCTTGTCTTCAAACATGAAATGGCGGGGACAGACACGATTATCTGCCTAGATGGGGGTGAATAGTAAAACTCTCAATGAAATTATCAATTGAAATTTACTAAATGGATTATCCAATTCATAGTTTCTATGAAACTGTACATGACAAAGGAAACCCAACTTCCGATACAAGTATGATACTATTTTGAAAATTTTTGGCAAACATTCCGGGTGCTTTTTGGGAAGGAAAACTGAATAAACTACGTAGAAACTATAAGTGCAAAAAATATATATATGAAAAAAGTTCACTAAGGCCAAGTTTGGCATCTCTAAAATATTCTAAAAAGTCAAAAAGTCACTATCCTATTTAAGTCACATCATCTTATTTAAGTCACATCACCTCTCTAACACATCACTTCAAACCCAACCTAAATCCAACCCATATTTCATAAAAAGTCAAAAAGTGCACTTATTTAGTCTTCCCAAACTTGGCCTAAAAAACACAAAAATACGGAAAACAAAAAACTCAACTGAAAAACTATATTTGAAAACTTAAAACCAAACAGATGAATGATTTTTTTTAAAAATTTTTTTTATGGATTTATTTTGAAAGATTTGTAGCAAATATAAAAATAAAAAATAAAAAGCTTTTATTTATTTATTTATTTTTTATCAACAACAAAGGAGATAAATTAAATATAAAGGGGTATATAATGAGAACCAATCAATTTCGAAACTCTTCACTCAAAAGATTCCTTCTATGATATCAAAGAAAATTTCCATACCCAACTCCCCTCTTGACCCAACCCCTTTCCTAACCCACTCCTGTTACTTGAATTGGGCCCTTTATGTTTTTAGGCCTACAAATTTAATAAACCATTTCCCCTTTGGACTAGGCTCACTTTGTCTTTTAAACATGTACTCTCTCCACTCCATTTTATTAGTCCATCTTTCCATTGTAAGATGTCCCAAAATGTTAATCCTATTCTAAAAATAAAAATAATAAATAATAAAAAAAAAGTATATAATTTTCCAAAATTATATCTTATAGGTGGCTATAAATTTATTTAAAAATGAGAGCAAAAGGGTATTTTTGAAAATAAAGTTATGAAATTTGCATTAAAGTACAATAATTGCATGTCCCCTTAAAAAGGTAGAATTCTCAAAAGAGACTAAAAAATTGGGATGGAGGGATGCATTACGGGAGTTCTTCTGCTGTTTTTGCCATGGGTACGGTCCCAAACATTGGATGTGAGGATGGCAAAGAGTGAGATGGATCGGCACCAGACGTTGGATCATTGCCATCAGAGGGTCACCTAACCTATGAGAAGTGAAGGGACATCTAGTTTCGCTTTCGGGTCTGATAGAGAGCATTGCTTCAATAAGTATTAACAACCCCTCAAGGAGATTCACACTTCGATTGGGGAGGGATTGAAATCATTCATTGGTGTCAGCAAGGAGGCCAGGCACTTAGCTTCCTTTTGCACCGAAATGGCTTATTCCGAACCCTTGCTTGGGCTTTCATGACCTGCTAGAGAGGATGTGGATGGGAGTTCATAGCCACTTGGCTCGGAGTAAAGAGAGTGAGGAGCGGAGGGAACAACATTGGCTGGAATGGGTAGATGTTTGGCCGGGGAATGGGCTAACTCCCGCCTTTGGTTCCGGTGAGTCTGTTGGTTTCGGGACAGCGAGGGATGGGTGGGCATCAACGGAATCGGAACCATGTTTTGATCGATAGCCATCGGATTCACCTTCTTTGGTGTCAGCTAGTTGCTCCGAGCCAACACCATAATCTCAGGTGATGGGACCAGCCAGGGAGGTGGCAAAGAGTGAAATCTTGGTACTGCATCCCTCGCCTTCCCTACTTTCGATGGGGACTCAAATGCTTGTTTCGTTGGCCATCCTTCGGATCCAAGAGAATAAGAATGCTTTGGAAGACCAGGAGACGTGGAATGACAAATCCTTGCTCTGGGAGCGGAGGTCCGGATCTTATATATGTCTTTATGATCGATGGCAAGAGATGTGTAGCTTGAGGGCTTAGATGCCGCTTCGTACCTGGGGTGGCAAACGAGAACAATAATTGGATCATGCGACCAATCATAGGAGAAAAAGAAAGCAGCCTCTCTAAACTTCTTACAGGACGTAGTAACTACCTACCCTAATGAGGATTTCTAAAGTCTAGTTTAAATGCGTAAGAGAGCCCTTCAGGAACTATAAGGAAAAGGTTGATGAAGATAGGTTGCTGCTGCTGATCTCTCCTAGGTAGAAGAATACACAAGGCTGGGCCTAGAGCAGAAGGCCTCCCTTACTCAACTAAGAGGGAATCCAGGAAGTGAGGCTACAGACTAAACCTAAGAGAGAGACTTGCTATCCTGCATACAAGTAGGCTAGGAGAGGGCTAAGTCTTCTTGGCTGTAAATCAATCGAATACTAGCAAGGGAAAACTAGAAGGGAGACTCCCTTAAAGAACTAACAGCGAATTAAGGTAAGTAAAGCCACATATTACTGTTAGCTGTTACGCTCGTCCCTCTTGTGAGGTTTTTTATTCGTTAGAGTTCTAACAGCAGTAATAAAAACCTTCCTCTGCGCGTTGTCTAGCAGCAAGACTGGCTTAGTTAGCTACCGGCCTCAGGTTTAGACATTCTAGAACCAAACGTAGCTACATACAACTACAGGAACAAGAACTGCAAACTCATCTATTCTCCTCGTTCCTAGCTTGCTCTAAACATACAGTAGGAAGAGAGCTCCCATCTAACTAATCTATTCAAATCTTTCCTTGTCTGTTATAACCTTTAGGAACCTGGGGAAGAACTATAAAGCAAATAGCTACTTGGGCTAACAAGCAGCTGCTAGTCCTTTTGCCACTAACAGAACTTTAAGGAGACTTTAACTACTATTACGGCAGGAAGAACTCAAAAGCAACGAAGCTTACAGTCCTCTCCCAGGGCATTAAGGAAAGAAAGCTACCATCCTAGAGGTAAGATTGAAGATATCTTCTCTATCTCTACCCCGCTCTTGGCCTAGGTACAAGAACAACGAGAACGGAGAGAAGGTAGTTCGCTATACTACGCTTTGCTGCGCTACTTATGAGGTACCCCCCTGCGTTCACTCACTGCGGTGGTCAGGCAGCAAGAGCTAACTGACAACCTAATGCAATCCCTTCTGCCCTTACCTTCTATTGACGGAGAGGGATAGAGAGAAAGAGGTATAACGCATTACATAGTGATAGAAAGATACAAGAAAGAACAATACAATCTAACAAGAGAAGACAAGAAGACATAAGAAGATTGTCTGCTAACTAGGGGAAAGACAAGAACTGCTTGGAACTATGGGAAGATTATAATTCCCTTAATAGAGGCCTATGAAGAAAGAAGCCAGACAAGAGGATAGAAGTAAAGGGCAGCTGTAAGCTGCTGATTTCATGTTTTAGGATAATTGCTTACCCCTGTTGTGGTCTAAAAGAAATTGATCGTAGACCACCCTATCACTCTCGTCTTAAATCCTTCTTATTGGCATGAAGGAATACGCTTTTAAGGATGTCTTTCACAAGAGTCCCCTTTCCTTGCTTATCTTTATCTACTACGCGGCAAAGGGCAGATGCAAACCATATGAACTAATGAGCGGACCAGGGGTGGCTCTCCTTTGTCTTGGGTAGGAAGAATAGTTCATAAAGAGATGCATGTGAGACTCTTTCAAATGCTGTAATGGAGTCCTTGCTTTTTCACTCTCTCTCAAGAAAGGATTTTTAGAACAGATGAAGTGGGCGAGAGTAGCTTGCCGGGTATGTATGGTAATCGTCTTGGTATTGGATCCGCTTCAAGTCCTTTTCGTTTTTGGATGGATTTCCCTTTCCATTGGTAAGCATTATGAGTAATTAGGTGTAGGTCTTTCGGGGCGAGCTCTTGCGATCCCGCCTTCATTCCATAACTAACGTTACTTGTTCGCCTCCGAGCTACTAGTATATCTCTAGTAAGTGTTTTATTCTACTATTTCATTACTTACTAAAGTATAGGAGAATGAAGTATGCGTGATCACTCTTGAGACTTTCTTCTTTCATATAAGGAATCCTCTTGGTTGGTCGAAACTAGAAGACGGAAGGACAAACTACTATTTTGCATAGGGGGAGTAAGATAGGCTAGGTGCTTTTACTCAACTCGTGAAGGTTCATTTCTGGTTAGTAAGGATAAGAAGGAAGCAAAGGTAGTTTAATAATATGTTTGTCATTATGTGCGACTATCTCCATTATAGAAAGAAAAAAAAGAAAGAACTTCATTTTCAGCACATTTATACGGAAAAGTATTTATCATTCTAAAAGTATAAGTAGTAAACATTTTCAACTGAGGTTCCCATACATGCAAACATAAAAAAGAAAATCAAACAAAGATAGTTAGCATAAATAGAAGTCTATCTCCAGTAAGCATCGGAGTAGATCTCTACTAAAAAAAGACAAAGAACACCATAAATGAAAACACACTACTTTGCGTCTACAGATACTTATTTAAACCTTCTAAAACTAAAAAGAGTCGACGGACTCTTCTATTCTAGTCTCCCCGGTGACCGCGAGTGACAGCACGCACAATTAGGGCTTCCTGCTCCACCTGCAGCGCTTGCTGCCTTTCCTCCAAACCTTTTATGCGCTCCCTGGTAGCACGAATGTGTGCTTCTTTCCTTGCAGGATCCATTGTTCTAACACTTCTCAAAAGGAAGTTTAGCACTCTACGGTGCTCTTGAATTTGATTTTGCAATTGCCCCATTTCGGCAGCAATTGCAGAAAGCCTATTTGCAGCATCCATAGCCATACGTGCTAGTACTCAATTTCTTTGATTTGAATTTGATGACGTGAAGACACTTATCGAGCCTCCATTTATAGAGTGGTAAAGTAATATCGCCATGCAATACGAATTGCATGGCTTTACCTAATAAGGGAAGTGCCATGTTATTGGAATCTCGCTATTGCCACTTCTTTACAGTATCCATTATGCGGGGGGGCACAGGCTTAATGAAGACCCTGAGTTGAGTACGTCCCAAGTAGAAAGAAGGGATGGAAAGGACAGCGTGTCCTTAGGATGAACTTTTCTGGTCCGGATATTCCATAGAATGTTCAAATGAGACATCGGCCACAAGATGGCGGTCATTAATTCACTCAAAGATGCCAGAAAGGCACAAATATCGCACAACTGGAAAAAGGGTTGACAGCCTTGACTCTCTCTTTTGGGCATTTGGCTTCATACTTCCCACACCCACTTGTGCCAGCCATGCAATTCATATTGCATGGCGATATTACTCTACCACTCTATAAATGGAGGCTTGATAAGTGTCTTCACTTCATCAAATTCAAATCAAAGAAATTGAGTATTAGCACGTATAGCTATGGATGCTGCAAACAGGCTTTCTGCAATTGCTGCCGAAATGGGACAATTGCAAAATCAAATTCAAGAGCACTGTAGAGTGCTAAACTTCCTTTTGCGAAGTGTTAGAACAATGGATCCTGCAAGGAAAGAAGCACACATTCGCGCTACCAAAGAGCGCATAGAGGGTTTGGAGGAGAGGCAGCAAGCATTGCAGGTGGAGCAGGAAGGCCTAATTGTGCGTGCTGTCACTCGCGGTCACCAGGGAGACTAGAATAGAAGAGTCCGTCGACTCTTTTTAGTTTTAGAAGATTTAAATAAGTATCTGTAGACGCAAAGTAGTGTGTTTTCATTTATGGTGTTCTTTGTCTTTTTTTAGTAGAGATCTACTCCGATGCTTATTGGAGATAGACTTCTATTTATGCTAACTATCTTTCTTTGGTTTTCTTTTTTATGTTTGCATGTATGGAAACCCTAGTTGAAAATGTTTACTACTTATACTTTTAGAATAATAAATACTTTTCTGTATAAATGTGCTGAAAATGAAGTTCTTTACTTTTTTTCTTTCTATAGTGGAGATAGTCGCACGTAATGACAGACATATTATTAAACTAATTTTGCTTCATTCTTATCCTTGCTAACTAGAAGTGAACCTTCACGAGTTGAGTAAAAACACTTAGCCTATTTTACACCCTCCTATGCAAAATAGCATTTCGTCCTTCTGTCTTCTAGTTTTGACCAACCAAGAGGATTCCTTATATGAAGGAAAAAAGTCTTAGGAGTGATCATGCATACTTCATTCTCCTATACTTTAGTAAGTAATGAAATAGTAGAATATAACACTTACTAGAGATATACTAGTAGCTTGAAGGCGAACGAGTAACGTTAGTTATGAAATGAAGGCGGGACCGCAGGAGCTCGCCCCGAAAAACCTACACCTAATTACTCATAATGCTTTACCAATGGAAAGGGAAATCCATCCAACAACTGTCGTACTACTAAAGTACCAAGGAAACCTTTCCTTTGTTTGAATCAACGCCTCCTATTTTAGTTTACATTCATTACAAAGTAAACCAAGCCTAACCAATCACGACATGTTTTTTGTTGATATTTATTGAAGAGTTTGATAGAGTTTAGCTGATTGAATCCATAAACCTAGAAAGTAACCGTCACTGGTACTTTTTACTCTATAGGTAGGTATCAATGGGTTTTGCATAATGTAGTTGTAGTTAAGGCTACATTAAAGTAGTTTTTTTTTTTTTGAAGATCTACTGAAGTACCAAAGTGACAGGGCTCCTAAATTTGGGATGTCTAGCGAATGCTTGGCCTCTTCTTGTTGAAGCGATGCGAAAAGGTGAGCTTTTGGCGGTTAGCTTAACGCACTAGATAATAGGCATTAGGCATTTTGAGCTACAAGAAGGCAAGCAAATAAAGGGAGGCATTACGGGCCGACTACAAGAAGCAAAGCTTTGTAGACTCGACAAGTCGCTTATAGAATGCCGACTACTAAGTAAAGACCTTCCACTTAATAAGGGAAGGGGGAAGGGAAGTGAAACTTAGCAAGCTTTATAAGGCCGACCACTACATAAGCCGCTTGCGGAGAAAGCTCTTTGAGCTTCCCTTCATTTGTTGCTAAGCCAAGGTCCTAGGTCTCCGAATCAGCTCGCGCTTTTTTGAAGAATCCTGCACCCATGGGCATACGGCCTGGCAGGCCTTCCCTTTCCGCTAGAGCTTTATGGGTGTTGCCCTGTTCCCCAATCAGATGTTTGGATGTGAGCTATACTTCGCGAGGAGCCAACCAGGCGTATGGCCTTGGCTTGCCATTTGAGCTCTCTTCCTGTGTGACTAGGAATGCTCAGTGACAACCTCTCAATTGTCACCACTTGGCCTCTATTGCTACCACGGTAGCACCTAGTGTGGTCAACACCAATTGTGTTCGGGCAACGGAACTTACACTCATTCACATTGGTTCATCCTGCTATGCTTTGGGCTTTTTGCTCTTGTAATGTAAAAGGTGGCCTGCCATTCGCCAAGGCCTAGGAATCCGCTGGACATCTCAGCGACGGGATTGGATACCCGCATCTGATCGAAGTTCTATTTTAGTGCCCCCCTAACATAAAGGGGAGCTCTTTCTAGGGGGGTTGCTTCGCACAAGACATTGCTTAGGACCTACAGGTCACACGACAGGTGCACGATCGAATTTGCACGTTCCATCCTTTGGCTCTTCGCCTATTGGCTTGGTAGGCAAGCTACTTTGATCCGTCTTCGGCTTTGATTCGTTATGCTCAGCAGCTCCAACAATCCCTAAAGTCTCTTGCCGCCTAAAACTCTGCCAAGAAAGCGCTGCTTTACGTTTGATCCTATGTGCCCAGAGAATGCTATGCATTCTCCACTTTTGAATCTCGCAAAGAGAGAATTTGTTTTTTCCTCTGACTTTCTCTCTCATTCGTGGAGCGAAGAAAGCGGGCTTGGCCCCAGCTATCGCTATCCTTGGGAAACCACAAGAGTTACCGAAGGAAAGGGGTGTAGTCTCTCCCTTGGCCTTTGGAGAGGAGGGGGCAGAGAAGATTCGTGCAAGTTTTTTTGCTTCCTACGTCCTTACCAGTAAAAGCGCCCTTCGACCAAGGAGGCATTTTAGTGGTAAGGCTAACCACTACATAAGTTGCCATCAGTCCAGGAGAGAAGGGAGCTACCTTTCTTTGATCCACTTTCCCAGGCAGGGAAGAGAACGAAAATGGACCGGGGATGGTGGTCGTGGTAGGTTCGAGGATCTTACGCGGTAGAGTGAACTCTTCTATCGTGTTGCATTTCCTCTGGCGGCCTAGCTGCACCCCCTCGATCCATCGTACTGGAGTGATTTGAGAAGAACGATTAGGGTCATATTCTATCCTTTCTACAATGCCCATAGACTAAGTGCTTCGTTTCAGATCAATTCTTTGCTGCAATCGCTTCGATCCACCCCCTCGGTGAAAAACCGTAATACGCCCTGAGGAATTCCTACTTGCAGACTTCCTTGTACTCAAAGTGAATTGTCTACGTGCTCTCACCTCTTGGCTTTGTCTCATTGTCTATCTCGTAATCATTCGATTCTGTCCTATTCCTACTTCTCTTTCATCGTCGTTGGTCCTTCTTTCACTTGCTGGTAAAGATACTCGATTGCAGCTGTCAGCTACCTCTGCCTGGCTGCTGCTTGCTCGACCATCTCTTAAGAGATTTCCAAATCGACTATTTTCATCCTAAATCCCACCCATTCTAATCTAAAAGAAGCATTGGAGAAAACTTTCTTCCGGACTATTCTGTGACATCACAGGTCTATAACAGAAGAAAGATGGGTCCGCTATCTCCCTATGGCTTTCTAAGAAGGTAGACCCAATAACCAATAATCAGCCCTTAGGTGCAGCCATCTCTTTCTTTCTAGAGGTATCTTCCGAATCGACTTTATACGAATTGGGTTTGTTAAGCATATAAAGAGGGTTCTTCCTTTCTAATAGAAGGGGGGCTCGGGGGATCTCAAGAATCAAAGAGGGAACAAGGAAGCGGTGTTAGCTTTAAGAGAATCTCCTTCGGCTGGCCGAACTAGCATTGACGATGGGGGTTGCAGTTTTGCTTTTATAGGAGCGAGACCTTTGAGTGTACTAGATTGGGTACTTAAAATTAGAATAGATGAAGTGAGCTCGGCGCCAATGTTAATGTAGGACCCGAGCGGTGCCATTCATTGTCTACTCTAGTGGGAGGGAGTGAATGGACTGATCGCTTTCCTCTTATATGTCTATTTTTCTTTCTATTTCGAGTTGATTTTATGTCTCTTCCTTCATTCTTAATATAATACTATGAATAGTCCTTTTATTTTTTAGGGAGGGATAAACCCAACCCAATCTCAACATTCAAGGGCTTGAGTCAATCTCCTGAATCCGCTGGATCAACTACCACTTAACACTACTGGGACTTAATTTTTTCATATCCCGTCTACAGAACCTACTTTGGAATACAATGAGTTGCCTGTTTTTGAATGAAGGGGTAGTCTCTGCTACTAGTGAAAGTGGCTACGGTAAGGGACGGGCAAAGGAAGGACACTACTCGACTGGATCCAAGGTCAACGACCCATGGTGGACAAGAACTTGTGCTTGATGGGCTCGAGAAAGCCTTAGTTTCCCAAGGTTTCCGGACCCCTTAGAAAAGAGATTAAAAGTACACGAATCTCTTGTCTATTGGAGGTGATTATTCGCTTTCTAGGTGGTAGTTTTCAGGTGATTGTTATGCACCCTTCTCTCCCTATTCCCGTCTTAGTTCTGTGCTTCCTATACCACATGCTCCAATAAGATTAGTCTACCAATGACACTGCCAATGTGGATTGGTATTCGTCGTATCGGAAGGCTTGCTAATAAAAGACTTCCAAACCTATGTGGATCGGCAGTGTGGTCTTTATAGTAGTAGTTGTTGCGTTGCCAAGGCCACCCCACGCGCGAATGGCATAAATCCAATTGGGTAGGAGCGGTTCTCTCTTTTAAGTTAACGAGTAAGCTCCCTTGTGCAAGCGCTAGTGAGTCTTCCAAGTGAGTGGAATGCTTAATGTACTTTGGTTGAGTGACTTTCTTACGCTTCTCCTTTCTTTCGTCTAAGTGACTTCTCCTTTTGTTTTAGTCGAGCCAATCTTCACGCTTTACTGCCTGCCTTTTTCTTTTATTTTGAAAGGCTATACAGATTATTCTATTGTTACCGTTACCTCCTCCTAATAGGAAGAAGAGCACTATTAACGGGGGAAATTCCCTTTTCTTCTATTCAAGGTGGGCCAGTGAGAGAAAGCTTTTGACAAGAAGTGGTATCTTTATTAATCAAGATATAGTGAGTGTGACGTATACCGCACTGTGGGTACAAGATCAAAATGGATTGGAAGCCAAGTGAGATGTCTGTCTAATAGTAAGGAGATCTCTAATGGAATCTAGTGGTAATGGATGCCCTATAAATATCCTATATAATCTAAAATGAAGAGTGAAGCGAAAAGCCCCTTAGTAGTAAGATGAAAGAGTTCAATCAGGCTCTCTTTAGTGACTTTACTTCCTTGAAGCAAGCACGAAGACAGATGCAGCAAGACCGGAAGACCAGCAACCTGAAGACCTGGCTTGGTACTCTAATTCAAGACAGATTTCATCCCCACTGGACAGCAAAGACTGGAGTGAACTCAAGCAAGCCCTAACTAAAGCAGCTTACTGAAAGTGGCTTGAGCATTAACCTTTTCTTTTCATTTAGAAGAGAAAGAAATCTAGCAGAAGGGAACCCATGAACCAAGGGTAGCAATTCCTATTGAAGATAGATTTTTTGCTATTCCGCCCATTGATTCCTTCTACCGTTTGGGCTTAAGCGGGTGGGACTAGAAAGCTCTTTCGCCTTAGAACAAGCAGTGGGTGCATGTGAGTCTCGTCTCTTTCAGAAAGAAGGACTACAAGCACGGGTTAAGCAATCGCCCATGGACCTTTTATTTGGTTTTCCGTCTACTCGGATTAAGAGTCGAGTGAGTATCCCCGTCTACTTTGTCTCGCTCCTAGGATTTGAGGTTACGGAAGTGGTGGCTCTAAATAGAATAGACCTACCTTGGCTTGATAAGCCTAGCGATCTCGGTATAAATAGTGGACGAAACTCCTTTCTTTTTCAGCCCTTTCTGTGTTGTGCTTCATCTCTCTTTTTTCGGTGATCCCAGTCTTGCTCTTTTGAATGAGAATAGATCCTTTGTTAGAATGAAAGAGGAGCTCATCAGTCTCGAGAAGACAGTCTCCCTATAAGGAAGTGTAGCGAACTCGTAATACCCGCTCTGTGGGTACAAACGGAAAGCATTAAGCTATGCCAATAATTCCTCTAAAGGAAGTCCCTTTCCGTATAGAACCTTTGAAAGCAGAGGCGCCTCCTTTGGTGGATTGTAATAATAGAGCCGTAAACCCCTCTTCACCGAAGTAACTACCCGAAAACCGCTTTTACAAATACAGGACGTAAGCATCATGCATGGGTGGGAACTAACTTGAGTATTATCTCTTCACACCCTTATGGTCGAGCAGATTCCATCTTCTCCCCAAAGTAGCACATCTGAAAGCCTCATATTTAACGGTTGTGGGAGCTAGGCATGAGGGTAGGGATCCCTTTCATTCATAGCACGACATGACATAAGCTACTTCTGGATAGGCAATAGATAGAATAGTAATAATAGCCGGGGCAACCTTTGGCTGGATTGAATGCTTCTAGGAAGTACAATTCCTGCGATTAACTATCTATTTTCACCTAGACATAGCTAAACTTCGATTCCTTGGCCACTTAGATATAGATAGAACTCTCTTTTTATTTACAATGAGGACATAGATGCCATGCAATAACCAGAAAAGAATCCAATTCCTGAGCCCACATGGAGGGATAAAAGGCACTCACCTACCCTCTGACAAAGACCGAAAGAACTCAAAAGAAAAAGGAAACCAATACTTAACAAGAATTGGAGGGGATAACAAAGAATTCCAACTCAAAATACAAGAAGAAAAAGATTGGTTTGGTTCGCTATTCGTTATTTACATTGGGGACTTAGTCAGACAACGAGAAAAATCATAGAAAGAGATCTCCTCCACTTTCTTTAAATCCTCCACTTTCTTTAAAACAGGTATGGATTCCGCTTTGATTCTCTAAAGCAGGGGATGACTACTTGATTAATGTAGGTAGTGAGGCCATCTTCTCTATCGCAGGAATTTCTTTTGGTTGAACTCCAATTAGCGGAATCTGAATCTACTCTAACTACGCCCTAGTAAGAAGAATAGGTAGAGGGCACTTGCCCAGATACAACTCCTGACTCACAGCATTCGGGCGAACACACGGGCGCAGTACTATTCTATTAAGACGCTTAGATACAATTAGATACATGTTCGAGAATAGATAGAAGGATGAAAATCAATCCGGACTCGTGGATTCCACTCAATCCCTTGACTCTTTTGTTTGAAAAGAACTCCGGACTGTTGGATGAAAATCAGTTAACCGAGTCGCTCGAGTGGGAGAGCTTTCCCTCGTCAATCCGACGTCCTTCGAGGCTACACTCAGTCAGAAACCCCTCTTAATCCATAACTCCAAGTCAAGTAGTTCCTTTAATTGTGAGTTATAGCTCAGTAGTGAAACCCAGAGTTCTTGCTCGGTAGTTAACTACACTTGGGAGGAAGTTTAGAAATTATATAACTCAAAATTTTAAAAACTCGTAAATCTAGTAAATTTTGATCATTTCCCACTTTCATTTCCGACTTTCACTTCTTTTTTTGTTAACTATGATCCAATCTAATTAATTAGTTTCAATTAATCAGTCAATTATACAACGGCCATCTACAAAATATTGCAAGAATAAAGTAAAATAAGAAACAAAACTTTATATGGAAAACCTTTAGAATAATGATCTCTATTGGTAAAAAACCACAATTACCTTGGTAAAATAATCCACTAGAAGAGTTTGGACAATGACTCTACAACCCAACCAGTGTTACTAGAAAAAGCTAATACCCTGCGAATAATTTTTTGGAATGCATGTTCCGAAATATTGTACATTTTTGTTCCAAAGTAATAATTTTAGTGATCTAAAGTTATCCCAAAGTTTTTGAGTAAACTATCAATAGGTCCTAATAGTTATACTTAATTCCCATCAAGTCCTATTGAAAATAAGTTCTGGTAAAATTGTCGCTAAAAATAATTTTTTGTGACAATTTGTTACATGTAAAAATTGACAATTAGTAATTTTTTTTTTTGTCACAGTTTTTATAAATTGTCGTTAAAACTTATAGTTAGTGACTTTTTTTTGTGACAATTTTTTTAAACTATCGCTGAAAGTTGAAAATTTGCAACTTTTTTTTGTGATGATTTTTTTAAACTGTCGCTAAAACTTATAATTAGTGACATTTTTTGTTACAATTTTCAAACTGTCGTTGAAAATTAACAATTAGTGATATTTTTTAATAGTGTTCAATGAAAATGTTATTAATTCTCACAAGACCTGGACAATAAGTTTACCTATTAGGACCTGCACGTAAATTTCCCAAAGTATTTTCCGTCATGTTTTTTCAAGGTTTAATTAGGAGTAAAAACATTCAAATATAATGAACTAAAATTTAAGTTGAGTGAAGTTTTGACAAAACAAAATGTCAAATATGGATCATAATGCTTACATAAATTTGTTGTTACATGACTAGTTTGGGGTGGGGGGAACCTACATGTTATTAGATGTCTACTTGTTGAAAGAAAATTACTTTAGAAATTCCTTAAATTCTTGTAGTGTAATCTATACAAGTCTACTCTTATCGTACCACATTTTAGAGCACGTGATGTACCATGTTCTCTTTCCACGTGCCGGAACAATCCACCTTTCAGGTAACATAGAACCCAACTATAGATGTGTTTAGCCTTGATGTCTTTTGCTACAAGCCAGCAAATTTGAATTCCACTAGCTAGTGATTCTGTCACTGCTAGCAGCATACTCTTGTCTAGATTTATGCTCCTCATGGGTAATAATGACACTGATTGGCCAATTGGCAAGAATAACTAATGCATTGACCTAAGTGCAGTAAACTATAGTTGGTTTTGTAAAACAATTACAGAAGAGTTTTTGCAATTCTGTCCTATGCATTTTGAAATCAAGTTTTCTTCTATGTATAAGGATTAGGTTTCCTAGGCTTCAAAGGGATTTAGAGAGCCTAGAAAAAGTTTTTATGTATCAGAGACTGAAAAGCAAATGTTTTTTTAGTTTTTCCAAACTTGGTGATGTGGGGATTCTGAAATCTACTTACCCGCTCAATCAAATTAAAGCAGGCTTCTATCTACACAACTCTCAGGATCTGTGTTCCACAGAATCAACAGCATCTCACTCAAGTGCGATTCGAGCTGTCCTCAGATCCTGCCCAAATAAGTCTAGTTTTAACCTAAAAACTACCCAATACATAGATAACTTAAAGGCTTTCAAACTAATGTCAATTTAAGCAATTAAAATGTGTACTAAACTAATGCAATATAGTGTGCAATTATACCTGAGATTAGATCCGAGAACACTTTGGTTTATCTCTGTAGATGTTCGATCTTCTATCTTCATCACTTGGAAACTCGGGCCTATCATCTAACTTAGGCGCCTAGCACTCATCGTGTCCACAGAAATTTCTAATACACTAAGGTCCTGTTTGGTGCAGCTTTTTTTATTTTTGAAATTTGTGTCATAGTGTTTGGTGTAGCTTGCTTATAGCTTGTAAACAAAAATACCTTAAATTAGCTGGAAAAAACTAATTAACTAGAAGCTGGGGGAGAGATGCTTTTAGCTTTTGCTTTTTGATTATTAAATTTCAGCTTTAAAAAAAGCTGCACCAAACAGGCCCTAAACGATGAAACAAAATCTCCCTGCTTGGCTTGATTCTGACTTTTTGCTTGGGTCCTTTCTGAGTGTTCTTTTGATAATTGACCATAATGTTTTCAAATTGCCTTATGAGTTTGTGGTTATTAAAAGAATTTTGTGTAAAAATCTTCAGCTACGGAGTCTGTTTGGTGTTCTTACAGGCAGTAGCAAACTCTACAGCAGCTACTTTCTTACGTGTCGTTGGAAGTGAATTGATCCAAAAGTACTTGGGAGATGGTCCAAAGTTAGTGAGGGAACTCTTCAGAGTGGCTGATGATCTCTCACCTTCAATTGTGTTCATTGATGAAATTGATGCAATTGGTACAAAAAGGTGAGAACTTGAACATTACTGCATGAAATAAAAACTATTGGGTATTATTTAATTTTTATGCTCTATAGGTATGATGCTCACTCAGGTGGTGAACGTGAAATTCAGAGGACCATGTTGGAACTGCTGAACCAGTTAGATGGTTTTGATTCGAGGGGAGATGTCAAGGTAATTCTGGCAACAAACAAAATTGAAAGCCTTGATCCTGCTCTGCTTCGGCCTGGCCGAATAGATAGGAAGATAGAATTCCCACTTCCTGATATTAAGACAAGGAGGCGCATTTTCCAGGTATGAGCATGGCATGATTACACAAATACAAGCGTGGTTATTACATCAATGCCCATCAGCCCTATGACCAAACCTGTTTGTGGGTGAAATGCAGATACACACTTCAAGGATGACTTTGGCCGATGACGTCAACTTGGAGGAATTTGTTATGACAAAGGATGAGTTTTCTGGAGCTGATATAAAAGCTATATGTACTGAAGCTGGTTTGCTTGCTTTAAGAGAGCGTCGTATGAAGGTTAGACAATTTATTATGAAAGTAAATATGTGCGTCAATTGTTTTTGTTGTACGTGTGACTAATTCTCTAAGAAGCATGGACACAAGCATTGGACACGATATGACAATGTTATTGCAATTTTCAAATGTGTAGGACACCACACGTGAGAGACACACTAAGTATATGGTTTTATATAGTAATTGTATATGTCATATATATGAATATTTCATTGAAAGTTAATTATATATTTCATATATATGTAATATATTAATTATATCACATATAACACGAATTTATGAAGTAACAAGTTATATGTATGTTGTTTTTCTTTTGTCATTAGATGTCGAGTGTCTGATGAGTGTTGGGTAGTATCCGACAAGTGTTGGTGTTTGACATGTGTTGTACACGGAAATGTCACCTTAGCAGTGTCCGTTCTCTTGAGCTAATTCTTATGGCATATTGCTTTTTGACTACTTTGAATTTTGGCTTCTGAAGTGGATATAGAACTAATAATTTATTCTGTTAATACTGTAGTGTGAGCTTTGTGTTTTTGCAACTGAAAGTTGTACTAGGTTACATCCTGTTTTCCATCAAACAAATAGCTATGCCTGCATCCTTGCTGGTTTTTATTCTTATGACATTGAAAGCTGTTAAGGCTTAAAACAAAATCCAATTTCAACTTTTTAGAAGTAAGGAAAAAATGGAGTTAGTGCAGCAGGGGAAAAACCAGAGATAAATTGGAAGCACGTGATAGGACGAAAAGGAAAAGAGAGGAGATGAATCATCTCCCACAGGCCTGTTTTCTGGACATAATCTGCTGCTATTCTTGTATATCCCATAATTTATTTTGTCATTTGTTTGAAATTTGTAAATGCACCATGTCAGACCCATTCTATTGGCAACTTTATGCTGGGTTTGGTTGGGGGATTTGGGAAGAGAAAGGGAAAGGGAAAGGTATGTGAAACTAGATGAAATGTAGGTATATTTTATTCACATTTCACTTATCTTTTTCTTTTTTCTTTTCAAATCCCTTCTTAAATCCCCCAACTAAACACAACGTTAGTGAACTCAAGATGTACCCTTTTCAAACACAGGTAGAGCAAAACAAGACGGGGAAAATATTAAAACGGCAGTATCAACAAGAAGAACAATGTAGTTAGTGATATTTAGAATAGATAGATAAACAAATATGTTGACCAATATGTGCAAATTATTGAAATGTCGTTATCTAATAGAAGTGTTCCTTCCATCTGCCTCAGGTTACGCATGCAGACTTCAAAAAGGCTAAAGATAAGGTCATGTTCAAGAAGAAAGAGGGGGTGCCAGAAGGGCTTTATATGTGAAAATACTCTGCTCTTTACGGACACAGTTGTGTATTGTTTTTTTTTTTTTGTCGTTGAACTGGACAGTTGTGTATTGCTTGTTTCTCTAAATTTATGAAACGGATTTTCCATGTTCTCTTTGTTATTTGACTATTGATACACAAGATGATTTGCCGTCATTTGCGGGAGGAGGATGATAGTTGTTTGGGTAAATTACATTTTGCCCCCTTTATATTTGGTTATTTTTTCACTTTGACATCATGTTTTTAATTTTTTCCAATTTATTTCAAAAGTTAACTTGTGTCCAAAATTAAACAAAAAATGACACATTGGTAGTCACATGTCATAAAAATATTTTATTGTATAACACAAATCTAAATTCTAATATAATTTTATATTTTTTATATTATTTGATAGTTAACTTAGCTCTGTTTTTTTGGTTTAATTTTGAACAAAGGTTAGTTTTATGAGTAAATTGAGAAAAAAATTAAAACATGAAGGGCTAGAGTTAGAAAAAATTAACATTAAAAAAATGACTAAACCTAAAAAGGACTATAATTTATTCGTAGTTGTTTTTGTCATGGTTATTAGAATCCTGACCGGATCATAGGATTTTATGATCCTATGATCTTAATTAGGCCAAACGGTTTGAATTGCACTAGGATTTTAAATTTAGTAGGATTTTAAAATGATTGCAATTCTATTCATAAAATCATGTAGAATCAAATACGATTCTGATTCTGTTATGATTCCGATCTTATAATTTTTTTTATTATTATTTATTTCTTATATATATGTATGTATATATGTATATCTATATAAAAAAATTTGATCACAAACTCCTTTTTCAGTCATCTCTTTCAATTTATATTAACATAGAAAGTGCATTTTATCAAATTTATCTTTTTTCTTTAGTCTTTTTAAAATTATATAATATATATTATCATTATTCATAATTTTATTTTGCTTTAAAAGTATAATCTTAAGATTCTCAATCCGATTTTACGATCCGATTAATGAGTTCTTTTCAACGATCCCACTTAACATCCCGATTTTAACATTGGGGGCAATAATATCTAGTCAATTTACTAGTGTTACTCTTACTAACACCTTTAGAATGGATGTTATGGTTTCTCGAAATCATATTTTTTATTTATTTTACTGTTGCAAGATTTTAGGTTATGAAGCTCTGCTTCCTGTCCTGAGGAAAATCAGAATCCCTTTTGTATGTTTGACAAGGCAGCTATTTTACGCCCCCATGCATGATTACTATTTTTCTTCTCTATTGTTGGATGAGTTTAATCCCTGTTTACACCATATTTTATTTTTTTGTCAATTGTGACGTATTAATTATGGCCAAGTTTGATTATGATTTGTCGATTAAAATCATAAATTATTTTCGAAAAATAACCTTGACTACATTTATTTTTATTATTATTATTATTTCTATCGATAAGCATGCTAATGTAACGTGGCATGATGAAATGTTAAATGAAGGACTAGATAGTTAGCAATTGTAGCAATTTGAAGGTTAGTTATTGAGATCAATGAGCCAAAGATCAAATCAAGCATCAAATTTGTAAAATGGTTCCAATCAAACATGGGATATGGATAATGTTGAGGAAATTATGGGTTTGTTGAGAAAATCGTGGGTTTAATTTATATCTTTCTCTCGTGTTGCTGAACCTATAAATAGGCTAAGGGAGATAACAAAGAGGCATCAATCAAACATCCAAAACCACTCACAAAGTGTGAAGAATTACTTAGGAATAGTTTAAGTTAGCCATTTTAGAAGCAGATTAAGTGATTTTTCAACCCCCATTTCTCTTTTTTGTGTTGATTGCTGTATTTTTTATTTCTTTGTTCTTATTTATATTCTTATAACTAGTAACAAGTGACAATTTAATTGAATAAATATGTATTATGTTTTTTCTTTATTTAATCACCTCTAAGGAAGTTCTTAATCTATTTAAGGCATAAAACTCAACCACAAAGCCTGATTCTTTATTATGTTTATTTGAAAATTAGTTTAAGTCAATCAATCAATTACTGTCAATTGGACCTAAACCAAATTTTTGCTAACATAAATTGGTATGCCTGGTGGGATCATTCTAACTTGGAGTAATGGCAATGAAGAAGCAGACTAATGCGTATGAAATCATGCCTTCAAGTGGCATGTTTATATCTTGTGAACCCATGGATGCAAACCACCAATGGAATGGCAGTGTTTCCATGATACAGATTATCAGTGGAATGCCTCGTATTCTGAAAATTGTCAATGTTATGGTGGTGGATCTACTGTTTATTGCCAACATGACATGATAAATGATACGAAAAAAATGATTTGGCATTGTGAGGATGAAATTTATTGGTGCGAGAGTGAAATTTTGGGCCTAAAAGAAGAAATTAATTCTCTTTATAGGAAAAGATTTCAAATAATTTAATCATCTCCATATTATTTGACACAAAGAGATTTAAATTACTATGATGGAAAATTCATCGACTTAAAGGCCAAAATTTTCTAATTGATGAAGAAATTCGATATTGGAAGCAGAAATTAGAAGGCATAATAGCCAATGAAAAATTAAGATATGGAAATAATGTGGTTCATAGGGTTAATACACATATTTTTGAAGAGCCAAGGTATGTGGCTCGAAAGGTTAAGATAGTTTGTTTTCAGTTTTCTGAAAATTAAGTTTTTTGTTTTTCTTGTTTTTTGATTTTAGAGAATATTTTTAAAATTTTAAGTAATTTTTTTTATGTTTTTAAATACACTTTACTTAGATGTATCTAAATAGTAAAATATTTGTGAAAATTTATTTTAAAAAATTAATAAATACACAAAAATACGAAAAATGTACTAAATTTTTTTATATATATTTTTGGTATTTAGTGAATTTTTTAAAGATTTTTTTTTTTTCACAAATATTATACTTTTTTTAGTCTTTATGTTAGGTGTGTCCAAAAATTAAAAAAAAAATGCTTAAAATATTAAAAAATTCAGTAAAAAGAAAAAAAATACAGAAAATGAAAAAGTAAAATTTTTAGTAAAATGAATTCTGAAAACTAAAACCAAACATTTGGAGAATTTTCATAGACCATTAATGGCTAAAAGTAAAAAAGAACAACAACCACTTCTCTAAAAAAATGTTAAAAATTCATCACAAAATGATTATGAAAATTCACTTGGGGGCATGATTTTAAGCCAAATGTGACTGAAAATTATGAACTTGGGGGGACATGATTTTAAGCCAAAAATGACTGAAAATTATGAATAAATCATGGTTGTTGAATGTGAATATTTTGGCATTGTTCAAAGTGTTAATTTATTTTTTCATAACATTCAATTATATGAGTTTTGGGATCCAACATCCAATTTGGATTTGTGGATCACACCAAAAATTAATTTTCATGACATGATTTGAAAAATAACAATGGTTAAAAAATATTATGCGTAATGAATTCTCTTTAATTAGCCAAAATATGACTAGCAAATAATTGTTTTGTTTTAAAAATAAGGGATGTGACTCTTTATTATGTCACTCGACAAAGCTAAAGATGGAGCATACGCCAATCGATAGCGATAGATTAAAAATTACTATAGGAGTAATATAACTCTGCAAGAATTTGAATTATTTGTACCATAAAATATTTTATGTCGATTGTGGTAAACTGCCATATAAATCATTTAATGGGATTTCATTCTTCAATCCATTTAAATGAAGGCGGCATTGTTTACACATATTTTATTTTTCTGTCGATTGTCGTTTATTAATTATGACCAAATTCGATTATGATTTGTTGATTGAAATCAAAAACTATTTTCAAAGAATAACTTTAACCACATTTATTTTTTTTATTATTATTATTTCTATCAACATGGATGCTAACGTGGCGTGACAAGTGTGTTAAAGACGTGACATGATAACATGTTAAATGGAGGCCAGAAAGTTAGCAATTGTAGCAATTTGAAAGTTTGTTACTAAGATCAATGAGCCAAAGATCAAATCAAGCACCAAATTTGTAAAATAGTTCCTATTAAACATGGGATATGGATAATGTTGAAGAAATCATGGGTTTGTTGAAGAAATTGTGGGCTTAGATTATTTCTTTCTCTCATGTGATTGAACCTATAAATAAGCCAAGAGAGATACAAAAAGGCATCAATCAAACATCCCTAACCACTCACAAATCGTGAAGAATATGTTGGAACAATCTTCTGTGTAAATAAAATAAATTGAAACTAAATCAAACAAAATAAAATAAAAACTTACAGAATTTATTTTGTCGAACCGAATGGAAAAATAAAAGACCAATTCGAGTGTGTGACATTCTGTCCTTAAGACAGATTCGCCCCGCTTCGGTGCTCACGGACTAATGGCGTCTATCTCCCAGGATATAATAATCTTCACAAATTTGTAGTAGCACTTCAAACAAATTTGTCTGGCGAACTAGAACCTTGTGTTCTATACTCTCTATAAAATTCCTAAAAACTAATATGAAGAATATATGCAAATGTGCAGAAAATAGGACAGCAAAAATAATGATTTTTTAGACTATTTTTTGGATGCCTCGGACTGCTGGAAATTAGCTATATTTATAGGCAAAAAATTTGACTCGAATAAGTACCAAGGAAGTGAACAGATGCAGTATTTAAATTGAACATATATAGAACTGCTATAGTTAAATAACTGTTCAGAAACTGCTACAGTTGAATTTGAATCTATCCGAAATTCAATCTGTCCAGGTGCAACAGATTAAGACCTGTTTGGACTGTATGATCTGTCCGAAATTCAATTTGTCCAGGTACAACAGATTAAGACCTGTTTGGATCAGATAATGATCTCAAATCGATTAAATCTGCTCTAAGCGATTCTTTATGAAAATTGAGACGTAAAGAGGCATAACTTTTGGACAAGAATTTCAATTCAAACTCAAATTTGAATTACAAAATTTAAATTAATTTTTCCCGCAAGAAATTTTGGAAAAAATTCAAATAAATTTCGTCTAAAAAATTAATATTAGAACCGACCCGACCCGGCCGGACGGCAGCGGCACACGCGCGTGTGTGGTGATTTGGGCCAAGATTCACTTTGTCCATAACTCCTCCCTTCTACAAACTTGGGGTGCCCCTTGGGGCCCAACCCAAGTGTTGTAGTCTAGAGCTTATATACACAAAGAAGCTCTCTTAAAGTTTCAATATGGGATAACCCATTAAAAGGAAACCTACATTTAAATCTTTAAATTATCCATTCCACGAACCCGAAAACGACGTCAATTTCCTATTCATTCATAAATGGTTTTGATGAATCGTCGTCACCATGCGACTTGCCACGCAACAAGGAACACATCACCTCTTCGGACCCAACACAAAAGACGTTTGGGGCCCACTCAATTTTGGGCTCAAAGATGGCCCAAAATAAGCCTATATTACACCATTTTTCCAATAATCCCCCACATGAATGGAATTTGACGGAGAGAAAAATGCAACAACATGATCTAAATACAGAGAGTACAGAAATTGGAAATATTCTACAAAAGATAGGTAGCTTTTGGCTTTGAACCTTCCCTCGTGAGACACTATCAAATTTACTAGCTAACCAGTGAACATGATGTCTTGAACTGTTCAGCTGTTTGTGTAAACCAAGACAATAAAACTCACACAGTATATCTCCAGACACAGTTTAGTTCTCACTATTGTGTTCATTTTGGCCCTGAACAACCTGGTCTTTCACGAGTGCTCTAGAGAATTGTAACCCTTCACAAATCTCATAGAACCGGCGTAGTTCACACTCATATAGGTGATTCTTATGAAGAGTATCCTGCCATACTCCACTAGGTATTTCTAGATATAAGAATCATTAAAAGTATTACTTAACCTAAAACGCTGCAGACATCACTATTTCATCATAGAAATGGGTAAGAGTTAGACTCCCCAGTGATTTTTCTGAGTTATACACAACTCGATTGCCCCTTTGAACCTAGATCTTGGGATCTCCAGTCAACTAGGTTGGGTTGCCGTTGTGGTAACTCTTATTTAATAGGCTTAAGTCTCATTCCCCTCGATGAATTTTCAACTAGCTCTCTTGCTAACCATTTGGTTAAAGGATCCGCAATGTTGTCTTTAGACTTCACATATTCAATGGAAACAATTCCATTAGAGAATAGTTGTCTCACGGTGTTATGTCGACGACGAATGTATCGTGACTTATTGTTATACATATGACTCTGTGCTCTACCAATTGCTGATTGACTATCACAATGTATACATATAGCAGGTATCAGTTTTGGCCACATTGAAATATCTTCAAGGAAGTGACGAAGCCATTCTGCCTCTTCCCCGGCTTTATCTAAAGCTATGAATTCTGATTCCATAGTAGACCTAGCAATACAAGTCTATTTAGAAGATTTCCAACTTTGAGTCTCTAGTATCCGATATCCAATTTGCATCACAATATCCTTCAAGTACTGCTGGATATCTAGTATAATTCAGCCCAATGTTATGAGTAAATCAGAGATATCTTAGAATCCTTATAATTGCTTTCTAGTGTTCTACTCCTGGATTACTCGTATATCTACTTAATTTACTTACTGCATAAGTTATATCCGGGCGAGTGCAATTCATCAAGTACATTAAGCTTCCAATAATTTGAGCATACTCTAATTGAGAAATACTTTCCTGTACATTCTTAGATAAAAACAAATTAACATCTACAGGTGTTCTAGCAATATGATCATCATCTTTGCTGAATTTGTCAAGTATTTTCTCAATGTAATGAGATTGTGACAAAGCATAACCTTATGATATTTTGGTAATTTTCATACCAAGAATTACATCAGCAATGCCCATGTCCTTCATGTCAAAATGTTTATTCAACATTTTCTTGGTAGTTTTAATCATATCATTATTACTACCTATGATGAGCATATCATCTACATAAAGACATACAATGACATAACCTTTGTCTGTATTTTTAATATAAACATATTTGTCACACTCATTAATTTTAAAACCATTTGACATCATTGCCTTGTCAAATTTCTCATGCCATTGTTTTGGCGCTTATTTTAAACCATATAATGATTTAACCAATTTACACACTTTCTTTTCTTTCCCAAGAACAAAAAATCCTTCTGGTTGTTCCATGTAAATTTCTTCATCTAACTTACCATTTAAGAAAGTGATTTTCACATCCATTTGATGAATTTCTAGATTGTACAAAGAAGCAATAGCAATTAGCATTCTAATGGATGTTATTCTAGTAATCGGTGAGTATGTGTCAAAGTAATCAAGACCTTCTTTTTGTCTATACCCTTTGACCATAAGTCTTGCCTTGTATTTGTCAATTGATCCATCTGCTTTCATTTTTCTTTTGAAAATCCACTTGTACCCAAGAGGTTTACAACCTGGTGGCAAATCCACAAATTCCCAAGTGTAATTTTGCAAGATGGATTCAACTTTACTATTGATAGCTTTTTTCCATAAAGGAGCTTCAGGACTGGACATAGCCTCTTTAAAAGTTAAAGGCTCATTTTCCAACAAATATGTTAGAAAATCTGGACGAAAAGATTTTGAGGTTCTAGCACGTTTACTACGCCTAGGTTCCTCTTCCTCATTTTGATCTAACTCTTGCTCTTGATCATGTTCTTGATCATTACTAGTAATAGCATCAAAAGATCTTTTATTAGTACTAGTCTCTTGTCCAATCTTATTCGGAAATACATGTTCAAAGAAAGATGTATTTCGAGATTTAATAATAGTATTTACATGCATTTCGGAATGTTCTGATTTATGAATCAAAAACCGATATGCACTACTATTCTTAGCATAACCGATGAAAATACAATCAATGGTTTTAGGACTTATCTTAGTCTTTTTAAGACTAGGAATAGCCACTTTAGCCAAACACCCCCACACTTTTAAGTATTTGTAGGATGGTGCTCTTCCATGCCACATTTCATAAGGTGTTTGATTTACTTTCTTTCAGGGTACTTTATTAAGTATATAATTAGTAAAAAGTATTGTTTCCCCCCATAAGTTCTGAGGTAATCCGGAACTTATTAACATGACATTCATCATTTCTTTTGAAGTCCTATTTTTCCTTTCAGCAATTCCATTTTGCTGAGGTGAGTAAGGAGCGGTGGTTTGATGAATTATTCCATCCTTTACAAAACTCACCAAAAGGTGATTCATATTCACCACCTCTATTACTTCTTAGTTTTTTGATTTTCTTACCAAGTTGATTTTCAACTTCATTCTTATATTGAATGAAAGTTTCCAAAATTTCATCCTTGGTTCGAATTAAATAAACATAACTATATCTAGTAGTCTTCTATAAAAGTGATAAAATATTTTTTCCCACCTCTAGTTTGAATTGATTTAAAATCACAAATGTCACTATGAATTAATTCAAGTGGTTCCGTACTTCTTTCAATTGAATGAAAATGAGTTTTAGATAATTTTGCCTCAACGCAAATTTCACATAAATGATTTGAATCAATGTCAAATTTAGGTCAACATTCCATATTAATTAATCTACGTAAAGATCCATAATTAACATGTCCTAGTCTACCATGCCATAAATTTGAAAACTCAAGCAAGTAAGAAGAAGATGTATTTTTATTAATAATTGAGGGTACAACGGTCATTACATTCATCTTGAAAAGGCCATCAGACACGTTACCTTTTCCTACATACATCCCATTCTTAGTAAGTATAAATTTATCACTCTCAAACACTAGCCTAAACCCATTCTTACTCAACAAAGATCCGGAAACAAGATTCTTACGAATGTCCGGTACATGCAGCACATTGTTGAGAGTGAGTTTCTTTCCAAATGTCATCTTAAGTACAATCTTTCCTTGTCCTTCAACTTTGGAAGTTGAGGAGTTGCCCATAAAAAGTTATTCACCATTGTCCACTGTAAAATAAGATGTGAACATCTTTTTGTCGGCACAGATATGGCGAGTAGCACCAGTGTCCACCCACCATTTTTTAGGATTTTCGACAAGATTTGCCTTGGAAACAACTGCAGAAAGATTGATGTCATCTATACCATTGGAAATATTGTACATTCGGTCATATGGGCTTGAGCAGGCTTCTTGCTTGTTCTTCTTTTGCTTTTGCCTTTGCTACGGCAATCTTTGGCCCGATGTCCCTCTTTGTCACAGATGTAACATTTTCCATTAAACTTGTACTTTTTATTTCCCCCCTGTCATGACCCAAACCCGCCCCTGTAGGTTTGGCACCGTAACCGGCCAGTAATTCGTGGATTACCAAAGGCCTCTGAACAGATTAACAAATAATAAGGGGCTGCAGAAGCAAATATATAAAATAAATAAGGTCCAATGAGTCAGGATAATTTAACATGAAACAGAACTTCTCAAAACTTATTTATATACAAAAACATGCTAGTCAGATACATCAATATTTACAGAGAATAGTCCCCAAGACCTGACTTTACATAACACACATACAGACTAGCATGGTCACAAAAACAGCTATGTTAATAGGCTTCGAGTGGAACCTCCTCGGGAGGCGCAACGTTTGGTTGACAAAACAGAACTGAAGGCTGTCAACTCTGGCCTGGGTCATGTGCCGCCTCACCTACATATATACAGTAAACTGTGAGCGAAAGCCCAGTGAATAATAAACAGAGTAAAAAGGTTTCAATGAATGAGTTCGTACAGATTTCAGAAATCAACTCATATTGTATCAAAATCATACTTGTTCAGTTCATATATAGACAGAAATCATAAGTCTTGGTTACATTTACGTGATACATCCACTAGCATAACAGAATAAAACGCATAAGCGTAAGGTTATGAATAACCTAGTTCCAAGAAGGAACCTCCGGATCCAGGTCACAGAACAGGACAGCTAAGCCCCCATGGTAGGCCTTCGGTACGGGTAACAGTGCACAAACAGGACGCATACGCGTGAGGTTACGAATAACCAGTTCCATACAGGAACCTCCGATACCGGGTAACGGCTGTAGATATCACATGATACTAAGGATGTTACGAATACATGTCAGAAATTGAACAATCATTCATTGTACATAACATATCATTTCAGAAAACAGATCTCATTTTGCCACACAAAAACTAAGTACAATTGAACATATCTTTACTATATTATTACTCACAGTGGGCGTTGAAACAGACAGACGGAGCCAAAAGGTCAAGCAGAATGCGGCACGTGACCTACATAACACATAACAGACACATACTTGAAACACACATTCCATTTATACAAAATTTACGTCATTGGTTCTTAGTGTGTTTCTACCCTTGAATTCCCTTTATAGAGTCTTAAACATGGCCTAGGAATGCCTAGGATGGAATGAGGATGCAAATATTCCTTAGAAAATATTTTGCAAAACTTGCTGAAAACAGGGGTCTCGCTCGAGCGAGACTTCCTTCGCTCTAGCGAGCTTGCCAAAACAAAGGGTTCACTTGAGCAAGGACTCCTTCGCTCGAGCGGTCTGTAAAAAAAATGCAAAAGTACTGGTTGCTGATTTTTTACGCTCGATGCTCGCTCGATACTCGCCCGAGCGTGAAACCCAGTTCCTCGCTCGAGCGTGCATCTGCGTGCACCAAAAACCTGAGAGCTTGAAATTTATGCTCGAGCCACCATTTATTCACTCGAGCAGAGCTCTGAACAAACGATGGTCGCTCGAGCGAGGAAGCCAAATCCTGGGATTTCCAGATTTTCCTTCCAAGTTCGAACCAAGCATCCAACACCTCAAAACTCAACCTCTTGAGCCCAATTTCTGGAAAAACACTTAAAACTCATAGTATATCATGTTTCAAAAGTCAATTTGTAAAATTAAAGCTCAAGGATGAGTCAATTGAACACATTTTCAACAAATCCTCAAGAACAAAGCTTAAACAAAAATGCATGAGTACAACTTGGATTCCAAAGCTCCAAAACAAGATTTAATGTAACATTGAGCTCAAAACCAAGGTAAATTCATGGATTAAAACAAAAGTATGAACATGCATGTGAAGTTTTGATGAAAACAAACTCAAATTGCAAGATTGTAATCATGCATGCATGGTATACTACCCAATTCAACAATTTAAAGCTAAATCTAGACTCTAATCTTCAATAAGTTAAGAACCATGCAAGAACTAGCTCAATTACATGAATGAAAGGATGAATTCCTACCTTGGGTCCTTAATTTCAAGTCTAGAAGTTCAAACTTGCAATCAACCACCAAATTCTTCCACAATTTAAGCCAATCTCCTAGTTGAATCCACAATTCCCCTATTTCTCCCTCTCTTAAATGTTTTTGGGTCCTCAAAGTGGCTGAGGAAAGTGATGTAATGAAGCTCAAATGTTCCATGTAATGGGCCACTAAGTGGCATAATTGAAATTAAGCTAGATTCATTAATTTAACACTATTTAATCTAATTTAAACATTCCAAATCAAATTTTAATTGAACCTACCATAAAATCACATATATTCTAATGAGTCCAAAACACTAATCAATTTTGGAATCGGGCACCGATAAGGCTTTCAATTCGCAGATTAAAGTTTAAAACATGAACAGATATTTCGACGCTAAACAAATATAAGCACATAAATCGTGCAATACACATGCAAATTAATTCCGAATTTCCTCTTAATTACTATTAGGCATAATTAAGTACCGATTAACGTTAATCAGGGTCGGGGTTATTACAGTCTTCCCCCCTTAAAAGAGTTTGGTCCTCCAAACTCGAATTACCTTCATTCGAAGTCAACTTTGGGTCTAAAGGGAACAAATCCAGATATCTCTCCTTCATGTCTTCCTCGGTTTCCCAAGTCGGATAGGTCCCTCCGTGATTTTGCCAATCAACTTTAACCAACGGTATTGTTTTGTTTCTCAACCTTTTGATCATTCGATTCACAATCTGGATAGGCCTTTCTTCGTAGGTGTAGTCATCTTTCAAAAGCACATGTGTTGGTTCAATGACGTGGAGTGGATCTCTCAAATATTCCCGAAGCATCGATACATGAAAGACGTTGTGCATATGTTCCATCACCGGAGGTAAGGCTATCCGATACGACACCGGATTAATCTTTTCTAGAACTTCATAAGGTCCAACATACCTTGGCGCCAATTTTCCCTTAACACCAAACCGAGTTTGACCCTTCATCGGGGTCACCTTGGTGAACACATGGTCTCCCACTTCGTATTCCCTTTCTCTTCTTCGAACATCGGCATAGCTCTTTTGCTTACTCTGTGCAGTTTTCAGGCGCTACTGTATCAGTTTCACTTTCTCGGTTGTTTTTTGCACAAGTTCTGGTCCCAACAAAGGTCTATCACCTACTTCAGCCCAACATATCGAAGAACGACACTTTCTTCCATACAAAGCTTCGTAAGGAGCCATTCCAATGCTTGAATGGTAGCTGTTGTTATACACAAATTCAGCTAATGGTAAGTACGTCTCCCAATTCCCTTGGAGGTCTAACACACACATTCTGAGCATATCCTCCAAAGTTTGCTTCGTTTGTTCAGTTTGGCCATCTGTCTGTGGATGATAGGCATTGCTCAGTCTCAATTCAGTTCCTAAAGCCTGTTGCAAACTCTACCAGAATCTCGATACAAACTTTGAATCCCTGTCAGACACAATAGATACCGGTACTCCATGCCATCTCACAATTTCAGTCATATAGATATTGGCCAATTTATCAGCATTATAGATAGTTTTGACAAGCAGAAAATGGGCAAATTTAGTTAAACGGTCAACTATAACCCAGATAGAGTCCATACCTCGAGGAGAACGAGGCAATCCTACAATGAAGTCCATGGTGATGTGCTCCCATTTTCATTTCGGTATTGGGAGTGGTTGTAGCAATCCCGCGGGTCGTTGATGCTCAGCCTTAACTTGTTGGCACTATAGACATCTAGCCACAAAGTCTGCAATACTCTTTTTCATTCCAGGCCACCAAAAATTCTGTTTCAAATTATGATACATCTTTGTGTTCCCTGGATGCATAGCGAATTTACTACTGTGGGCTTCGGTCATAACACGTTTCCTCAAATCATAGCAATCAGGCACATAAAGATGGTTCTGGAATTTCAGTACATCATTCTCAATCACAAATCCTGGCCTTGGTTTCGAATCAAATTCCTCTATAATCTTTTTCAGGTGTTCAGCTTTACATTGTTTTTGTTTGATCTCATCAACAATAGCAGGTTGAGCAGAAATAGCAGAATACAGTCCATCTTGTTCTAGGCATCTGTCACAGTATTAGCCTTTCCTGGATGATACAAGATTTACAAGTCATAATCTTTGATTAGTTCCAAACAACGTCTCTGTCTCATATTCAACTCCTTTTGGGTGAAGAAATATTTCAAACTTTTATGGTCTGTATAAATCTCACAAGTTACCCCATACAAATAGTGACGCCATATCTTCAAAGCAAACACCACGGCTGCCAATTCAAGATCATGTGTTGGGTAATTCTTTTCATGAGGTCAGAGTTGTCTAGAAGCATAGGCAATCACCTTTCCGTTTTGCATTAGGACACCCCCAAGCCCTTATAAGAAGCATCACTGTACACTTGAAACCCATCAGTACCATTTGGCAAGGTTAAGATTGGTGCAGTCACTAACCTGGTTTTCAGTTCTTGAAAGGTTGCCTCTCTTTGGTCATTCTAGTCAAATGGCATGTTTTTCTGAGTTAATTGAGTCAATGGTAAGGCAAGCTTGGAAAAGTCTTTCACAAATCTCCGGTAGTAACCTGCAAGTCCCAGAAAACTTCGAACTTCCGTCACATTCGTAGGTCTAGGCCAATCCACAACAGCTTCAATCTTCTGAGGGTCCACAGAAACACCATCCTTGTTGATAATATGACCCAAAAATGCCACACTGTCAAGCCAGAATTCACACTTGGACAATTTAGCATACAATTTCTTTTCTCTCAAAATCTGCAAGGCGGTTCTCAGATAATTCTCATGTTCCTTCCTGTCTTTAGAATATATCAGAATATCATCAATAAATACAACAATAAAGTCATCCAGATATGATTTAAACACCCTATTCATAAGATCCATGAAAGCGGCAGGTGCATTGGTCATCTCAAACGGCATTACTAAGAATTCATAATGTCCATATCTAGTTCAGAATGCAGTTTTCTCTATGTCCTCAGTTCTAACTTTTAATTGATAATACCCAGACTTACGGTCAATTTTAGAAGACACTTGGGCACCCTGAAGTTGATCAAACAAGTCATCTATTCGAGGCAGAGGGTATTTGTTCTTGATAGTCACTTTATTCAGTTCCCGGTAATCTATACACAGTCTCAAAGATCCATCCTTCTTTTTGACAAACAAGACTAGAGCACCCCAAGGTGAAGTGCTAGGACGGATAAAGTTCTTGTCTAACAGTTCCTGAAGTTGGGTTTTCAATTCTTTCAATTCAGAGATAGACATTTTGTAGGGAGTCTTGGATATAGGTTGTGTCCCCGGAAACACCTCAACAGTAAATTCAATTTCTCTGTCAACTAAGTCCCCCGGTAAATCAGTCGGAAACACATCAGGAAATTCACAAACAATAGGGATCGTTTCTACGGTAAGATTGTCGGACGATTTGGTCAGTATGCAACACAGATAACCCCTACATCCCTTCCTAAGTAGTTTTACAGCTTTCATAGCCGAGATTAAGTATGGGGGAGGAACTACCCCATTCCCACTAAGAGTAAATTCAGGCATACCCAGCGGTCTAAACACAATAGTTTTGTTTGCATAGTATTTAGTCAACCAATCCATCTCCAAAATACAATCAAAATGATGAATGTCCAAAGGTAATAAGTCCACATATAACATCATATCACCAACCCTAACATCATATGCTGGATATACATGAGTACACATCATAGAGTCCCCAGATGGCGTAGATACAGATAGCACATATGTCATAAGTTCTAATGGCCTAGTCAATTTTCGAGAAAAAGCATGTAACACAAAAGAATGTGTAGAACCATAATCTATTAATACACATGCATTTTGAGAACATACAGAAAGTGTACCTGGCACCACAGTATAGGTGTTCAGTACGTCACCGGGCACTAAGGCAAACACTCGGCCTTGTCTCAAAGGTTCATTTCCTGTATTGGCTTTGACATTGGTTTTGGCCACTGAAGCGGATCCCGCTGAACTTACTGCAGGACGGCTAGTAGTCTCAGATCTAAGCGGACAATCTCTCATCATATGACCCGGTTGGCCACATCGGAAACAAGCACCGGACGCTCGGCGGCACACACCCTTGTGCCTGTTACCACAATTAGAACAGACCGTGAGAGACCCATTACCTTGACTTGAGTTGTTCCAAGTCCCTGTGTTTTGCTTCTTATTACTTGTAATAACCCCGACCCTGCTTAACGCTAATTAGAACTTAATTATGCCTAATAGTAATTAAGAGGAAATCTGGAATTTATGTGCATGTGCATTGCATGAATTACGTGTTTCTATCTGTTCGGTGTCAAAACATCTATTTGTGTTTTAAACTTTAATTTGTAAATTGGAAGCCTTATCGGCGCTCGATTCTGAAATTGATTAGTGCTTTAGACTAGTTAGATTTTATGTGAATTTATGGTAGGTCCAATTAAATTTCGATTTGGAATGTTTAACTCTGATTAAATAACGTTTTAATAATGAATCTAGTGTAATTAGCATTATGCCATTGTTAGAGGGTCTTGTAGGCAACATGTATTGAGCCTAGTACACTTAAACAAACATTCTCTTCAGCCATTTCCTTGCTCCCAAAACCGATGGAGAGAGTGAGAGTAGAAGAAACTTAGCTCCAATAAGAATTTTGGCTAAAAACTTGGAGAATTGAAGGGTGGTGTGCAAACTAGAGCTTCTAAGCTTGACATTGAAGAGTTAAGGTAAGAATTCATCCTTTCATTCATGCAATTGAACAAGTTTTTGCATATTTCTTGACCCATTGAAGATTAAAGTCTAGATTTAGTTTGAAATGGTGGAATTGGGTAGTATATTATGCATGCATGTTTATACTCTTGCCATTTGAGTTTGTTTTCATCACAACTTGACATGCATACCCATATTTTTGTTAGAGTCTATGTATTCATCATGTTTTTCCACCAAATTGACCATTTGATCATGGTTTGGAGCTTTGAAATTCATTTGAGTTCATGCATGGTTGTTTAACCTATGTTCTTGAAGATTTTGGAAATGGTGCTCAAATTGACTCACTCTTGGCCCTTGAATTTACAAATTGGCTTTTGAAACTTGATATACTATGTGTTTAAAGTGTTTTTCCAGAATTTGGGCCCAAGAGGTTGAGTTTTTGGTTGAAGAATGCTTGGTTCGAACTTGGAAGGCAAATCTGGAAATTCCAGATTTGGCTTCCTCGCTCGAACGAAGGATTCCTCGCTCGAGCGAGCACCTTTGTTCAGGGCTCCGCTCGAGCGACCATCGAGCGACCATCGCGCATAAAATCACAAAGATCCAAGATTTTTATCGTTTGACCGGAAGCTCGGCGAAGGATTTCTCGCTCGAGCGAAGCCTTTGATTTTGGAAGCTCGCTCGAGCGAAGTAAGGCTCGCTCGAGCGAGGCTCCTATTTTCAGCAATTTTTGAAAAATATTTTCTAAGGCATTTTTGCATCCACATTCCATCCTAGGCATCTCTAGGCCATATTTAAGGCTCCTTAATAAGGATAAGAGGTTAGGTACATACTTAGAATCATTGGTGTGAGTTTTGTACATTTAGAAATGCGTATTTCAAGTGTGTCCATTATGTGTTATGTAGGTCGTGTGCCGCATTCTGTTTGACCATTTGGCTCCACCTATCGGTTTCAACGCCCACTGTGAGTAATAACATTGTAAAGATATGTTCAACTGTACTTATTTTCTGTGTGATGAAAATGAGATCTGTTTTTCTGAACTGATATGTTATGTAAAATGAATGATTGTCCAATTTCTGACATGTATCCGTGACATCCTTAGTACCATGTGAGATTTACAGCCTTGACCCGGTATCGGAGGTTCCTTATGGAACTTTACGCTTTATGCATCCTGTGATGTTACGCTTTATGCGTCTTGTTATGTGAATTGTGCACTGTTGCCCGTACCGGAGGCCCGCCATGGGGGCTTAGCTGTCTTGTTACCCGGATCCGGAGGCTCCTTCACCGGAGCTAAGGAGGTTATTCATAACCTTACGCATTGCGCGTTTAGTTAAGCTAATGGATGTATCACGTAAATGAAACTATGACTTATGATTTCTGTCGGTGTATGATCTGATCAAGTATGAATTTGATAAAGCTAAATTATGATTTCGATCTGATCAAGTATGATTTTGATACAATGTGAATTGACTTTTGAAATCTGTGTGGGCTCATTCATTGAAACCCCTTTACTCTATTTATTATTCACTGGGCTTTCGCTCACAGTTTACTATATATATGTAGGTGAGCCGGCACATGACCAGGGCCAGAGTTGAGGGCCTCCTATTCCCTTTTTGACAGCCAGCTTTTGTGCCTCCTGAGGAGGTTCCGGTCAAAGTCTAACGCTGTGGCTGTTTTGTTTCATGCTAGTCAATGTTTATGTTTGGGTCTTATAAAGTCGGATTTTGGAATGTACTTATGTAAATATTCTGTACATATTGGTGTACTTTGACTGGCATGCTATGTATATAAATAAGTTTTGAATTTTCTGTCCCATGTACGTCATCACAGCTCATTGGACCTTGTTTACTTTCTATATTTTGCTTCCGCAGCCCCTTAATATTTGTTAATGTCTTCAGAGGCCGTAGGTAATCCACGAATTACTGGCCGGTTACATCGCTAAACCTAAAGGGGCGAGTTTGGGTCGTGACATTACTAAAGGACCGGCCTTTCCTAAAACCAAACCCGGATCTTTTTCCTCTCCACTCATTTGCTGTAGGTGCTGGGGTTTTGCTTTGTCTCATGGCAGCTAGGGTAGTCTCTGCCATTAAGGCTCTGTCTAGGACTTCCACATAAGTAGGCAATTTCAGAACGCCTACCCGATCAAACACGTCAAGATCCAATCCTCTTTCAAACTTTCGGGCTTTTTTGTAATCTGTGTCCACCATATGTGGAGCGAATCGTGCTAACTTGGTGAACTTAGCTTCATATTCTGCCACTGACATTCTTTCCTGTTTAAGTTCCTGAAATTCGGACACCTTTCGATCCCTGAAACATTGGGAAAAATACTTGTCGTAGAAAATGGCATTAAACCGTGCCCATGTCATATTCCCATTGCCGCCTCGGATTAACAACCACCATCTGCGGGCTTCGTCTTTCAAAGTGTAGGTGGCTAACAAGACTTTCTGAGTTTCAAAACACGGAAATACTTCATACAACTTTTCCATCTCAAGTAACCACATCTCAGCCTTCAAGGGTTCAATTCCACCGTAGAACGTTGGCGGTTTCATTTTCATGAACTTCTGTGTCAGATTGATAATGTCATTGTTATCTGCCTCAGCTTGTGCCGACGGAGGCGGAGGGGGTAAAGGTTGCTGTCTCTGCTACTGTGTTAAGGTCTCAGTCAATGCTGCTAACATTTGTTTCATTTGGCCCATGCGAGCCTCTGAAGATTCACCCTCACCAGTTCCCCTTGCATTCTCCATCTTACACTACAGATATCAAGTGATATTAAACATAGGCATAATCTTATTCATTTCCTTTAATTCAGTTAGTCAAATGTACATTCAGTTTAATATTCAGTTGTATTACCACACACTCACACATACAGATGGAATGTCCCTAACTCTCACTAGGACATCCTAAGCTCATACGGACCTGTGTGTGCGGTATAACTCGTGCTCTGATACCACTCTGTCACGACCCAAACCCGCCCCTGTAGGTTTGGCACCGTAACCGGCTAGTAATCCGTGGATTACCAAAGACCTCTGAATAGATTAACAAATAATAAGGGGCTGCGGAAGTAAATATATAAAATAAACAAGGTCCAATGAGCTGTGATACCGAACATGAAATAGAACTTCTCAAAACTTATTTATATACAAAAACATGCTAGTCAGATACATCAATATTTACAGAGAATAGTCCCCAAGACCAGACTTTACATAATACACATACAGACTAGCATGGTCACAAAAACAGCCATGTCAATAGGCTTCGAGCGGAACCTCCTCGGGAGGCGCAACGTTTGGCTGACAAAACAGAACTGAAGGCCGTCAACTCTGGCCTGGGTCATGCGCCGCCTCACTTACATATATATAGTAAACTGTGAGCGAAAGCCCAGTGAATAATAAACAGAGTAAAGAGGTTTCAATGAATGAGTTCGTACAGATTTCAGAAATCAACTCATATTGTATCAAAATCATACTTGTTCAGTTCATATACAGACAGAAATCATAAGTCTTGGTTACATTTACGTGATACATCCACTAGCATAACAGAACATGACGCATAAGCGTAAGGTTATGAATAACCTAGTTCCAAGAAGGAACCTCTGGATCCGGGTCACAGAACAGGACAACTAAGCCCCCATGGTGGGCCTCCGGTACGGCTAACAGTGCACAAACAGGACGCATACACGTGAGGTTACAAATAACCAGTTCCATACAGAAACCTCTGATACCGGGTAACGGCTGTAGATATCACATGATACTAAGGATGTCATGAATATATGTCAGAAATTGAACAATCATTCATTGTACATAACATATCATTTCAGAAAACAGATCTCATTTTGCCACACAGAAAATAAGTACAGTTGAACATATCTTTACTATGTTATTACTCACAGTAGGCGTTGAAACAGACAGACGGAGCCAAAAGGTCAAGCAGAATGCAACACGTGACCTACATAACACATAACAGACATATACTTGAAACACACGTTCCATTTATACAAAATTTACGTCATTGGTTCTTAGTGTGTTTCTACCCTTGAATTCCCTTTATAGAGTCTTAAACATGGCCTAGGAATGGCTAGGATGGAATGAGGATGCAAATATGCCTTAGAAAATATTTTGCAAAACTTGCTGAAAACAGGGGTCTCGCTCGAGCGAGACTTCCTTCGCTCTAGCGAGCTTGCCAAAACAAAGGGTTCATTCGAACGAGGACTCATTCGCTCGAGCGGTCTGTAAAAAAAATGCAAAAGTATTGGTTGCTGATTTTTTACGCTCGATGCTCGCTCAATG
Organism: Camellia lanceoleosa; assembly: GCA_025200525.1. Lineage (NCBI taxonomy): Eukaryota > Viridiplantae > Streptophyta > Magnoliopsida > Ericales > Theaceae > Camellia > Camellia lanceoleosa. The sequence continues at coordinate 84,542,680 of CM045761.1, forward strand.
CTTGCCCGAGCGTGAAACCCAGTTCCTTGCTCGAGCGTAAGTCTCTTCGCTCGAGCGTGCATTTGCGTGCACCAAAAACCTGAGAGCTTGAAATTTACGCTCGAGCCACCATTTATTCGCTCGAGTGGAGCTCTGAACAAACAATGGTCGCTCGAGCGAGGAAGCCAAATCCTCGGATTTCCAGATTTGCCTTCCAAGTTCGAACCAAGCATCCAACACCCCAAAATTCAACCTCTTGAGCCCAATTTCTGGAAAAACACTTAAAACTCATAGTATATCATGTTTCAAAATTCAATTTGTAAAATTAAAGCTCAAGGATGAGTCAATTGAACACATTTTCAACAAATCCTCAAGAACAAAGCTTAAACAAAAATGCATGAGTACAACTTGGATTCCAAAGCTCCAAAACAAGATTTAATGTAACATTGAGCTCAAAACCAAGGTAAATTCATGGATTAAAATAAAAGTATGAACATGCATGCGAAGTTTTGATAAAAACAAACTCAAATTGCAAGATTGTAATCATGCATGCATGATATACTACCCAATTCAACAATTTAAAGCTAAATCTAGACTTTAATCTTCAATAGGTTAAGAACTATGCAAGAACTAGCTCAATTACATGAATGAAAGGATGAATTCCTACCTTGGGTCCTTAATTTCAAGTCTAGAAGTTCAAACTTGCAATCAACCACCAAATTCTTCCACAATTTAAGCCAATCTCCTAGTTGAATCCACAATTCCCCTATTTCTCCCTCTCTCAAACGTTTTTGGGTTCTCGAAGTGGCTGAGAAGAGTGATGTAATGAAGCTCAAATGTTCCATGTAATGGGCCACTAAGTGGCATAATTGAAATTAAGCTAGATTCATTAATTTAACACTATTTAATCTAATTTAAACATTCCAAATCAAATTTTAATTGAACCTACCATAAAATCACATATATTCTAATGAGCCCAAAACACTAATCAATTTCGAAATCGGGCGCCGATAAGGCTTTCAATTCGCAGATTAAAGTTTAAAACATGAACAGATATTTCGACGCTAAACAGATAGAAACACATAAATCGTGCAATACACATGCAAATTAATTCCGGATTTCCTCTTAATTACTATTAGGCATAATTAAGTACCGATTAACGTTAATCAGGGTCAGGGTTATTACACCCCTCCCTCCTTTAGAGCCTTGTGATGAACTTTCTCCAGAAGACTTTCGTTTATTGATTTTTGAAGCATGTTCCACCACATTTGCCTTAGACTCCATAGGATGCTTACCAGCCCGCTTTTTAGAATTGCGATTGTCCTCCTCAATCTCAAATGCACAATTAATTCTTCCGAAGACATTTCTTTGTGCTTGTGTTTGAGGTAGTTCTTGAATTCCTTACAACCTTGTGGTAATTTCTCAATTAAGGCTGCAACTTGGAAGGATTCACTAAGAGACATGCCCTCTGCGTGATTGTCATGCAGAATGAGTTGGAGACCTTGAACTTGGCTGATTACAGTCTTAGAATCAACCATTACAAAGTCCAAGAATTTTCCAACTACAAATTTCTTTGAACCGACATCTTCCGTTTTGTATTTTTTCTCCAAAGACTCCCAAAGTTCCTTTGCTGTCTTGATAGGACTATAGACGTTGTATAATGTGTTGTCAATTCCGTTCAAGATGTAATTTCGGCAAAGGAAATCAGCATGTTTCCAAGCATCGATCGCAGCAACCACTTGCCGGTCAGTTTCATCCTCTTTCAAAATAGGAGCATCCTCACGGAAAAAACGAGTCAGGTTCAGAGTTGTAAGATAGAACAACATTTTCTGTTGCCATATTTTAAAATCAGTTCTTGAGAACTTCTCTGACTTCTCACCGTGATTTACCGGCATTGTCACAACAGAAGAGGGGGTTGGCGCAATTGCAGCCCCCACACTAGTACTTGTTTGGGCATTAGTTTCAGTAGCCATCAATTCTAAATTATAAAACAAAATTATAATTAGAATTTATACTACACAGAAAATTAAACCAAATTCACAAAATTAAATTCTGTAAAAATAAAAGAAACAAGAAATGTATATTTTATTTTCAATTAATTTGGAAATAAAATAAAATTTATTTAACGAAACTAATTCCACACAAAATTAAATTTCTGTAATACTTCAAAAATTAAAACACTAAAACAGAATTTTAATTAATGAACACTCAGAAATACTTTCTAAAAACCAAAATTAATTTCTAAAAAAATTCTACAAATAAATATTCTGAATTATTAATGACACCAGTATATTACTACTAGTTGTCAAAGAAAATAGACAGTATATTACTACTATCTGTCAAATAGTATATAACCACTATTTATTTTTTCAACCAGAATATTATTTTTGTAAATCCACAGAAAATATATATATATTTTTTAAACAAAGAAAGAGAAAAGGAAACAAACGAAAAATTCTATAAACAGAATAATTTGAATCTGTCTTAAGATTGTTGGAACAATCTTCTGTGTAAATAAAATAAATTGAAACTAAATCAAACAAAATAAAATAAAAACTTACAGAATTTATTTTGTCGAACCGAATGGAAAAATAAAAAACCAAGACGAGTGTGTAACACTCTGCCCTTAAGACAGATTCGCCCCGCTTCGGTGCTTACAGACTAATGGCGTCTATCTCCCAGGATATAATGATCTTCACAAATTTGTAATAGCACTCCAAACAAATTTGTCCGGCAAACTAGAATCTTGTGTTTTATATTCTCTATAAAATTCCTAAAAACTAATATGAAGAATATATGCAAATGTGCAGAAAATAAGACAGCAAAAATAATGATTTTTTAGACTGTTTTTTGGATGCCCCGGACTACTGGAAATTGGATTTATTTATAGGCAAAAAATTTGACCCGAACAGGTACCAAGAAAGTAAACAGATGCAATATTTAAACTAAACAGATATAGAACTGTTGTAGTTAAATAACTGTTCAAAAACTGCTACAGTTGAATTTGAATCTGTCCGAAATTCAATCTGTCCAAGTGCAACAAATTAAGACCTGTTTGGACTTTATGATTTGTCCGAAATTCAATCTGTCCAGGTGCAACAGATTAAGACCTGTTTGGACTGTATAACAGATCTGAAACTGATTAAATCTATTCGACAGTTACTGTAGAAAATTCGGACAGAATGAGGCACAACTTTTGGACAAGAATTTATATTCAAACTCAAATTCGAATTACAAAATTTAAATTAATTTTTTCCGCAAGAAATTTTGGAAAAGATTCAAATAAATTGTCTAAAAAATTAATATTAGAATTGACCCGACCCACAACCCACACCTGCGCCTGGTGCGCGTGTGTGGTGATTTGGGCCAAGATTCACTTTGTCCATAACTCCTCCCTTCTACAAACTTGGGGTGCCCCTTGGGGCCCAACCCAAGTGTTATAGTCTAGAGCTTATATACACAAAGAAGCTCTCTTAAAGTTTCAATGTGGGACAACCCATTAAAAGAAAACCTATATTTAAATCTTTAAATTATCCATTCCACGAATTTGAAAACGACGTCAACTTCCCATTCACTCATAAATGGTTTTGACGAACCGTCTTCACCGTGCGACTTGCCACGCGGCAAGGAACACATCACCTCTTCGGACCCAACCCAAAAGACGTTTGGGGCCAACTCAATTTTGGGCTCAAAGATGGCCCAAAATAAGCCTATATTACACCATTTTTCCAACATAATAACTTATGAATAGTTTAAGTTCACCATTTTAGGAGTAGCTTAAGTAATTTTCTAACCTCCACTTCTCTTTTCTCTGTCAATTGTTGTATTTTCATTTCTTTGTCCCTGATTAAGTTTTTGTAACCAGTAACAAGTGACAATTTAATTGAATAAATACATATTCTGTTTCTTTTTTATTTAATCACCTTAGGGAAGTCCTTAATTTGTTTAAGGCATACAACTTAACCACAAAGCTTGATTATTTTTTATGTTTATTTGAAAATTAGTTTAAATCTATCGATCAATTACTGTTGATTGAGCCTAAACCAAATTTTTGCTAACAATTTCAAAAAGACATTATTGAATAAGTGAATATATGGAGTATAAGATGATATCACACTAGTATTATTAATAAATAAATAATCATTTCACAGTTAGGTTAGTGAGGGAGGAGATGTTCATTTAATTTTATTTATGATTTGTTTTATTGATTAGTAATACAATGTAAAATAATGTAAGCCCAAAAAGTTACTGTTAACCAATTTTCTTACATGATACAATACTAGTTGAATTTGCAAGATGATGCAATTTATTAAATTTTAGATAAACTTGAACTACGTAAAAAAAATATATATATATATATATATATTTTAAGACTACCAAACTTTTAAAAAATATATATTATTATTTGCTTGATCAGTCACTTAATTTATCTTAGTTAAATCGACTATTTCATTAGGATAAATTACACTTTACCAAATAATACTTTAACCCTTTGTCATTTTATCAAAAAACATATGACCCCCTTAAAGTTTGAGTTGTAACAATGAACCTCTCCCTGATATGTTAAATACCAAATTACAAAAGTAAATGGGGGGCTCTAAATGCACCTCAAAAATTAGGTTTGGCATCCTATTACTTTGAACATTTCAACGGGAAATTCTATTTCCACCCACTTAATTAACTCAGTGCACATCTTTTCTCAATACGCACACTTATTAATTTGATTATTAATTATAATTTTCTCAATCCACACACTTAGGTCATGTTTGTTTGGGTGGACATGAGCTTGGGATTGGACTAATAGTCCGATAAAATTGTTAATCCGATATTTGGTTAAACAATTAAAGTACGGATTAATTATTTTAAACTTGATTATTAGTTAAGATAGGATATATAATCCAACGAATTCGTAGTCCTAGGACTATTAGTCATGGGAATGTTAATCCAGTCCGCCCAAACAAACATGGCCTTAAAGTTACAATTACATCATTAGTCATAATCATTGTACGCACACCACTTAACTCTTTTTTTCACACACTTTTGATTGACTCTACTTCCACATTTATAGACCCACCCACGTCCTTGAAGAAAGACCAAAGTCTGTAGTGATGCTTCCTCTATTGAAAACTCTCCAAAATAGTGTTGAAGGTAAGACAACTTTTCATTTTATTATTACATTTATCATTTTGTTATTGCATCTATCATTTTCAGATCTTTGTGCACTCCATTGGCATAAAACCCTCAATTTTGTTCTTAAGATTTCTGGTTTGGGCTTTTGGCACTGGGTTTCCGAAACTATAGATTTATTTTGGAGCTTAACTTCCAAATAAAATCTATTATTTCGACCGATTAGTTCTGAACGGTTGCAATATTTTTGACATTTGAGTTCCGAAAATTATGTGTTTCTTCGGCACTAAAGTTTCGAATGGAATTTTTTTCTTTTTTTTTTTCACTTGTCATTGCACGATCTCGCTCATAAGCGAGATGTTTCCACTTGTACATTGGAATCAGGTACTTGAAATCAGTTTTTCCACTTGTAAACAGGCACTGAAGTTCTGAATGAAATCAAAAGCGAGATGTTTTGAGAATATTGCTTTGTAGGTAATAGAGGAGTATAGAATGTGTAACAAGTAAAGTGACAACAATGGAAAAATTAGGGTTTAATTTTTTTTAACTCAAAAGGTATACATTGAGATTTTTTTGTTCTTAAAAGATGTGTATAGAGAATTTTTTCATATAATATTATGGGTGTTGTTGAATGTCTATTATGGTTATTTTCATTTCGGATATAATTGTCATTAAATTAATATTTCATTAAGTGTATACCTTGAGTTAATTAGGTGTATGGAAATAGAATTTCCCCACCTCAACAGAAAATGAAAATTTTTTTTTTTTTTTTGGACACCCTAAATGATACCTTATTATTCCCCTAAAAATCTTAAGAATTCTAAAAATATATTAGAAACCTACTTTCTACACCTTGTTAGTCTAATAGTTACAATAGAAGCACAAACTCATCCTTTACGATAAAGTCAACCCGTCATTGCCAAATCTCGTCGTCGCCAATAACCCCACCGTCTCCAACACTCTTGTCGCTAATCCATCGTCTCCAACCCCTCTTTTGTCTCCAACACCCCATTGTTTTAGGATATTTTAGCATTCCATCAATTTGGGAATTTTTATTTTGATTTTTTGAAAAATGTGAGTTCTGCAGCTTCTTCAAATACTTAGTGCCGAATAAATGAAATATGCCAGGATACTCGGTTCAAAACAACAGAAAATTGGTTAAGCTTTTTCATCTAAATACTCAATTCTGAATAACAGAAGATTGGTTCCAGCTATTCTATCCAGATACTTACTGCCGAACAAATTAAATATGTTCATATATTTAATTCCAAAATTATGAAATTGCTTCAAATATTTGGTACCGAACAAATGAAATGTGCGAAAACTCAAATCCCGAACAACAGAAAATTGGTTCCAACTTTTCTATCTGGATAATCAATTCCAAAAATATTAAATTGCCTCAGTTCCAAACAAAAATTTTGGGTACTTAAAAATTAAATACTTATCATTCATATCATTTAAATTATTTAAGGTTATAAACACACTCAAAACACTTGATTAAAAGTACTTAAAATAGTATATATTTAACATTCGACTTCCAACATCCAATCATCATTTGTGTCAAGTTTCTTTCGTTTTTGTTAGAAAGGACAACCACATCTTTTTTGTGCTAGTTAGCTTGAAATTCATTTGTCTCTAGACCTTTATGTTTTTTCTTATATCTCTGTAATAACCATTTCTTTCAGCTCTCTTTGTAACAACTACAAAACTATTCATCCTTCTTATGTCACGAACCAATTGAATTACTGCTCCTAAACTCTTGAATATCTACATATAAGACAAAAATAACAACTAATATTCATATTGATAATACACATTACAATTACTAATTTTATGTGCGTAACATACCTCATGAGTGATAAATTTACTAATAAATTCCATTAGACATTCTATTGAAATTTTACTACTCCGTATAAAAACATCACCCTAAACCATAATAAGAGAAGATAGAAAGTTTAAAAGTATGAAAATACAGAGCTGAATATTTTAATTGTTTTTAGATACTCATTACCGAACAAAATTAAATTTATTTAGAAATAAGTTTCTGACCATATGTAATTTGATTGGAGATATAATATTGGATAGTTCTTTTTGTTTGAAATTGGAATATGTGAACAATTAAATGTTCGGAAATACAGAGCCGAACATAGACAATTGTTTGGATATTAAACATTGAACAATGACCATTATTTCAAACACATTGCCAAATATATGAATTTCGTTTAGAAACAAGTTTCTGAATAATTGTAGTTTGTTAGGTACTGAATTTTCAAATATATTGCGTAAACCCAACAGTTGAAAACAATGAACATGAATAGAAAACTCAACTTAGAAACATCTTCTTCATTGTCCATTGTTAACTTCAATATGAAATAGAATGCAAGAATGATGGATTTAAGCAAAATAGGGGTGAATATGAAGATGCAAAATCAAGAGAGTAAGAAAAAAATTGAAAAAAGAAGATTGAGTTTGATTATGAATGGGTGTCCAAAACACTTAGATTTGTATTTTTTTTCAATATTAAGTATTTTTGGGCATTTTAAATGGGGACCTAAAAATAATCCAAAAAGTTTTATTAAGTTGGAGTGCCCAATCTAATTTTTCGGGTGCAAATAGAGCCTTCTGGTGAATGGGGAATGGAGGTATTGTTGGGCCCCTCTCCCGGGTCAATATTGGGACTACGTAAAATACTGCACAATCTACTAAAATTACATCAATCTGCACCAATTCACACTGTTCTATTCACTAACCACAGATTCAACATTAAAATTTATAATCCTCCTTTGAAATAGTTCCGCTCCACTATATTTTTAACCTCTAATGAAATACCAAAATAAAATGAGTGTGAGAAAGATTTAAGATATGAAATTTATTACAAATTATTAGTTATATATATGAAAAATATTATGTAAAATTAGTTTGTGTTATATATATGAAAAATATTATGCAAATTAGTGTCATATATTAGGCAAATGTTTGATAATTTGTTAAGAATATTTTTCAATCCAGCAATCCACCCAAAACTGCCCAAATCACGATTTGTCAATCTTCCAATCTGCCATTTGATTTATACTTTTTATTCACAAACTGCCCGAACTGCACCGCACACACCTCTAATTGAGACTATTTTGATAATCCGAACCGTTCATATTGTAGAGTTTGTCGAGTAGAATATACGTAACAAAAATTAAGTTATTGGACATTCATAACTACATGATCAAGGCCTTAAATATAACTTATTACCAAATTTATGTTTACTGTTTATTTTTTTCAAAACATATGTGATATTGTGATTACAAATTTCCAATTGACTTGATTTTTTATTTATTTATTTATAAATGATCTACTTGACGAATCCTAAAATACGAATGGTTTGGATCATTGACATAGGTCCAATATCGACCCCTACAAGTGGCACAACAAGCTCTTGTGCCTACCTAGGCATAGTAGTATCCCCTTGTCGCAGTGAATGGCTACTATAATGGAAAAGTTAAAAGACAAAAATATCCCTTATATACTTCTCTTAGAGCATCCTCCAACAACACTTTTTATTCGTTCCTCAAATTTTAACCAAAAAATGAATTCCCTAGTTTAGAGAGTCGCTTTTTCAACTACATTATCCAACAATACTCCTTATTCTTTCTCCATTCGATTAAAATATTATTTCTTTGTTATTATTTTTTAAATTTAAATGGTAGACAAATGGTAAAATATCATTAAACGAACACATAGACACATGATCTTACGAATCTATTAGATAATTTCTGATTATTAAGAACTCAGAATATCAAATCATGTACGGTTTTAAATTTTAATAAAAAAAAATAAGAAACAAAAATTCGATAATCGACAAACAGAACCGAGTACAATTAATTCAAAACCCAAAACATTTACAAAATATGTTTTTGCTTAAACTTTGAAGCGCATGTTGGCTGCCATATTGGAGTAAAATAAGAATTTTATATGTTTAGAGAAGCTACAGTGACTCCCTACAAATGGAGTGACTATAGCAACCTTTTTTAATATGCCGGGGTTTGACTAACGCTGTGTTTGGTTGAGAAATTTAGAGAGAAATTTGAAAAGAAAAAGAGAGAAAGTGTGTGACACTAAGTGAAAAGTAATATATTTTATTCACATTTCATCTGTCTTTTCTATTTCCCTTTCCAAATCTTCCTCAAATCTCTCAATCAAACATAACATAAGGGCTTAGTTGCAGATAATTTTTTTGATAAAAAAAAACTCTTCATTTTAGCTAAATAAGTATAAGACATCAGTTGGAGATGCTCGTATGCTGGTTGTGCAGAGACAGAGAAGATGAAATATTTTTGCATTGTGAAACTTGCAACGAAAGCAATCCTCCTTCCTCTCCACTCCTTTCCAACTGTTGTAACCTTCTCTTTGTCGTCATCTACTCCCCAACTACTGCAACCCTTTCCTATTCTCAGGCTATTTTTCCGAGTGACTATATTTGCACCATACTTTTGTCTCCGTACACCATTTATACCATTTAACTATCAACTTCCAAATAAAACGCAAATATTCGGATAACTACTTCTGAACAAAATATAAATGTTCAAATATCTACTATTGAATGAAATAGTAGTTCGAACAATTGATTTTTGTTCAAAAGTTGACATTCAAATATTTTGTTTTTGTTCGAAAGTTGATATCCAAACAACACAAATGATATTTACTAGAATTACCCTATTTTTCCTCCTCTCCACCCCTATTCAACCGCTGCAACCCATCTCCCTCTTTCCACCATGTTACAAATTATCTACTGTCTCCAACTGTGGATGGTTATTTTGATTTTTGGTGTAGGTGACAGATAGTGACGGAATTGGTAGTGGTTTTGGGGTGGCAGTAACTACGGGCGATGTGTTATAGGAAGAGAGGGAACAAAGATAGAAAGATGAGGGAAACATAATAGGAGATATAAAAGGGCTATTTTGATCTTTCTAACACTTTCCATTATGGGAAATGCAGTGCACACCTTATGCAACACACCTTATCCAATTCTACACAAAATTACATAAATTTTCATGGATATACCTAAGTAATCTCACAAAAACACATACGTTGAACACAAATTCGCATGACCATGCAAATTTTCACAAACTTACATAAATTTGTGTTCAACTTGTGCATTTTTTTTAAATCACTTATATAAGTTCGTGAAAACTTACGTAATTTTGTGTAAAATTACATACGGTGTGCATTGCACACCAGAGAATTTTCCTTTGGGGTCTAACTCTAGGGAGGTAAACTATTATCTACCCTTAAAGAAATCAAATTTAGATAAATTTTACTGTCACGAATCAAATTTTGTATCCTCTATCAAGTCACAACAATAGTCACTGACAGTTTACATCTCCGGAAGCTTTCAATCATACAAAGACCACCACCACAGATATTTATAAAGATAAAAGCATCAAACTTTTCTCATGGCCGTGTGCATGTAGCTGAATGAACCAGCATATAGAGGCAGGATAAGCTTTTTGTTCTTTTTAGGTTTTAATTTATTTGCTTTCCTTTTGATAAGTGCAGGATAAGTTAGAACACAGCAATAATCCATTACACAGACCATATTTGATCTTACACTGAGATGCAATGAATTCTCAGCTGCGTGTTATCTCCGCATCACACGATGGCGTTCACGTTTGCGAAAGCGCTCAAGCATGAACTCATCTGTTGCAGCTTGCCTTCGTCCTGCTGCATCTGTACCAGAATCAGTTGGTCTAGATTCCTGACCATTATCCTCTACACCTCTCTCCTTGTACAGCTCGGGATGATCTGCAAGAATTTTAAACGTCATTAAATCGTCAAAAAGTAAGCAGCAATACTAATAGCACAGTGTAGGATGAGGAGGGGGAGTAGGAATAGGGGTAGAAGCAGGAGTGCAATAGGCAGCAGTAACATGGTAGCAGTCAATGGAAAGTGGGACTAAAAACACAATACCAAGAATTAAAATCCTGACTATCATGATGGGTGACTACCAATTTTTCAGGAAAGGTGAGCTAAACTTAGATACGCTGTCAAAGGGACACAGTATATCCAAATTCCCTACAGTTGAAGTCCCGATTTGGCAGGAAGGTGAAGTAAACTAAAAAATGAAAGCTGCAGTTTAATGTTACATAAAATGGAACCGAGAAACAAAAAACTATTATAAACAACCTCTTCTAAGCTTTTCGGCATAGTCTCTGCCACGTTGGAAATAATCTGCACTATAACTTGCAGGGATGCTAGATTCTGTTTTCATCCGACCCATGCGCCTCTTTTCCTGTAGGAGCTTTTTGGCAGCCTCTGTTTCCTCAATATTCTTTAGCTTGAATCTGCAATCATTCGAAACCAGGAAATAAAACCCCTAAAAAGGTACGCATAGAAGATTGTCTATGACCATGGTAATCTACAAAAACGAGAAAACCATTTTCTTTCCCTTCTTTTGAGTCTCAGATGACTGACTCATGGCAGCAGTGTTAAATATCAGCCAACAAAAAACAGCCCTTTTGCCAACCAATTCTCACTCTCTCACGCAGAAGGGGTGAAAAAAAGGTATCTAACAGCAAAAACAATTGAAAAAATTAAATTATTATTTAAAAAAGAAGAAGAAAAGGATTGGAGTGTAACAACCGAGAAGAAACACTCATATTTTGCCACAGATTATGAGAGGACATACTCAATGGGGAGTTGAACCTCAGCAATCCCAGTAGTCCATTGAGTAGAGCTTTCCTCTGAGTTCCGCCTCTTCACCTGAGTGGAGACAAACGGGCAGTTCGTATTACAATTGTCAGACAGGGATCCACACACTAATGAAAAAGAAACACGTATGAACTGTACAGATTGGAAGAAGAAAAAGGGGAGGCGGCAATAACTTTCTCAACAAGCATAATTTAGAAACCCCAATATTAGCTTATGAGGTTCATAGTTGTGTCATGAGTTGACCTTTCAAGTCCAACATGGTGACACTTGCGTGTGTAGCGACCTTTGGAGAGCTCAGTCAAGGCATTTCGGAAGTGCTTGTGCGAGTGGCATTCGGGTTCCAAGTCAATGGTTTGACGCCCCATCATGACCTGGCAGTCAGCAAGTGGCTCAGAATGCTATATTAAGAGGGTATGGTGTGCTGCTTACCAGTCTCCCCGCATGTAGTGGGATTGAAGTAAGCAACCTTGAGGTAGCTTGGGGCGGACCTTTGGCACCAGGAATTAGGGATGGCAACGGGGAGGATATGGCTTGGGGGAGCCCTACCCCACCCCCACCCCCATTTCTGCCCCTTGCCCCAATTCCCAACCCAACCCTCATGAAACTCTCCCCCACCCCCACCTAAACCCAAACCCACAAACGTAAGCCCCACCCCCAACCCTACCCGATCCGCAACACAATCAGAAATTTAACAATAATATTATAGCTCAATAATTAAAACTAGAAAAAGATATTTATAAATAAAAAAATATATTATATATTGTACATTTATTAAAATTATAACATAATAGAAACTCAATAATACATTGTATAAATATTATATATATTCTATAAAAATTCAACAATATATTATACACATGTTACATATATATGTAATATTTTCGTTTATTTATTACTATATTTGCGAGTCGGGTAGGGTTAAAAAAATACTCTCCCCAACCTAAACCCAATCGAATTTTCCAAAGTTTCACCAAATCTGACCCTACCCTATTCAACCGCCCCCAAATCCATCCCATTAGGGTCGAGGACCCGGCAGATCAGGATATTTTGCCATCCCTACCTGGAATGGTGTCTTAGGTCTCCATGTGGGTTTGGGAGCTCCACGGATAGTGTCATTGAGGGGCATTAGTGCCAATACTGCGTGCATCTAAGGTTCGGGACATGCACCCGCTATGCCGCGAGTTCTATCATCATGTGGTGTTGTCCTAGACCGAATGGGTTGTCAAGGCCTCACCAAAGCCTCGTGTGCCAACTCACGACATGTGCTTGGGTTCGGCCATGCTCATGGGGGTCTTGTAGCCTAAAGTTAGTAGTTTGGTGGCAACACCGCTAATCTTAGAAGCATGGACACTTCTAAGAAGGTGACGTATCTGTGTTATATCCGTGTCAGACACCGACACTCTTTGAACACTCTTAGGACACGTGTCTAACACTCTTCAAAACGTATCCTATTTTTAAAATTTTTTTAAAGACCCGGACACTCTTTTTGGACACTTGGAGGACACAAGTGTCAATCGCTTAAACATAAGTGTCTATCGATTAAACACATGTAGAGAAACTAATTATAAGTTTGAACAAAACAACTTAAGATATAATAATAAAACAAAAACCATATAAATTTATAAGAATTAGTGTTATTTTGCGTTTTTTATTATCTTTAAATGATATATTCATATATATAACATATAATAAATATATAAAATTATATATTTCATGTGTCCACGTATCTTATCATGCATTTTTTGAAAATTAACATGTCGGCGTGTCCGTATCGTGTCCCGTGTCCATGCTTCTTAGCCACTAATCGTGGGAACATTTGGAAAGGCATGAAGCATGACCATCATGTAAGGGTACCTCACACTAAGCTTATGCGAAGGTATAGAGCTAATTATGGGCTATGGACCAACGATGCCTTAATCGTGCAACGCCTTAGGCACGCAATGGCCCGTGCAAAATACCCGCCAAAACCACATCGATCCACATCAATCCGCACCGTTCTATCACTAACTGCGGGTTAAACTTTAAATTCTCTAATCCACCTTCAAAACCGTTATAGTTAATACATATATATTTTTTAATCTCTAATGAAATATCAAAATAAAAATAAGTGTTAAAGAAATTTAAGATATAAAATTTGTTACAAATTAGTAGTTATATATATGAAAAATATTACATAAAGTTAGTTTGTGTTATATGTATGAAAAATATTATGCAAATTAGTAGTATATATTATGCAAATGTTTGATAATTGATTAGAATATGCTTCAATCCGCCAATTCGCCCAAAATTGCCCAAACCGCGATTTGTCAATCTACCATTCGGTTTATAATTTTACTCTCAAACCGCCAGAACCACACCGCACACAAAGATTATGTTGTAGGTGCGCAAGCAACCCTCAGTCATGCGTAGGGAAAAGGAAGGCCCCGTGGCTATTTGAGATGCACATAACAAGAGATCATATACATGTGATGGAAGTTTGTTAGCTAGGATAGGGGGCTACACTAGCACAGGGTTGGAAAACATCAGTTGGCTTAGCTGTGGGCAACAATTCTTGTGGACAGTCGAATGGCAAGAGGCGTCTTGATGACATTGGACCCTTTGGTGGGGGCAAGCACCTTGCTCATGGAAGAGATCCTGTAGTGAAGCAGCTGGTTGGCCATATGTGGATGTGCAGTTAGGGACAATATGTCTTTGGGAGGCATTTGAAGTGTGGGACTTAAGAAAGGGAATTGTTCTTGCATGAAAAAACATTGGGCCTACAAATATCAAGATGGGTGCAAATTCAACACTTGGATGGTCTAAAGAGATAGTGGGCTTGGACTTGGTGTTCTTTAAACACCACACGGGTAAAAATTTATTCCGCTGTGCACTCAAAAGAGTCGGCTTGTGACATAATGTCATGTCTAAAGAAACTTAAAATGTACAAGTTATAGTAAAAAGAGAAAGAAAAAAAGAATGCTTTTAACAAGTGACAAAAGAATAAAAACGAGAATATTAAGAAATATAAATGGGCTAACAAAGAGGTTTAAATGGGCTAACAAAGAGGTTTAAATGGCAGTTAGAGATGCTAACCTTTATACTATATTAGGTTTAAAGAACATTTCCATTGTGAAGTTGAGAGAAATAAAAACAAGAGAATTTAATTAGATAAAATGTATAAAAAGTGAGGATTCAAGGGTGTTAGCAAATGATAAGGAAAGGTGGAACACTTAATAAAATAATTGAATAAAAATATAATGACTAAGAAAAAGATTGATTAACCAACTCAGCCTAAAGATTGATTAACCAACTCAGCCTAGCCCAGTTGGCCACCATGTCTTTCTTAGGGCTTAGTCCCAAGGAGGTCATAGGTTCAATTCCCCTTAGGGGGGTTGAATTAAGAGAATGCAAGCACTTAGATGATATGCCAAGGGTAGGGAGATTTTCTCCCATAGGTGCTAATCTAACAACTAACATTTGCCGATCAAAAAAAAAAAAAAAAAAAAGAAAAAGAAATAGATTGATAAGTACAGAGAGTACTTTATATATAAAAATAAAGGAGATATCTAAAATTGCAATTATAGGAATTAAGTTGATGAGTTATATTTATCGCGGGAGAGAGTGCTTGACCATCGCTTAAAATTTGCAACAACAATATCAGAGAATCAGTTTGGAATTATGCATGGTACAACTAAAAAGAATATAGAGTACAGAACATGAGAAAGACAGGCATTTGACAAAGTGAACCAACTAAAAAATTATGCGCGTCCACACCCTCAAGTAGATGGGATGAGACTTGGCTGCATTGAGTTGGGTGAAGAAATTATTAAGTGATGTAAACTGGAGTGTCAATGTATTCTCAACGAAGCACCCATAGCAATTAGCAACAGACTACATATAATAAATAAATAGAACTCTAACCACATTATTTTTAACTAAACATCCATAGCAGCAACAAGATTGAAAAAAATATTCATAATCACTGGGTAATTGTAAACCACTTTGAAAGAAGTACAAGAAACCCACCACAAGGCCAATTCACTCACTTTAAGATGTTCAGGGATTTTGTATAATTCATCCTCTGCATGTTTTACTTCATTCTCAACCTGATTTGCTATGTCAATGTTCTTTCCCCTTTTCTTTGCCAACTCTTGTTCTACATATCTCAACCTGTTCCAAGAAATAAAATGGTAGATAGAAAAGGGAAAAACACTCCACTAATTAATAAATCTAATTTCTTTTGAAGAAACAATACAGAGTCAACCCCTTCAATATTAGCCAAATATTTCTGCAGGAAAAACAAAACTAGTAATTCATTGGTAACACAATTGCAAGGAAATAAACTTCAATTCTCAGTGGCTTACCAAAAAACTTTCATATGTGATTTTCCAAACTCCAAGAAACTTGATCATTCAGTAACATCAATGATGTATGTCCTTTTTGTAAATTATTAGTGTAGAAATATGAAATAGTTGAAGCCCCAGTGTTGGCTCATTTGGACAAGACCACACTATTTTATTAACCCCCTACAATAATGAATTGGCCAGATAATTAGGTAATCAATTGCCCCTACAAATTGACTTCAAAATATGGAGAAATGAAGTCTCTGTTTGGAAGAGCTTTGGAATTGTAATTCCACCTCTTGGTTTGCATGTGGTGCTTGATTGTAGTTTTCAAAAATTAATTCCACATCCACTTTTGAAAACTCCTTTCCAGCGGGAAAATTTGGCAAACCTGGTCATCCCCCGGACGTCCGGCAGGTTGACCGGAACAGTGTACCATTTTTGTTTTTTTTGGGCACCTGTTATTTTTATATTTTAAATAAAAAATATTTCTAGAATTTTTTTAAAATTTCTTTATGAGCTTTGAATAGGATTTTGGATTGTGTGTTTGGTTATGAGTTATAAGTTTTTGAATTAAATATCATATGTCACATCATTTATTTCAAACTCAA
The DNA here is from genome assembly GCA_025200525.1 of Camellia lanceoleosa. NCBI lineage: Eukaryota > Viridiplantae > Streptophyta > Magnoliopsida > Ericales > Theaceae > Camellia > Camellia lanceoleosa. The sequence continues at coordinate 84,559,418 of CM045761.1, forward strand.
TTCAAAACTTTCCAAAACTCTTTTCAAAACTTATAACCAAACAAATTTTTCACACTCAAATCATAATTCCAAAACTCACAAATTCAAAATACAATTCCTATTCTCAAATTATATTTAGAAAACTCTACCAAACATTACCCAAGTACTTAAGTTGTTTCTATAGATAACATTAACATAATCTGGCATAAAGCCTACAGTCATTAAAAATTAACTCAAGTCCACTCAGCAGGAAAGAAAATATTTCAAATAGCATAATTTTTTATTTTTTTATTTTTTTTTTCAAGATGTGCAGCATGCAATACCTTGTATACTTTTTAAGAGAATTATGCAAGAATGGTATAAAAAATAGTCCTTGCCACTTGAGGACTTAAGACCACCTTTTTGGTGTCACCTCTATTCCACTGCTGAGACACCTTGCCAGACCATTTTTGCAACTACCCGTTGAGGATTATGGAACTGCCACAACAAAAAGTTGCTTGAAGCCAATTTTTCTATGCCCTACCCAAGTAGATCATATCAAATCAAGCTACGCAATGCCACACCATTTTTTTTATGAAGAATCACATAGGGACAAATCAAAAAGGTCATGTACATTGATGATGCCCCCCCCCCCCCCCCAAAGCCACCCAAAACACACATACACACAAAAAAAGTGAACTGCGTGAAATCAAGCATATGTTGTTTAAATTATAACCTCAGTTCTTGGGCCTAATTGGAAGGGCAACAGAGTTGAATTTCAAGTTTTCTCCTTTGATATATGATTGGGAAGGTTGGGATGAGGGAAGACGGATCACTTGGTGAATTAGGAGTAGTTTATCTTCCTAGAAGAAAAGGGGGCCTTGTCATTGGTAATATAATGGCTAGGAACATTGCTCCTCTTCTTGGAAAGTGATTATGGAGATTTCCTGTCGAATGTAATTCATTATGGCATCCCATTATTAAAAGTAAACATAGGGTTCAAGTCAATGGCAGAGATACTCCTGTGGTTAGTAGGGGTAATTTTCGATCTCCATGGACATCTATTTGTCGTATTCTCCCACTTATGTGTAAGTTTCTTTCTGTGAAAGTGGGCAATGGGAAAAATGTTCGATTTCAGGAGGATGTTTGAGTGGGTGAATCTTCCTTTGACAGGGCATTCCCACATTTATATAGTGGTTCGTTCCCAAAATATTTTCATTGCTTCTTTGACATGCTCTAATTTAGCACCAATTTCTTGGAATTTTAACTTCATTAGAAATCTTAGTGATTAGGAAGCTCTTGAGTTGGCATCTATGTTATCTTTGCTTGATAAATTATCGTTGCCTCCAAAAGTTTGTGATAGACGGGTCTAGCTAAACGACTCTTTCAATATCTTTTCATGTGTGTCCTTTTTTGATATAATCATTGATAAGCCCAATGTTTCTTATTTTCCATTTCACAAGAGTATTAGGAAAGCGGTAGTGCCTCTTAAGGTGAAGGTTTTTATGCAGTCGTTAGCTCATGGAAGCATTATGACCAATGATATGTTTCAAAAGAAGAGACTGGCCCATTTTCTTTATACTCAATGGTGCATCATGTGCAGAAGGAATGGGGAATCAATGGACCATTTATTTTTGCATTATCTCATGGCTTTGAATTTATGGCATCGCATGTTTCTTTTAATTGATAGACATTGGGTGGCTCTGGATGCTTGTGCTAATATGCTTTTAATTGATCTTTGGGGCTTTGGCGGCAACAAGAAAGCAAAAACACTTTGGCATTGTGTTGTCTTTATGATCTTTTGGGTTGTTTGGTTGGAATGGAATGCGAGGATTATTGAGGATAAGGTCGCAAACTTGGATTCACTAAGAGAGAGAGAGAGAGAGAGAGTCATTTGGCTTTGTTTTGGGCTCATGTCTCTCCTCCGTTTAAAGAGGATCTGCTCTTTTTAAATTCCAAATATTGGAAAGCTGCATGTGGGAATGGGTAAGTCTACTCCCCCTAATTTTATTGCAACAACCTGGAGTGGTTATTTAAAACTAAGATTGCTAAGAAGAAATTAGTTAAAAGCCTCGAGACATTCAGCGAGTTATGAGAACCATCAATTCCAAATCCCACTTGAAATCTCTAAAATTGGTTTAAAAAATTGGGAGCATGCTGTTGTGGGTTATTTCATTGAAAGGAAATTGTCCATCTTAAAAGTGAAGACTTGGTCCTATGAGTTGTGGAAAGGAAAACTTGAAAAAGTTGTACCTTTGGATAATGGCTACTTCGTATTTAAGATCAATAATGAACAGGCTTTAAAGTTCATTCTTGAAGAGAGGTCGTATCATTTTGGGAGCAAATAGATTGCTATCAAGAAATGGCACCCTAGTATGCCTCTTACTATGAATGTTTTCTCAAGTGTGACGATTTAGATAAAGGTTTTTAATGTGCCTCTTGAGCTTTGGACTGAGGAGGGATTGAGTTACATAGCAAGTCCAATCAATAATCCATTGTATCTTGATGAGTTTACTCAAAATCATAGTTGTTTAACATGTGCTAGAATTTGTATTGAGGTGGAAGCTACCAAGGAGATTCCACCCTCCTTTGTTATTAACTTAGGATTTTTATTGACTTAGGATATGGTAAATCTTTTGAAATCAAAGTAAAAATTCCTTGGAAATCCCAAGTCTGTGAAAAATGCAAAATATTTGGTCATAGTGTCATAGTACAAGGACGTGTCCATGTAAGCCTAAAACTCAAGCTCCAAGTATACCCAAACAAGAATGGAAGGCTATGGTTCAACAAGTGTCCGACACAATGGGAGTTAAGCCAAGTCAATGGGAAGACGTGAAAAAGAAAAAAGGAAGTTGATGCTCGAGAAGTTGATATTGTTTCCACCCATCCTTCATCTTCATCAAATGTGTTTGATGTTCTCAACTTTTGTGTGGCTAATGAGAAGATTTTCTTTTTTTGTGAATCTAAGAGTGTGCCTAAATGAGGAAGAGAAAGAAATTGAAGGAGATGTAGGTAATCTAAATGGGCTAGCTCTTCAAAGATCTTCATGTCCCAAGGGGGCTCCAAAGACATTTTTAGATGGAATATTCATTGTTTCATGGACAAATCCGTCTTCAAGAGATGAGAACAAGAAGCTCCTTGAGAGAATTGCAAATCTTAAGCTTGGTAGAGAGAATGCTAACCTATTCCTCAAGTCTAAGAAATCTAGCCATAAGACTTATATAAGATAGTAGGCATTGCCCTTTAGCTTTGCATGTTGTTTGTTGCCTTGGCCTAGCTCTTGGACTGTAAGAGTTTTTTTTAGTGCTAAGCCTTTGATTTGTATGCTTGCTTTGATGGATTGCTTGGCCATCTTTCTTGTCCCCTTTGGGTTGTATTGAGCCTCACTGTAATATCTTTTTTTTGGGTATATCTAACACGCTTACCTACCCAAAAAAAATAAAAATATATATATTCATCATTATAAGCAAATCAGCACTATTGCGATAGAAAATTCATCACAATCAACACTATTGAACCAGATAAATTCAATAGAAGATAAAAGAAATTAACACAGAACCTGACAACCCAGGTGCAAAATCAAAACAAGGTCTGGTTAACCAAAAGAAAAAACAAATAAAGCAGATGCACAAAGAGATGCATAACATAAGAGAGAAATCAGACTATAGATGAGAGTGATGGAGATTCATAATAGAGGAGCAAAGAACATAGAAGGCACCAAAGACTATTGGGGGGAGGGGTGTGGGTGAGTGATGATGCAGCCCAACCAGATAACAAAAGTGGTGGACAATCTAGAGTGCAAAGTTTATGTGAAAGTACAGAGTTTCAGAACTCAAAGTAAGCGTATTAGTGTAACTGTGTAAGTGATTTAAGGGAAATATTGTCTCTATTTATTGAAAGTGAGCACATGCACGTCGCTACATGTTCTAATCAATGTTGTTGACAAATCTATGTCCAAGGTGGCAACAAATCCATGTCGTCAAGACATCAACAAATCTATGTCAGAGGTTGTTGACACATAAATTTCAACCAAATTTATGTTAAAATTTCAAATACGGTCAATCAATCGATGACACATACAGAACCTACGGTAGAAATGTTATAAGCAATCACTTCCTAAAAAGATCAATATGATCCATTGAAATGCATAATAAAGTACAACAACATCGTGTTTCAACGATGTTATTCAAGACATCCAAGTGATACGTAGAGCCTACAAGACTTGAAGAACTCAATCAAAATATGACGCTTATAGAGCCTACAGCATGGGACTATAGGGAATAAAATTTGGGAGATTAACATGATCAACTGAGTTCATTATGATAACATTACAACGTTATCATAATAGTTTGAAATTTGCAACACGCGCTCTTATGACATGAATTTTAAATTCAAAATAAAGATAAAGCATTCTCAGAAATCAGAGAGGATTAGTGTATCAAAGATTAGAAATCAGAAGGAGAGAGAAATCAAAGATTGGAGATCAACTAAAGAGTGAGACAGAGAGAACTCAGAAGACTACACCACAAACATATAGTACAATGGCAATCAATAGGTAAAGGGTTCCACGCCCAACAATTGCACCTTGTCTATTCAGGGACAATTCAATAAAAATATTTTTTTTCCTTAGGTTTTCTTCTTTTAAATTTTATGTTCTTCACTAATCAGAGGTTTCATTTGATTAAAATGTGTAATTAACGATCTGAAATATAGAGCAAAAATAGGAACCTGCTATCGAATAATCAACACTGTTTAGTCCAAAAACTAAACAGTAGACATTTGTAACATGAATTTCGAAATGTGTTGAAACATTTCACCTTTCTAAATTTGTGTCTACAAAGGTTGCGACAAATCCATGCCATAATATTCAGTAATCAGTTAAGCCAAGTTGTTAGGCTGTTAAAACCCCATGCACTACATTTTGGTGAGAAGACTTGCATTTGAGGCAAAGGAACCAAGCTTCTAGAAGCTTTCAAGAGATATCTAATATGATAAGGTTTTCCTCTCATTTCAATTGTCCTAAGGCAACTTGACTCGAGCAGGGCGGAGAGCCACAAAAATATGTTTGTCTTTTAGCCACAAGCCTCAAATTCATTTGGCATCCCTAGGTCCTACCTCTTGGCCAAGATTAGGAGACACATGAGGTGTGACCTCCCTAGTTCATTGACACATAGAGCTTTGTATGATGATGTGTAAGGAAAACATCGCTGCATACATTTCTAAGACACGGGGTCGGTGCACAAGTATACATAGAATGAAAACAAAGCACATAGAGAGAGAGAGAGAGAGAGATACGAAGTCTCAAACATGGCAATGGGTTTAGAAGAAAGTCTATCAAAAGGAAAACAAACAAATAAATAATAGAGGGAGTATCAAACATGTCAGAGAATAAGAAAAAGAAGACAATAACGGGTCTAGTTGGAGAAAGAAAAAAAAAAGGAGGGGGGGAGGGGATCAAATATAGTTGGGTATAGAAGATGTAGAAGACTGAAATAGAGGATGCAATCGATTGCTCTACCACATATTTTCTGTTTTCTAATTCTATTTGTTTAGGGATTGCTTTTTCTCTATAAAAAGACCTTCCTAAACATGAGATTAGGTATCTTAACAATTGTGTTTTCATAGAAAATATATTTTCTCTATAGAGAATTGAGTTTCAAAAACCCATAAAGTACTTAGCATCGTGCATCGTTTGCTTTACACTCTTGGTCGATTGGACAATCGGAGCTGTTCGTGAACAGAGATCGAAGCTGAAGCTTCAGGGAATCTTGAAGATCAAGAAGGCTAATTGGGTGATGTTGTGCTCGTAAGAGTTACTACAAAACATTGTGTTAGGTAAACCTAGGTGAAGGTTATAAGTCCTCTCAACTTTGTGTTTGTATTCTTTGATCATAGTGGATTTTCTCCAAGTGTTGGGACCGTGGTTTTTTACCCTATTGGCTTTTCCAAGTAAAATCTTGTGTTCATGTGTTAATTGCTTTGTATTACAATTATCAGTTTTCTTCCATTGTCATATCATTATACTGCAAAATTGCTTTTTGATTAATGGATATATTATATTGTCTATCTATTTTTGTCCATAATCATTGCTTTTGTTATGTCACTTTATTTCCTATCACATTCTGCTTCACAAGGTATTCTTGTTTTTTATGTGTTTCAGGACTATGAAGTTGACTTGATGGTTACTTTGCAAAAGATTACCCAGAATTCTGTGTTTGTGGGTATCATGGGGTTTTAGGATTTTATCTTTTGTCAAATTGTAATTTGTACAAATTGAGTTGTAATATTGTGTCACAAAAATGCCAAAGGGAGAGATTGAAATAGGATATTTTGTGTAGGCTATTTATGGTGATCAAAATTGGGGGTTTAAGAGTAGTTTAACTGTGTGAGGGTATTTCGGTCATTGCACATGCTCAATCAGCCCCACACAAGAAGTTTGGAAGATTCAATCCCTTATCCATCAAGATAATGTTTGCACACATATTCTCACCATTTTGAAAACGGTTTTATGCAAAAATAAATAAATAAATATTGTTTTCCAAACTCTTGATTTAAAATCGTGTGCAAAATCGACAGAGCAATCGATCACATTAGGAAAGAGATCGATCACTGTTGGAGATCGATCCCCTATCAGTCGCTATGCTTTGACGGAAAAAAAAACCTTGTGATCGAAACGCGATCGATCCCTCTTGGATCAAACGATCTTGCTAGAGGATGCAATCAATTGCTCTTCTGCATATTTTTTGTTTCCTAATTATAAAAAGACCTTCCTAAATACGAGATTAGGTATCTCAACTATTGTGTTTTCATAGAGGGAAAAAAAAAATAATACAGAGTTGAGTTTCAAAAACCCATAAAATACTATGCATTCTTGCATCGTTCGCTCTACAATCTTGGCCGATTGAGTAATCGGAGTCGTTCGTGAACAGAGATCGGAGCTAAAGTTTCGTGGAATCTTGAAAATCAAGAAGGCTAATTGGGTCATGCTATACTCGTAGGAGTTACTACAAAACATTGTGTTAGGTAAACCTAGGTGAAGGTTGTAAGTCCTCTCGACTTTGTGTTTGTATTCTTTGATCATAATAGATTTTCTCCGAGTGTTGAGAGCGTGATTTTTTACCCTGTTGGGTTTTCCACGTAAAATCTTGTGTTCATGCATTGATTGCTTTTACTTGATTTAATCTCTTTAATCAACTTGATTGAACTTAAAATTAATAATTTTAATTGATTGAAATATTCACTCTAGGCAGTGAATATTTGGACTCTATAATTTCAAAGACGGTGTGAGGACTAGCTTGGAGATTGAAAATTTTCATTTGAAAATATAGGTTTTTCCATAACCATAACTCGAAGACAAAACCATAAAGTGGTTACTCTTTACGTCTTTAAAATATAGAATTGATCAGGTACTTCATGGATATCACAATGTATTATTGTCACACAACTAAATCAAGGGCCATTATGGCCCAATAAGTCTTTTTTCATTTCACCTACTAAGGAAAATATGAAATAAAATCACAAGAAAAAAAAGAGACGCACATTAATGGCCTCTTGCACCTTTTGATCTTGTGTCTAGGCCTGCATCCATTTGTAGGTGCCTTGCCTACTTCAAGGCAAAGCACTAAGGTTGGGTTGGCTGGGACTTGGACCTTTTTTGGCACCTATGCACACCTTTCGACCCTAAGCTTTTATCCATAGATGAAGGTGCATTCTTGTGCCTGCAAACTGTAGGCATAAAACTGATGTTTGGATTCCATGTTAGCCATTTATCAGTTTACAAATTCCCTTGGAAAATATTAGATATTTAAGCACAAATATGTTGATTGTCACCAAGCCTCATATCATTTTCTAGTGAAAACAATATAATGATTATCTAGTGGTAAATATCAAAGTTTTAAAAGGCTTTATTGAAACTAACCTCGATGCTCACCTTGCCTTGAGACTGAGGTTAAACGCATCCAGGCTTTGATTTTTAGGCTATACTCTCCAAAGGCTTAGGTGTGCTTTGTATGCCTTTTCCGCATAAACATATGAGGAGTAGGCATGTGAAGAGGTTGCCTTAGGTTCTTGTTAAACTTACTCTAGTAAATGTTTTAAACATAAAAAATATAAAAGAACCCATTTTCCAACTATATTATATAGGAGTAAATGATTAATCAAGAAAAAAATAAAGTTAATGCTCAAGTGAGAAGCTCAATCACTAAGCTAAGAATGTCTTACACTTTCAATAAATGCAAACTTCCTTCTCTCCAATGAAATGTTCAATGTCTTAAGGATAAAACTATTTGCACCTTTATATTAATTTTTATTTATTTTTTTAGTATTTAAAAATATTTAATTTATTTATCAAATATTAAAATATTAAATTCGAAATGCTTACGCCTCACCTCATGAGAGGTAAAATGCCTCGACTTACACATTTGCCTTTAAAAACTTTACAAAATATTACTTTTATTCATCTTCAACATCGTCTGCTTCCAAACATCGATGAATGGCTCCCCACCTGATGTAGGTGATTTTATAAACACATCTACCACATAACAGCATATTCGGTTACTCTTATCACTTCATCTATTGACAATCAAAATAGTCATCTCTAAAAAGAAGCCAATTAATATGTAATTGATGGTGATCTCTCCCAAACAATGAGGCAATTCTACCCAAACCTTCAAAGTAATATTTTTATCTAACAATAAAATGCATATCTACCAAAATATATTATATCATATACCATGTCCCCCCAAAACTTGAGGGGAAGTTCTTGCTCAACTAGACTACAAATTAACCATCATGCAGCCCAACAATTCTCCCAAATTTCACAAGATTTTTGAAGGCCCTTTCTCTACATCATTCACTACTTTCCCAACAAATTCTAGACCTTTTCACAAGATTTTTGTGAAAACCAATTATTGCAATTACTCATGCAGGCCCTTTTGTTTTTTGACAGGTAAGCTTTAATATGAAACTAATGCAGGATATCAACGAAGATGAGGATTCAAGGGTTAAGGTACATGTACAAAACTGGAACCCACTAAAGAAATTATTAAATGTTCAATGCATTCTAGTAATAAAGTCATCAGACAGTACATACAGATTCCAAACAACTAAACATGAACTATTAACTAAATCAGAGACAGATATTCATCACTAAATATAAAACAAAATAAACCAAAACTAGCAATTATTATGAGACAGTCACTATCATTGAGCAATACTACGCTGCTGCATGACCAGTTGCACACTTTATATTATTTTTTAATATAATTACAATAATAATAATAATAATAATAAAAAAACAACAACAACAAGAATGACAGTAACTATAATGATGATGATGATGATGATGATGATGATGAGGCTCAAATTAGTGCTAAACTTTACAATTATTCAAACATAGCAATGCATCAAAATTCCAAATAACTAAATATTCATGCCTTAAACAAACTATACAGTTTCCTAATTCCTTAAAAAAAATTAGTGCCCAATTTCTGCAAACCAAAATCAAAGGAACTCTAGAAAACATAAAACCATATGAAGGGAGCAAACAAGGTGCACCAAAAGTTGAAAAGGGGAAGGAATTAAATCAAGGTATGAACTAAATAATTAAAAAGGCAACTATGAAGTTCTTATGAGCCCTAAAGAGTTATAAAATATTACTAAACTTAACGAAGCCTTCAACTACATGGTTTCACCTAGAAAAGTCCTTCATCGCCATTTTGAATTGCTTAGGGCTGCATCTTGGAGGATACCATAGTCCATTATGTCTTTCCTCTCTATCTCAATTTTCAACCTTGTTCTTTTTAGCATTAAGACCATTCCTCATTGCACACCTATCAGCCTATCTTAGGGAACTCGTATGATCTTATTCTTAAGTAATAACAACCAAATCTTTTTAACATCACTTCCAACTAGAGGCTATGGCATTCCAATAATTGGAACAAAAGTACCACATAACTATGAGATGGACAGACTTTGTTTGGATTAGTCCTCGATATTCAAAGAACTTCAAAAGAGATGAAATATAAATGAACCGCATCCTCCGCTCCCTCAATCTTCAAACGAAGTAATTAACTATCATCAACACATCAAAAACCAAAAAACCTAATTAGACACTATTCAACAATGACCTAATCATTTTGTTAAATAATAACAACAATAATAAAAATAACAATTACTAAGAAATAATAATGATAATAATAAGAAAAATAAGAATATTTTGATACAATTGCTTTCTATTGTTGTATTTTCCATGTCATCATCACGGGACTGTGCTGGAATAAAGGAATTAATTACACCAATGTTTTGGCCCCTTTTTTATTTTTTATTTTTGGTCCCTGTAAATTTTTTATTATTTTCCTTTGCTAGCTGATGTTCTGGTTGTAGATGCCATAAGGCTATTTTATGCACTCAATAAGAATTTTGCTTAAAGGTAAGGAGGTCAAATCCTCTCAAAGTGACCTTCCGTGCTTTTTCAGCCACTAAAGTACCATAGAGATAGAACTCTGGTTCCATCACATTTCTGCAAATGTTGGTGAGCACAGATAGAGCTGAATGGTGATGCTAGGGGGGAGAAGAAAAAAGGATCACCCCAAATGGAGATATGCTAGGGGGAGGAGGGGAAGACCTTGAAATGGGATGCTGTAGTAAAAAAAAATATGTGAATTTATTTAATTTAACTAAACACGCAGTCGATCAAAATAGAATTGAATCACGAAAAATGATTTGTGTAGCTGACTCCACTTGATTGGATACAATTAGGGGTGTTCAAATTACTCAATGAATCGAAGAACCGAACCGAACCAAATCGACCTCTTTGGGTTAGGTTGGTTTGGTTTTTGAGTGCCTAGAAGTACGGACATGGACAGTTGACATGACACAAACACGCTGATACGTAAATTTTCAAAAAATGCAGGACACCACATATTAGGGACACATGCAAAACATATAATTTTACATATTTATTATGTCATATTTTTAAATATTTAATTTGCATTTTATGTCAAATATTTAATTTTATCAAACTTAGTATGCTATATTTAGTAAAAAAAATTAAAAATAGTCATCAACGTGTCCTTAACGTGTCCCCAGCTTGTCCCCAGCGTCCCAACGTGTTCGACTCTTTCCAATGTATTGAACACATGTAAGTGACGTCCAAAAAGGAGTCCGTACTTCATAGTTGAGTGCATTGGTTTGGTTCTAAGTCCTCAAATCATCTACCCAATAGGATTGGGTTAGTTCTTGATTTAAGCTTTGTCTAAACCGAACTAACTTGAAAACCGAACATATATATATATTTTTAATTTTATTTATATTGACATATTTTCACCCAATTGGTCTATTACAATGAACTTTATTTCACCTAATAATTTTTCACATACAAAAATTATTAGGTGAACGAAGGACACACTAGAAGACTGAGCTAGATTTCATAGTTGATTTAATTTGTATTGGTTGTATGAATGGATTTAAGTTTTATTAGTTATGTTTACGCTTGAGTTAGATTTAATTCATATTAGCTTGCATTAAACAATAATTTACTCTTTGTCTGTGTTATGTTTAAACGTTAAAGCCTTATTATTAATTGATTCGCTTATTTTTAATATACTCCGAACCAATCCAAGCTACATTGGGTTGGGTTGGTTCTACTGCATAATTGGTTTGATTCTGAGTCCAAAAACCTTGAACCGATTATGATTGGGTTGGTTGTAAATTTAGTATCAAAACCGACCCATGAACAACCCTAGACACAATGCTTGGTTTGGTTTAGTTTTGTTAACTACAAGCAGATAGTGTGAAATACTAAATTTAGCAGTGTGTAACAAAAATACCAGAAAAAGAAAAAAGGGCGTTTAAATTAAATAGATATGATTAAAGGGGAAGAAAACACAACACAGATAGAGAAGGAAAGGAAGAAGAAATGAGCGTACATATTGGGGTCTTCGACCATGACAGCAGTTTCTTGAGCGAAGGTATCCTGCAAGACCAATTCGTCTTTCTCCCCATCCCCATCGTTCTTCTCGCTTGCTTTCTTTGCAACCAAACCACCACCACCACCGCCGCCGCCGCCGCCAACACCACTACGCTGCACTATTGTGCTACTACTTATTGCTGCAATTCCCCACTTCTTCTCCCTCTGTTTCTGAAGGAATTTCACCTCTTCTAACGCCAATCTGAACCAAAAATAAATGGGAATAGAAGAAGCACAAAACCCTAAAATATTAGATGGTTCAGCAAAATAGCCAAAAAAAACAACAACACGAAGCTCCAAAAAGTTTACCGCCTTTCTTCTTCTTCGTTATCTGAACCATTGTTTCTCAGAATTTGTTCTTCTTCTACTACGTCTTCTATATTTCTTTTCCGAAAATTTTTCGTCTTCATCTTCTGCTTCGGTTCACCCATATCCTCGACTGGGGCTATTTTTTTGGCTTAATAATCAGCACTTACATAAATCTCATATTCAACAATGAAAATCTATCAAGAGTTTTTATTATTGATCAATTAATTTTATTAATTTTGAAAAATGAGATTTAATATATTATTTGAAAATTATATTTAACCAATAAATCTCATATTCAACAATGAAAATCTATCAAGAGTTTTTATTATAGATCAATTAATTTTATTAATTTTGAAAAATGAGATTTGATATATTATTTGAAAATTATATTTATAATTATATTATTATTATTATTATTATTATTATTTCCCTTTTATGTAAGAAAAGTAAAATACATAATTTATGAGAATCAAATTTGAAATTAATTTTTATAAGAGAATCTTTTTTATTTGAAATGATTTGAAATGTGAGATTTTTCGAATATTTTAAAAGTATTACAAATAATTTGAAATATAGGATTTTTCAAACATTTCAAAAGGAATACAAAAACTCATTAGTAATTTTGATTAGAGTGTTACATTTGGGAAAAGTACACTAAAAAGTTTTGTATGTGTTATATTGAAGTGTTACGTTTGATATTACATTGATTGGAGTGTTACGTTTGATTTTTTTTTTCTTTTTTTTTGTGCGTTATATTGAAATGTTACGTTTGGGATTACATTGATTGAAGTATTACATTTGAGAAAAATACACTAAATAGTTATTTTTTGTGTTATATTGGAGTGTTATGTTTGGGAAAAGGTTGGAGTGTTATATTGTTACGTTTGGAAAAAGTACACAAAGAATTCTTTTAGTGTGTTACATTGGAGTGTTACGTTATCATAGTATTACATTGGAGTATTACATTATTCTTCGTAATGTGGGATTGTTTCAGAAAGAGAAAAATCCAAAACCTCTAGAGCATGTTTGATTAGGTGGATTAGAGCATGGGATTAGGATTATTAATACGTGGGCCCAATTATCCTATGTTTGTTTTAACATTTTGGTTTAGGATTATTAATCCCATGGATAATTAATCCAACAAATTTGTAGGATTATTAGTAATGGGGTAGGGGTGGGATTATTAATCCAATGAATATTAATCCTATTGGATAGTGAATACCACACTAATTTAATAGGATTATTAATACTTCACTATTAATCTTGTGAATCAAACATGACCCTATAGTACAGATTACTCAAATATGTAATTTTACATTTAAAGAAACCCACTTTTATTCCTAAAAAATTAAACTTAAACGTATAAGTGACTACCCTTTTGTGCAATTTCTACTTTAATGAGATTTTTGAATTCATAAGAAAAAAATAAAGGACTAAATTGTTTGCAAGATCATATTTTGAGATTTATTGGTGCTTTAGCCCTATTTTTAACCCTTTATTATTTTTTTATACACCCGATTTACTTTAAATACGAATTGTTTCATTTATTTTAAATACGATTTTTTTTTTTTTTAGTTTTGAAAAATCACATAATAAATAAATAAAAATTTAGAGCGTTTGGGCAAAAAAATTAATTTTTAATTTTATTTGGCCAAATACTGGGAGCTTCTATTTCCACAAACACATTCCTCTCTGTGCACACACTTAATGAAACTTATTTTTATTACAATTTTATCCCAAAGTAAAATTACTGTTATGGACATCCACACACAATTCAAATAAACACACAAGTTCTCAATACACATCTCACACTACAGGTTGCTGAAGCTCCACACTCCATGGTCACATACTCCATTCTTCCATACCTAGTTTACTAAACCTCCACACTCCATCCTCATCCTTTCAAACCATTAATTGTTAGCTTTCATTCATTAGTTTACACACCAAACACCCCCAGTCTTCATTTTTAACTTTCATTAGTTTACACACAAAACCCCATCCTCATTCATCATTGTTATGGAAGATTTCCCTTTTGAAAATTCAAATATTCAGAAGCAGATAACTGTTTATGAGAAAGATAGCCAAGGAAATGTGAATTTTTTTTGGGTGAATAGGAAAGGTGAGTTTTGTTATGTAAAAATCGTAATCTTTTTTTTTTTTTCCCCAACGTCTTTTGGAAAACCAAGTTCGAAATGTATTAATTTATTCAATAGTCTACTACTGAATTAATTAGTAAACTTCGGAAGTTGTATTTCGAATTAAATTAAAATATTCGACATGCAACTTTTGAACCATGAAAATAAATTCAAACACCTACATTTGAACAGTAGCAGTTTTTTCGACATTGTACTTCTGAATGAAGTAAAAGTTTTGTTTTTTCATTTTATATTCCAAATTTGTAAATTTCGTACTAGATTTGCAGTTTGGAATAGCAAATTTGTCTTTATAATGCCATTTCAAATTTGTAATATTATACAAAACTTGCAGGAATATGTCTCAACTCAAAGAAGTGAGGTTCGCGCGGATAGTGTGTTGGATTACACTACTCAACTAACAACTGAACAGGTTTACTATACGAAATTATAATGTTTGTGTTTTGAATTGCTCAACAAATGTAAATGTTTGATAATATTTATTTGACTTTGTAGGTGTTCAAAAGTAATGATGAATTGCTCAACTGGATATATGAAGTTGAAAAAAGAAATGGTTTAGTCATTGTAATCAAAACATCAGTCTATGGTGGAGGGAAAAAAAGACCCAGAATGTATCTTGCTTGTGAGAGGAGTGACCTATATAGAGCAAGAAATAAGTTAAAAGATGATTGCAACAATATATCAAGAATAATCGGTACGAAGAAATGTGGTTGTCCTTTTGATATGAGGGCTCACAGGTTTACCACAAATGATGAATGGACAGGTTCATCACTAAAGAGTGTACATCCCAACAGAAACGAAAAATAAGCTTTAGCAGTGCACTCTATGGCCTCTTCTGGGTCTGAATCTATGACACCAGCAAACTAACTTCGCAATTACTCAAGTCTGACTAAATTTCCACCAGCAGTAGAAACCTCGTCATGTGCTACACAATCAGTAATCCTGAAGCCATAAACTAGTAGTGTAACTCCATGATGATCAGTCACATCTGGAACGCTGACTGATCTGCTCATAATAAGAAGGCTAAGAATAGTGCCAACGTCATCCAAGGTCAAGGTCATCTCACCAATTGTCACATGAAATGTGTTCGTGTTGATTCACTATTAAGCCATAATTAAGTATGTCTAATAAGTAATTAAGATGAAATCCTGAGTTAATTACATGTGCATTTCATTATTTGTGTTTCTATCTGTCTCTTGTAGAAATATCTGTTTGTGTTTTTGTTTCGATTTGTGAATTGAAGGCCTTATCGGCATCCGATCACGAAATTGGCTTGAACCATGTGTTAGTTGAAATTTTTAGAACATTATGATAGATTTAATTGAAATTCGATTCAGAACTAAATGATTAAAATATAATAATGTTAATTAATTAGTTGTTAATTAAACTTCTTAAACTAAGCCTATATAAGGCAATTTGATGACTTAAGGCTATTAGTTACACTTTCATTTCTCATCTTTTGGACTCCAACGTAAAGAGAGAGAGAGAGAGAGAGAGAGAGAGAGAGAAAGACCGAGAGAGTAAGTGAGATCAATAAGGAAAAAGGGGAATTACTAGAAATTCAAGTAAGGGACTCGACCATTTGGACATCTAGGACACAATTAAGCTTCTAAGATAAGAATTTCTACATCCTAGTTTGTAATTTAGTTAGTTATTACATGAAATCAAGTGTGATGGGTGAATTAACATGAGAATTGAGCTTAAGAAGATGAATTCCATGCATGCATACATGTTCATCATATTTGGAGTTTGAATTTCAAACAAATCTCACATGCATGTGTCTATCTTGACTTTGTTTTGAGTTTTCACCACATTTCTTACCATTTGACCTTAATTGATCATTTTTTTGGAAAGTTTAAGTTCATAACAATTCATGCATGCTATGTCGATACCGTATTCGTAAGCTTCAAGTTGAATTTTGGGCAATTGACAAGCTTTTGGGCTATAATTTCATGAAATGATCCTTGATTCATCATATTTTACAAGTTTGCATGTGTTTCCTTAAGTTTTGGGCCCAAGAGAATGTGTTTTGTTGGTTTGAATTTGAGTTTTGAGTTGGGAAAAACAATCTAGAAATTCCAGAATTCTGCTATCCGCTCGAGCGATAGATCTTGTGCTCACTTTGTGTTTTTGCACTTTTGCTCGAGCAACCAAAAGTTGGCTCGAGCATAAAATGCGTGCTCCCAAAAGTTTCCTATTTTTGCAGACTGTTTGAACGACGAGAGTTGTGCTCGAGCGAGGACCTGAGTCTCACGCTCGAGCGAGCGTCGAACGGAAAAACTAAGCAAACAGTACTTTTATAGAATTTACAGACCGATCGAGCGACCACTCGCATTTTTGCATGTCCGCTCGAGCGAGATCCCTATTTTCTGCAAGTTTTATTAAGTGTTTTCAAGAGCATTTTGGCATCCTCATTGTATCCTAGGCACTCCTAGGCCAAGATTAAGACATAATGATGATGATAAGAAGTAGAAACACACCAAGATAAGAACAAACTAAGTAAATGATTCCAGGTGTGTAATTCAATACGTATTCGTTCTGTAATTGGGTAGGTCACACGCCACAAGATATCTGATTTACCTACTTTCGGAGCCATCTGTGAGTAATAACTCTATAAAGTTATGTTTAACTTTAATTATATTTTGATGCTATGAAATGATCAGTTTTTTGAAATGCGATGTTTTGTATGAATGAATGATTGTCAAAATTTCTGAAATGTAGTCATGGCATCCTTAGCACATGCCCTTTTCCCGAGGGTAACAATACCGTGGTTTATGAGAAAGGCCCTTGCTCGGGGGTAATAATACCGTGGTCTCATGGCCCTTGCCCAGGGGTAATAATATAGTGGTTTCATGGCCTTCACCCGGGGGTAGCAATATCATGGCTCAAGTATGTTACAAGTTCCTGACACTGGAGGTTCCTTAATGGAACTAACAAGTATGACCCTTGATACGCTGTATGTGATCTGTTAGTGCTAATGAATGTATTATGTAAGATTAAGCATGAACTCTGATTTTTGTTTATGACTTAAACAAGAACGTGCATGGCCAAAGGTTCCTTTATGGAACTGACAAGTTATCTGTTTCCAGTCCGGAGGTTCCTTGATAGAACTGACAAGTTATCCATACCCAGCCAGAGGTTTCTATATGAAACTAACAAGTATAACCCTTGATGCTCTGTATGTGATCTATTAGCATTAACAAATGTACTATGTAAGATTAAGCATAAACTCTGATTTCTATTTATGACTCGAACAAGAACGTGCATATAAATCTATTTCTGTTTATTGAATTAGTTTTAGGGCATCATTCCTTTAACCCTTTACTCTGTTATTATTCACTGAGTTTTCGCTCACTGAGCAAGTACGTGACCAGGCCTAAACTGTTGCTTGGACAATTAGGTCAGCCAGCCACTATGCCTCCTAGGGAGGTTCCCTTTAAGAAGTCAAGTTTTTGTGGTTCAAGCTTTTGGTATAATACATTGGGCTAAGTCCCAGTTTTGTTTCATCTGTCTATGAGAATGATGTATGACGAATGTCTTTTTATGACGTCACAAGTGTGTTTATAAAGTTTAAAATTATATGTCCCATATATATCTGCACAGCTCGATGGACTATGTAAGTTTTATATATTTGTTTCCGCAGCCCTTTATATTTTGTAATTTTGTTTAGAGGCCTTTAGTAATCCAAAGATTACTGGCCGATTACGGCGCTAAACCCTTAGGGACGGGTTTGGGTCGTGACAGTTTGTCTCTGATTGCCATCTCTCAACAAAACTGAAGATTATAAGCTTGTTGATGAACCGATAAGTGCAAACGAGCTAATTGTGATAGCCCAGACCGCTCAATAATGTCTTTGAATCTGGTGTTGTTGTCTACTGACCACCATGGCCATGCAAGGATGTTCAAAGAGTGATTATGACACTTTAGGGGCCCTCGTTCCTACAAAAGAAATTAATATATCATTAGAAACTACCATATAACACCATAAAAAAAATAATATACAAACTAATTTAACTTCTACTAAGAAATGTTTACCTTTCCATGCCAAACAACTACAACGATATGACTAGTGAAACTCTGCAATATTGATGGATCAGTCAGTCCACCTAGAAAAGCATAAGTAAGGACCTCTTCCTGGATAGTTGGAGAATCGGGTAAAGAGGCATCCTCTATGGCAATGTCAGGCATATCATCTTCAACTTGTCTTCGGTTTTGGCTACGACTTTGACTGTAACTGGCACTGGGGATATCATTTTCTACCGAAACTAGATCACGACCTCGACCATGACCCCGACCTCATCCTCACCCACGCCTTCGTCCCCGTTCACATTCAACATCTAATTCATGACGTCTTCTATTTGTTGCAGTAGGTGGCAAACGTTGTTGATGTTCAAAATCCATACTATCTGCAAAAATAATATATTTAATGAGCATACAATTGTAAAAAAAATATGCAAAATAGGAAGAAAAAAAATATATACACCGTTCAGAAGTTGAAAATTTCCAATATCTTTACTATTCGGAAGTTGAAAACTGGAAAAATAAATTCCTTTCGGCACTCGAAAACAGGATAAAATAATAAAATTCGGAAGTTGAATGTTAAATGAAATGTTAATTTTTGAACTTTAACTTCCGAACAAAAAATTCATTTTCGAAAAACTACTTCCAAATGAGGAACAGAGTATGCGTTCGTTTTGAAAATAGTTAAAACCAACCCTACATTACAAATGAAATAGAAATGAGGATTAATATAAGTAAACTAACCTAAAATCTCCAAATGTGAAAATTTCTCTTCAATGCTTCACGTGATTTTCTTCAATGCTCTTCAATGCCAATGCTTCAATGAGACGTTCTCAATGGATGGATGAAGTTTTTGGGAACGAACGGTAGAAAGTGTGAGAGACGGGTGTAAGTGTGAGAGACAGGTTGTAATTTGACAGAGATAGGTGTGTGTGTTCTCTGAGGGTGTCTGAGGGTGTGTGCACAATTTACCTTTGAGGGTAAATTTGGAATAACAAGTGTGTGGAGTGAGCAAAATAAATTGAGATTAATTTTTTAAGTGTGTGAACTGAGAAAGATGTGTATAGAAAGGAATATGTGTGTGGAAATAGAAGCTTTCCCAAATACTTTGTCTAAAAAGATAAGCGTGGACAAAATGACCAACATGCCCCTATATATATATCATACACACGGACCCAAACACTCAAAATGAACACATACGCGCACACACTCTCTCTTCTCTCTCTCTCTCTTATCTCCAAACCCTAACCCTTTCTCTTTCTTCAAACTCCCTCTCTTGTAGTCACCAGAGTCGTTGCTTGACCTTTCGATCGCATCGTACTACCAATAAACTATCACAGCACCTCTTATCCCTCCTTTTTCTTCAAGCCTTCAGCGGCAGCGGACGACAGAGAAGCAGTAACTACCTTGATAGATATGCTCTCTATCTAGACTTTTTCTCTCTAACAAGAACTCAAAAAAATGGCCAACACAACGTTTCAAAGCTCTTGCACGTCACTCTCTGATCGGAAAATTTGACTTTCTGGCGGCAAAGCTTCTTTCAAATTCATGTTCTTCAATTCCACCATCACTGTCATTGTCTTTCTCTTCTTCACTCTCTCTCTTTTTGTCACTCCTTCTACCGGCAACCCTTCCGATCTCAATATCATTGCTTCATTTCTGCTCTTATTTTTGAAAAACCAGTTTTGAATGAGAAACAGAGTGTGCGTTCGTTTTGAAAATAGTTAAAACAAACCCTATATTACAAATGAAATAAAAGTGACGATTAAGGGTAAATATCATTTTCCCCCCAAACTATCACGCTTTTTTCACGCGCACCCCCATACTTCTATTTATTTCAATTTAGTACTTGAACTTTTCACATATTGATCAATTAGACCTTTGCAGCCACTTTCCGTCCACAATTGGATAGAATGTGATGAGTTGTCCCCCTAAACTATCTTTTGGAGGGAATATAAGAGGGTTTCCTGCCATATACAACCTCTCCCTTCTACTATATAATAGAGGCAAGCTCCTAACAAAAAAAAAATAGAGCATCTGTTTGGTGGTGAGAGAGAATGAGGAATAAAGGATCAAGAAATCTGGGAAGATCGAGCTCAACTGAAGGAAGATGGAGTTCAAGTGACATGGAAAACCTGAGATACATCTGTTGTGGAAGACGAAAGGTGAAACAAACATCATGGATTGATGCAAATCCTAGTGGGAGGTTTCTCAACTGTCCCACTAATGGTTGTGATCAGTTCACCTAGGCAGACCCACCTATGTGCTCACAGGCAGTGCAAATCATCCCTGGGCTGTTGAAGAAGGTCAATAAACTAGAAGCAAGATTACATACAAGGAATAGAAGAAAGAGAAAGCTATGGATATGCTTGGCTGCCTTATAGTACATCATTTTATCAATGTGGTTTGTAATGTAGTATAAGAAAGAATGTAATAGGGGAAGACTAATATGAATAAATGAATGTAATTTGAGGGAAATATTATGAATGAAATGTAATAAGGAAAGTATTTTGAATCAAAATTTCAGATTTTGTGTTAAAGTTTTACTCTTAAGAAAAATAGAGCATCACAGCCTTTGTTTGTCCCTTAAAAAACAATTTGTATTCATCCTTACAAAAACAGGGCATTATCATTTAATTAATAACAAAAAAACAAAAGTGACATTGTGTTTTACTTTAACTATTTGTCATCCATCCATCAAAATAACTAATTGGTGGCCTCTCTGAATGGCCTCTTGGCAACCAATGAATAAAAACCTATCACTGGCATCCATCCATCAAATGTCATTCATTCAATGAATAAAAAACCTATCAGTTGCATGCATTCAAAACACACAATTGGAATCCATCCATATAATGGCAACCAAAACCAACACAAGTTACATTTACATAGAAATGAGGAGTACCATCCATTAAAATAAAACATCATGCACAAAAGCAATAGTCATAAATTTGTCATTCAAGTTTTCAAAACACACAATTGTCTGTGACAACCAAATACTACTTTTACATAGTTAACAAGTTCAGGGCAACCATTCCAAACAAAAAAATCATTACATGTACAAAAAGCCCCAATGAGAAAGTCATGTAGATGCTTCCTTCTTGTATCTAACCCCCCAAAAAAAAAAAAAATCAATCTTTTGTGCAATGGATGCTTCATACTTCCAATCTCCAGGTGCCCCATGTTTCTGTCCAGTGGATGCTGTTTTAAAGCCACTAGCATTGTACACTAGCTTGCCTCTCCACATCATTTGACCCTCCTTTGGTGTACCGGTTGAACACGTTGGAGATGGAGTTGACTGACTTCCTTGTACCACTCTCCTTTTAACCTGCAATAAGATTGAATTATCCACAATTAAACACAATCAAATATAGAACGGTTAAGTTACTATTTAAAAAAAAGAAAGAAAAAAGAATAAGAACACTTACAGCCAGTTTCTTCTATCTCATGTGTCTCTTGACCTCAGGTGCTTCTACAATTAATTGGCTCTGAGATTGGCTTGGTTTAGTTTGGCTCCCCTGAGTTTGGCTTTTTTGTATGTAGCTGAATCTGCCTTTAACCTTGCAACTTCTTCTGTTGTGTCCCACCTTTCCACAATTATTACAAGTCATTTTAGTGCTCTGCCTTTCTAGCTTTGTGCCTTAAATTAGTGCCTCAATCCTTTCTTTTATTTTGTTTAGGCCCCCCAGCTTTCCTTTTCATATCAGATAGCAGCACCTTTGCATAGTCAGTTCTTGGCCACATTTCTCTACCATTAATAGGAGTCAACATATTGTCATAGATCTTCAGATAAGTCACCACTTTGTAGTATTGATGAACATATTTTTCTGGTTCTTGACCTAAGAAATTTGCAGCAGCCACAACATGGGCACATGGAATGCCTGATAGATCCCACTTCCTGTAGGCACAAGTCCAAGCTTACAAGTCCAGCTTGTATTGCTCACCATATGGCCCTACAACTTCAAATTGCTCATTGCCATTCCATCTAGGAATCCATCCACCTGTATCCACTTTCATTTTCTCCAAATGATTTTGAATCTTAGGACATACAAGACCATTGTGCCTTTGCATTGCATCTCTTCTTTTTTGAACTGTTTCCATCAACAACAACCTGATCTTCTCTAACATTGTAACCACAGGTTTACTCCTAGCATCCAAGATGCTTGTATTGAAGCACTCACATAGATCGTTTAGCAAAAGGTCACACTTTGGAAAAGTGTTGAAATGGCTCCTACTCCAATGAATTGGTGGTCTTTCAACTAACCAATCATATGCCTTAGAATCAACTTTTTTAATCTCTGCCATCACTCTGATAAATGCAGAAACAGTTGTTGCCCTTGTAGCCTTCTACAACAGATCTTTTAAAACCAACCCCTTGTGTTCACCCTTAAAATTGTTGTACAAATGCCTTACACAAAACCTGTGTGAAGCATTTGGGAACAGCTCAGCTACTGCATAAATCAAATCCTTTTTTTTTTATCACTTGTAAAGGTATAACAATGAGAGTTTACAATATTCAGATCATGTCCTAGTAGTTCTAGAAACCACAACCATGTTTTTTTCTTCTCTTTCTCAACAATTGCATAAACAAATGGAAATATGCAATTGTTTGCATCTATCCCAACAGCAGTCAAGAGAATACCACCATGTGACCCCTTCAAATGGCATCTATCAACTCTTATGATTGGCTTGCAAGCATTCATAAAAGCTTTCTTCAATGGACCCCAACACAAGTACAACCTTTTGAACTTTGACTATGTATTGCTCCCATCAATAACCCTTGGATTACTCCTTCGTTAACCTTTGGAATCTGTTTCACCTTCATGCAGTCTGTTGTTTTAGGATTGGTATTCCTAATCTCCTTAATGTAACTCCATAACATTGTAAACTGCTCAGCTACAGTACTTTTAGACACCCCATTTTTAACGGCCCTTACGACTTAGACACCATTGCATGTACACCCGATGATGAGTTCATATGCTCGCTGAATACTCGAGGTCCTCAGCGGAATACCACAGCTTTGAGCTTTTCAAACCTTACACCCCTATTACTCTTTTTTGGACCAAGCCTTGGTCTTTCAAGCCTGCAGCTTCAAATGGCCTACCGGCCACCTTTTGAGGCTGCCCGCCATCACTTTTCGGCTGCTGGCCATTGATGTAGCTTGCCGGCCACCAGTGTATTTTGCAGATATTTTATACCAGCTGTACCAGCTGTTTGTACAGATGCATGCATCTGTCCCCACGTGTAGGGTTAGATATCCTTGTAGAGATTTCATGTTTTCTATATATAGGAGACCCTTCTCTCATGTATTCAAGGTTAGAAAAAATTGAAATAAAAAATTTTCCTCTCTCTCTAGCAAATCTTTACACTTTTGCCTACAATTCCTTAACCTTTGCCTATACACCTTTAAC
Organism: Camellia lanceoleosa; assembly: GCA_025200525.1. Classification (NCBI taxonomy): domain Eukaryota; kingdom Viridiplantae; phylum Streptophyta; class Magnoliopsida; order Ericales; family Theaceae; genus Camellia; species Camellia lanceoleosa. The sequence goes on from CM045761.1 coordinate 84,583,237, forward strand.
CAAATCTTCTCATCTTTGAGCTGAGGTGTCTTTGAGCTTGGTTTGAGCTCTAGAGGGTGTTGTTTGCTTGGTTTTGTTGCTTGAATTGCTTCTTCTTTTCAAGAAGTATAAAGCTTTGTCCCTTTATTTGCTTTTTCTACTATTGTACTTGTTGTTTTCCAACTGATTTTGGGCTGTAAAACTTCTATATTTTTCGGCTGAAACTTGAGTCCTAAGGCCATTAAAGGTTGAGAGGTGATTCACCCTTATTTATACCTTGTTTTGAAGGCCTTAGCCCTTATGTTTCCTATCCTTTTACTATTTTTTAGCAAGCTTTCAAATCCTGATTTTCAGAGCTATTTCAGTGGCCAAAATCATGTTTTGAAGTTCAAGTTTGAAGGGGTTAGCCTCCCCTCCTTGTGTCTTGCTTGCTAGCCTAGTTTGTGCCATGTTTTAGCATATTGATCTATCTACTTTTAGCTCTATTCCAGTATGTTTTAGGGCATATTTTAAACTGTTTTAGCACTATTTTGGGCTGTTAGTTACATTTGAGCTTTGTTTTGCATGCTTGTAGTGTAATAGTCCTCATAAGTTTGGTGTTCTAGGCCTTAGACACTATCTCCTTTGAGTTGATAGCATTTATTTATGTTTTTCTCACTCATTTTCAGCACTAATAATCTCTGCAACCTCCCTCATTTCTTAGCTTTTTGTTTTGCTTTGAAAGTGATGCAAACTACTTGTTTGTTGAAAACATGAGATTAAGGTGTCATGCTTAATGGTTTAATCTCTTAAGGGGTTCATTACCAACGGTATGATGTCTCTTTCATGCCTAAAACAACTTTTAGTTTGAGCCCTTTTTCCATTAGAGAAGTTAATCTCACCCTTTGGGATTCAATTGATTAAATGATGGAAAGGTAACTAAAATGGAGTAACTAAAACTTGTAATTAAAAGTGAGCAACATAATGATTTGGTTGTGTTCAATCGGGCGTTAATTAAATACATGGAAACTTGAACCATTTCATACTCATTATTGATGAAAAAATTCAAGATTTCAAGGTTACCACTTCCCTTGATCATTCATGAAATAGAGGAGGTTTGTGTCTTGTTTTGCATTTATTGAACTTGCACACTTGGTTTCATAAGCCATCATGCAATGAAATTGTATCCATTGATGGTTTGTGAACCAAACTTGCTGTTCTTTTGATTTGCTCATGAAAATAAGGCGTGAGTTGTGCAAACAAACCCTTGAAATACCCTGTATATGCTCTGTTTGTCCTTTGTTGGAACAAGGAGAACTGAGCAGTTGTAGCTCGACTTTTTTACGCCCCTTTTCAGAAGCCGAAATAAGCCCTACAGTGTCGGACTCTCGCGGTTCTGAATCTGATTCCATAAGTGCAATGTGAAATAGATAAACACCAAAGAGTCCAAATTTGGCGAATCTTTTGGAAAATCAATTTTGAATTAAATTATCAAAAATGAATTGCTTTACCAGATACAAAGTTGCCACCTAAATGTTTTATTTTAGAGAAATTTAGGAAACCCATGACTCGTGCTAAAGGTCACGTGTCCGTCATCACTAAGATTGTCTTGGTTTGGGAACTTAGGTACGAGAGGGGAAAGTCATGAATTGAGTACCCCCGCTCACCCGATCAAAGATCGCTCTCTACTAATCATGATATGAATTTTACTTTGCATTATATGTTCTTGTTCTGGTTATTAATCTAGCATTACTATGTGATGCACACATATATCTATAGACTAACTTACAAAAATTGGAACACTTGAGTCATGTTTGTTTTCTGAAAAGAGTTTGAATCTATCACTTGAAAAGTGGGCTTAAATGTGCATGGCTCAAATTATTCTAATTCAAACAATTAGCCTTCATCCACAGGCATACAAGCAGGTATATCAATTAGGCACGTAGCCTTGTGGTAAGCGTGTTAGACATGGCAATAATCACACTTATGTAATATGCTAAAGCAAGTAAAGGCTCACCTCGTACTCTAAGCCAAAAAGACATAAGAGAGTTAGAAAAAATACATGATTTCTAACTATGCAATATGACTAATGCAACACATGCGATATGCAATCTAAAATAGGCTCAGCTACTTAACATGGCATATGAATCAATTGATAGCATGTGGTTTAAGCACGTATTCAAATTAGTATTAAACTAACAATGTAGTTGGAATGATGAACTGAGCCTCGGTGCATATGTAGACACCCAATTTTGACCGGCCCTAAGACTTGGACGCTTTCTTTTGATTACCCGATGATGACAAGTAAAATGTGTTTCTCACAGAATCCTCAATAAGAGAAATGGAATTTGAACTTTAATCCCAACCTTCACCATTATGGCCAAATTGTTTTCAAATACTAAATATTTCATTAGTTTAGTATTTTTGTAATTTTGCATAATTTTATGTGTTTGTTCATATTTTTGGTGTTTTTATATAAATTGGTATAAATTATATATTTTATATATATAAAATAAAATAATAAAAAGTTATATTATTATAGTATATGTTTAATATTATTATATTATATGTTTAGTATTTTATGTATAGTTATAGTATTATATTATATGTTTAGTAGTTTATATATAGTTATAGTATTATATTATATGTTTAGTATTTTGGTATAAATTATATATTTTATATATTATTTTATATAATTATAAAAGAAAAATAATAAAATATTGTTTTAATGTCGGTCAGCCCTCGACTACTGATATCCAAATCTCAGCGTAACATATATATAGTATATTAAATATAATCTTTATAAAATATCTATATTATTATATTATATGCCTATAGCTTTTTATATTATTATATTATACTTTGTTACCTCTATAAAGCCACAGGGGGAGAGGCCCAAGGGAGCAAAAAAAAAAAAAAAAGAACATAAGAATGCTTCAAGAGAATTAGAGAGAAAAGAGAGTAAAAGATTGTCTACATTTTTAATTTTGAGCCAACACTTCCAAGCTTCCATAGCTACTGAAATTCCTCATTTCCATACACCAAAAAACACTCCAAAAATTATGATATAGCCAAAGATCAATTGCCTCAATTATAAGGAAGAGTGTTTAGTGATTGAAAGTGAGAGAAACTAGATAGTTAGCCACTTTCCATACCATAGACTCCATAATTTCGAATTGAGGATTTGAGAACACACTTCCTACACTTGAGGGTGATCAATAGGCAGTTTGTAAACTAAGGAGTTCATCCTTTCCTTGGAAGGTGAATTTCACTAACCTTTCATTTTCTTGCATTTGTTACTTATTTTGCTCTTTTGCTTTAATTTATTGTTATATTGTATATTGTTGTAATCTAATTGAAAGTGGTGAATTAATGTCCTATATATGTTGTTTTTTAGCATGAGAAAGAGACCTTCCATGTTAAATGGTTTAATCTCTTCGGAAGTTCATTACTAGGGCATTACATCTCTCTTATGCCAAGAACAACTCGTTGTTTGACGCTTCTTTCCATTTAGAGGACTTAAACTCACCATTGGACTTAATGAATTAAAGAACGGATGGTAATTTAAAATTGAGTAACTAAAATTGAGGCTAAAATGGTACAAGATAATAATTTGGTTGTGTTCAATCGGACGTTAATTAAATACATGGAAACTTGAGGTAGTTTATACTCATTAGTAATGAAATGATTCAAGTTTTCAAGGTTACCACTTCCCTTGATCAATTCATGAAAGGGAAGAGGTTAGAGTCATATTTTGTTGCATTTATTGAACTTGCATACTTTGATTCACAAGCCATCATGCAATGAAATTGCTTGAGTTAGTGGTTTGTGGCTTAAGTTTACTTCTCCTTTGATTCGTTCATGAAAAGGAGAGGTGAATTGTGCAGACAACCCTAGAGAATACCCTGTGTATGTTCTGTTTGTCCTCTGTTGCAACAAAGTGAACTAGGCAGCAGTGGCAAGCAAGCCACTTTCCATAGCCAGCAGTGGCCGGCAGACCACCTTTGATGGCAGGCATTCCTCACCAGTGGCTAGTCGGCCACTAATGCAAAATTCAGCAGTGTGTTCCTTTGACAGAATAGAGCCATTCTGGAAGTGGGCAATAGTGTATGTGCTCTATTATGCAACAAAGGCTCTCTAGAAGCAAAACAATGGCTTTTCAGGTAGAAATCGAGCATGCGCATAAATATTCCTCGCGTCTCGAGGCAGAGTAATTAGTTGTTTAGCTTACTTACTTCTTTTAATTATACTTGTGTTGTAATTATTTAATTAGCTAAAGTAGTTAATTAGTTGTGAGTTAATTTATTTCATTTGGTTTGTAATAGTTAATTAATTAGCTTAGCTTAAATACTTAGCTAATTAGTTTATTCATCCAGACTCTCTTTCGTGAGAGCATAATGTTGTAATAATGTATATGTCTTCCAACCCTACGTCTTTCTCCCTTTTATTTAATTGTTTATGATGGTTAGTATAGGGACATCACGTTTAAATTAGCATTCTTCATGTTTGCATCCACTTGTATTGCATGCACCGAGGCTCGGTTCATCATTTCAATTGCATTGTTAGTTTAACACTTATTTGAATACGTGCTTAAACCACATGCTATCAATTGATTCATATGCCATATTAAGTAGCCGAGCTTATTTTAGATTGCATATCGCATGTGTTGCATTAGTCATATTGCATAGTTAGGAATCATGTATTTTTTCTAACTCTCTTATGTCTTTTTGGCTTGAAGGACGAGGTGAGCCTTTATTTGTTTTAGCATATTGCATGAGTGTGGTTGTTGCCATGTCTAGCACGCTTACCATGAGGCTAAGTGCTTAATTGATATACTTGCTTATATGCTTGTGGATGAAGGCTAATTGCTTGAATTGGAATAATTTGAGCCATGCACATTTAAGCTCACTTTTCAAGTGGCAAATTCAAACTCTTTTTAGAAAACAAACATGACTCAAGTGCTCCAATTTTTGCAAGTTAGTCTATACTTGTATGTGCGCATCACATAGTAATGCTAGATTAATAACCAGAACAAGAACATACAATGCAAAGTAAGATTCATATTATGATTAATAGAGGCCGATCTTTGATCGGGCGAGCAAGGGTGCTCAATTCATGATCTTCCCCTCTCGTACCTAAGTTTCCAAGCTGAGACAATCTTGGTGATGACAGACACGTGGCCTTTGGCACGAGTCATGGTGTAAACACCCCATTTTTGACCACCCTTAAGACTTGGGCGCTACTGATGGTTTACTCGGTGATGAAGGTATGCAGGGCAAAGGTTCAGTTTCTTCGGCAATGAGAGAGTCAAATCTCAACTTCATACCCCTTTTGGACCAAAACAATCTTGATCGAAAGATTTTAGACCTTGAAACCCTCTCTTTCAAAATGTTTTGAAAATAAAGTTCCTACGATGTTCCGACGCTCGCATTTTGTTAAATGTTGCGCTTTTCGGTAAACCGAGCAAGGACGAAGTGGAAATGAATGAAAGAGAGTTGAAATCTTTGAAAAATCTTTCAAAACACCTTGTTTAGGGGTTTGGAGTTGAGGAAAATTGGAGAAGAGGGAAGAAACCAAGTTGAAGAAGAAGGTGGGTTTGAATCGCTAAGAGAAAGAGCCGAGCGATCTTTGCTAAATCATGCCTGTCTGTCTATACACTTGGATTTTAGCTATGAGGCCACTACCGTTGGAAATCTTACTTCTGGGGCTTTATTTTACACTCAAGAATCTTCTAAAGCCAAGTCCGGACGGGGGAGATATGGTTGGTTGAAGTAGGGCATCAATCCGGTTGGACTGAATCTGTGCGGCTTCACCAAAACATGCATAACTTTTTACATAATTGGAATTTTGATGCAAGGTTGGTGCCATTGGAAAGCTAATTTCTGGGGCTTCATTTTGGACACTAGTCGACCACTTTTTGGCCTTAGAGACCACGTTCCGACCACCTTTCTTTCCAGCCGACCACAAAAAGTAGCTGGCCGACCACCTGACCCTTTTGACCTGGTCGGCCAACCAGGGCAAGTGGTCGGCCGACCCCCTGAACTGGTCGGCCTGCCTCCTTCAGTTTTGTCTCTGTGAGTTGATTCCAGCTGTGCCAGCTGGAGGGCATAGACTAGATCCTCCATACACTATGGAAGATGTTTGCCCTTGGTTTGAAGCTTCTTTGAGAAGCTTTAGACTTGTTTGTCTATAAAGGGAGGCCTCCCCTTCCTTGTAGAGGGTTGAGATTTTGTTGGAAGGAAAATTATATATCTCTCATTGTATCTCTCCCTTTGAGTCCTAAAGTGTGAAGTTCTTGACCCTTTTGCATACAACTCCATAGCCTAACCCTTCCACCATTGGTCTAAGCTTCTTGGAGGCCATTTTCAGAGGTTAAAGGTTGAGTTTTGGTCCAGAGGTTGCTGGTCTTCTTGAGCTTCAAGGGTAACACTCATTCTCCTTTTTTAAGTTTTATTTTGCTCCATCTTTTAGCCATACTTGCAAGCATATTTGAGCTTTGTTGTCAACTGAAAAAAATCTTGTTTTGAGGTCCTTTTTATGTTTGTTTAAGGTTATTTTGTTGTTGGGGGTCATCTACCCCCTTGCATGCTTCATTTTGTCTCGTTTTGAGCTATGCATTAAGGCCTTTGCGTTGACCTTTGTTTGGCCTTTTAGCCACTGAAATCTAGAGGATTTTCAGTGGCTAGCATGTTGTTTTGAGAGCCAAAATCAGAGAGGGGTGACAGGACTCAAATGTCATGGTTCTTAATCTCAAACCAAAGAGTCCAAATCCCAAAATCGATTTTGAAAATTTTTTTTTTTTAAAAAGTGCTAAACATGGGGGCTTTTTTTGCCACAGATTACCACCTAAATGTTTTTAATGGAAAATTTAGAAAAAAGGCCACATGTCATCACCAAAGTTGTACTAACCATCATATCTATTTTTGAAAACATTGTGTGTTCTTATTCGGTTATTAGCTTAGATTTACTATGTGATTACAAGTATATTGGAACAAAACATTTCATGCTTGTTTGTTTGAAAATGGTTTGATGGTGCTACTTATTTACCAGTGGGCTTAAGAAAACATGATTTTGCCACTATCTAGTGGGCTTTAAAACAAACATTTGATGAATTGTTCCAATCCAAATAACCCAACCTCCACCTAGCCTCATGGTAAGCATACTATTCATGCAAGGATGCTAAAGCATAAAACTCACCGAGTACTCCAAGCCAAAAAACTCATTAGAAATCATGCATGATCCTAAATATATTGCCTAATGCAACACATGCAAAAATGCAACTATATCCTAAACATGGTATATGGAATATCATGTATTCAACTTGGAATTGAAATACAAATTAGTATGATGCATGTAAAACAAATGAATGAATGCAAACATGCTATCATCATGCTAATTGAAATATGCCCCAATCTAACCATCATAAGGGTAAATAAAAGGGAAGAAAGACGATTGTAAGACATACATCACACTCACTCACACTTATTACAATTTTGAATAAATATACAAATTCATAAAAAAGAATAGTACAATCCAAATAATACATCCAAATAATGTACAAATTCCTAATTAATTAACAAATTAACTAAGAAAGTGATTGTGATAAATGATGCATGTTAAATCCATGACGATGCCCCAATTAGCCTCTGTTTTGCACCTTTTTGAAATTGCGCAGCTCAAAAAAAATTTTGATTTTTATTTTGAGCAAGAAAGGGCATGGCAATATATTTTCACAATGATATGCATGTCTCGATCCTCTATCACCACATGTCGATGCATGATGGATTGCACAACTCAATATGAAATGAATGCATATGAAAATACAACAAAACCTAACTCCATCATGGAGAATCCGAGAATTGAGACATGTTACACGATGCAATATGCATGATATGCATGAAATGCAACTAAGATATGACCTAACATGCGAAAGGCTATGAAATGGCATACACGATACACGAGATAATATGGCATACACAATGCACTAACATACAACCTAGCATACACAATGCTATGGAATGAAATGGCATACACAATGCAATATGGACTTACACTAACATGAGTGGACCTCAGTCACACTCACATGAGAGGCCATAATGATGAAAATGAGAGAATGCCACTCTAACAAGACATGGCAAAACACAAAAAATGGCATACTATCATGAAAAAATCAGAGGTAAAATGAGATGCAAAACAGAAATGAAACCCGATGCATGAAACGATACAATGCATACATAATTTGAATATGAAATGCAAAGACAGAAGCAAGGAAGCCCCGAGACAAGAATTTTTACAGTTTAGAGTGAGGCCAAACAGTGGGCCCAAGTAGGGCTAAATTAGCATACAAAAATGGCTCCGCAAGGGAGGTAATGAAGCAAGTCACAAATTCTGGCCCCAAACATAGAAGGGGCCTTCTACAATATTTAACAGAGGCCAAAAATATGATGTATTACAGTTTATGATAAACTCCAAAAACAGATACAAGTATGCTCAAAATGCTATGCAAGAAATAGGCCAACAAAGGGGCAAAGAAGCAAGTGGTGCATGGAGGTCTCAAACAAGTGAGGGCCCTTAAACAATATTGAAGAGGGACCCAAAATAATTATTTCTACAGTTGATGTCCGAGCTCAAAACAGTGTAAAAATAGGCTCAAAATATCATGCAAAATGAGGCCACCAAAAGGGCTATAACATGAAGTATACAAAGGGTGTCTCAAAAAGCCATAGACCCTTAATGAAACATGAAGAGAGGGTCAAAATAAGCCTCTCTTCAGTTTGGACCAAGGTCCAAAAATAGAAGCTCAATAAGCTAATAAATCATGCAAAAATGGGGACCAAAGAGGGGTACAATGGCAAGTGATACATGGAGGTCCCAAACAGTGGTGATTTCTTCTTCAATGTTGAAGAAGGGCTCAAAATAAGCCTATCTACATTTTACATCATGCTCCAAAACAGATTAAACATAGGCCAAAAATACTATGCAAAATTATGGCATAAAGAAGGGTAATGAAGCAAGTGCAAGATGGGGGTCCCAAACAGGGTAAGACCCTTAATGAAATAGAAAAATAAGCTCAAAAAAATGACATTTCCAGTTATGGCCGGAGCTCAAACAGTAAAGAAAGGGCTAAGAAATGAAATGGTGCTTACCCTTGAAGACAAAGCCTTGGCTGCCTCTTGGACTGAAAAATGGTGCCTCCTACCCTTTGGGAAGAGTTCCAAGCTGCTGGAAATGGAAGTGGTAGTGTAGTGCTAGGTGGTGATGAAGAAAGGGGTGTAGAACTTGATGTTTTGAAGCTTGAAGGGAGAGAGAGAGAGGAGGGATGTATATGCAAGCTCAAGGAAATTTTTCCAACCCCTAAAAACCACACAGGAGGCTGGTTATATTGGAGGAGAAAAGGAGGGAAAAATGGGGGAAAACAAGCCAAGTTTATCAAGGCCAGCCAAGTATTGCCATTTTTCAAAGGGGTTCAAAAGGTTCAAATGGAATTACAACACAAATATGTGGTTTGGAGAAGAAAGTGGCCTTAGGGTGGTCAACATTGGCTTGAAAGAAAAAAAAAAAATGGGGTGGGGAAGAAGGAATATAACTACTTGAAACAACAAAACAATTCTCTCCTTCTTTCTCTCTCCTTTGATGATGATGAAAACAGAAAAAAAAAAAAATGAACAAAAAATGAAGGTTTAAATAAGATGCATGCCAAATGGAAAGAATAAAATGGGGTGTCTACAAGGGGTGACCCTCTTTCTCATTGTTTTGTTTTCTAGCATTTTTGGCCTTACAAAGGAGCCCTTATTTGCATGCTTCCAAGCCTGGTTTCAGGCCTTTTTCAGTGAGTTTTAGGACCTGCATAAGCTCTGTCCAGAGCTGTTTTTGTCATATTGGGTGTCCATCTTGCATGTGTAAAGTAATCCCATTCATAGCCTATCAAAGGAGCATGTCATTCTTGCATGCATTGATCATGTTTCAGTGGGTTTTTAGGCTTTATTTGGCATGTCATACCTCTGAATTTTTCTGGTTTAGTGGCCTCTTGAATGCTTCACATACTTGTAGTGTAAATCCTCTTCACTAGCTTGTATTGCATGTTGTTTTGGCCCTTGATTCTAGCACTTTTTGGCCATACTCTAAACTGATTTTGTACATGTTTTAGACTGCCTTAACTCTATTTTTATACCTCATGGTCGAATGATGCTTGTTATGCATGGTTGTAGTGTAATACCCTTGCCTAACTTTAAGTTTTGAAGCCTATTGCATGCTTATATTGAGGTGTTTGCATGTTTTAGCATCATTGTGCATGGTATTTCAGAGCATGTAAGGTTGCCATGTTCCCATGTTTTCCACTCCTTAAGTGCATTTGAGAGTTGGGCTTATATGCCTCATTTATGGACCATTGCATGAGCTTCATTTCTATAATTTCGAGCCATCATTTTAGACCATTTTGCTACTATCTTGGAACTACCTAGGGTCTGTTTGGGGCTGGTTTTTCCATTTGAGCATTGCTTTGTGTACCTATAGTGTAATGTGCTTCACTAGTTTCGGTATTTGAGCCTTCTAGCATGCATTGTGTGAGCTATTTGCATGATTTGGAGCCACTTTATATGTCATTTCAGAGCTGGAAAATGTGTTGTTGCATGCCATATTTCATCCTTGCCATGCTTTGGTAGAGTTGCATTTGGTGCCTTAGGTTCGATCACTTGCATCTCGCATGTTTGCATGTGTTTTGTTGTTTCATTTTCATCATGTTTGGCCACTGATTTGAGTGTGGCTGAGGCCCATTCGTTTTAGTTTAAGTCTATCTTGCATTGTATATGCCATATAGTCCATGTTGTTGCATGATTGACCATTGCATTGTGTATGCCTTGATCGTCTCATTGATAGTCTTCATATGTGCATTGTGCATGCCATATAGCGTCATGTGCATTGAGTATGCTATTCTTAGTTCATAATATTGCGTTTGCTAGTCGCACCCTTGCATATCATCCTTTGCATGTTTGCATCATTTAGTTGCATTGCATATAGGTTGCATGCTAGGAGTCGCATTGTGCATGCCTTACTTGTTGCATTGTGTTTGGAGTAGGAGTTAGTCCAAACACAGGAAACGAGAGACGTTTCGTACTCTAAGTGACGAAACGTGCCTCGATTCTCGGTCACCAACACTCTTGACTATCCATGATAGAGTTGTTGGCTTTACTTGCTTATATGTGCATTCATTTCACATCGAGTCGTGCAATTCGATCCCTCGGCCATCATGCATCGAGATGCGTGATTGGTGGCACGAGGATCGAAGATTACACTCCCTAGAGCTTATGCAATGACAGGGAGAGTGGTCGTGCACACATATGTTGAAAATACTTTGCCATGCCCCTTTCTTGCTCTCTAAAGAAACCATAAACCAAAGAACAAAAAGCGGTTGGCGAGATCCCTACAGGTTCCCATGTTGGAGTTTCAGCCTTCTGGAGTTTTATACAGTGTTCTGGGACCAGTTGCAAATAGAGGCAAATCGGGGCATCGCGATGGATTTCCCGACATGGTAACTCGAGTATGCATGCATCCCTCATCATTCGGAACAGAGCTAAGGCAGTCCATTCTACATAGTTTGCATGCTAGTTTATTGCTTACTTAGTTGATTTGTTAATTAGCTAGAATTGTGTAATAATTAGCTGTGAGTTATTATCCATTTTGGTTGTGTAATATTTATTCAGACCCTCCGAGAGAAGGCATAATTGTGTAATAAGTGTGTGTGTGTGTGATGTATGTCTTCCAACCCCACGTCTTTCTTTCTTTTATTTACCAGCTTATGATGGTTAGATTATGGCATGTTTCAATTAGCATACTTATGTTCGCATGTTTGCATTCATTCATCTGTCTTGTATACACTAGGCTCGGCGCATCATGCTAACTACATTGTATTTCAATTCCGAGTTGAATACATGTTATCTGTAGCATTTCATATGCCATTCTTAGGATAGCCAAGCCTATTCCTAGTTACATTCTTGCATGTGTTGCATTAAACATTTCAGCATAGTTAGGATTCATGCATGTTTTCTAATTAGCTTCTTTCTTTGGCTCGGAGTACTCGGTAAGTCTTTATGCCTTAGCATCCTTGCATGCGTGTGAATGACTGCCATGATAGCATGCTTACCATGAGGCTATTTGCTTATGTGATATAACTGCCTGAATGCCTGTGGGTGAAGGTTGGGTTATTTGAATTGGAACAATTCACCAATTGAGAGTTTTAAGTTCACTTGAGAGTGGCAAATCATCATGTTTTCTTAAGCCCACCTGAGGATGGCAAATCCACGTCTTAGCCTACTTGTGAGTAGCACTATCAAACCATCTTTCAAATAAACAAACATGAAATGTTTTGTTCTAACTCAGACGATCTAGTCCATATTTGTATGCTGTGTGCATCACATAGTAATTCTAGGCTAATAACCGGAATAAGAGCACATAATGTTTTCAAAACTCGATATCATGTTTAGTAGTGGCCAATCTTTGATCGAGTGAGCGGGGGTGCTCATTGCATGACCTTCCCCAATCGTACCCAAGTTCCCGAGCCGAGGCAACTTTGGTAATGACGAACACGTGGCCTTAGGCACGAGTTAGGGTTTCCTAAATTCCCCAAAAATAAAATATTTAGGTGGCGACTTTGTATCTAAAAGCAGTCCATGTTTGGCACTTCTTTCTAAAAATAAATTTTCCAAAACGATTTGCCGAATTTGGACTCTTTGGTGATTTATTGATCTTGCATTGCGCTTTGAGAGATTAGATTCAGAATCGTGACTTTGAGTCCGAACTGTAGTGAGCTTAATGAACAAAACGGGATTTCTCCCGAGACGTTCGGGGACGTCTACACATGGGTTTCCTAAATTTCTCCAAAATAAAATATTTAGGTGGTGACTCTGTCTCTGGCAAAGCAGTCCATTTTTGACAATTTGATTCAAAATCGATTTTCCAAAAGATTCACCGAATTTGGACTCTTTGGTATTTATCTATTTCACATTGCACTTGTGGAACCAGATTTAGAACCGCGGGAGTCCGATATGGTAGGGCTTATTTCGACTTCTGAAATGGGGCACGAAAAAGTCGAGCTACAGCATGCAATACAAGTGGATGCAAACATGAAGAATGCTAATTTAAACGTGATGTCCTTATACTAACCATCATAAGTAGTTAAATAAAAGGAAGAAAGACGTGGGTTTGAAAGACATACACATTATTACAACATTATGCTCTCACGAAGGAGAGTCTGAATGAATAAACTAACTAACTAGCTATTTAAGCTAAGCCAATTAATTAATTATTACAAACCAAATGAAATAAATTAACTGACAACTAATTAACTACTTTAGCTAATTAAATAATTACAACACAAGTATAATTAAAAGAAGTAAGTAAGCTAAACAACTAATTACTCCGCCTCGGGAAGCGAGGAATGTTCATGCGCATGCTTGATTTTCACCCGAAAAGCCACTATTTTGCTTCTAGAGAGTCTCTGTTACACAATAGAAGACATACACTGTTGCCCACTTCCAGAATGGCTCTACTCCGCCAAAGGAACATACAGCTGAATTTTGAATTAGTGGCCGGCCGGCCACTAGTGAGGGATGCCGACCATCAAAGGTGGTCTGCCGGCCACTGCTGGCCATGGAAATTGGCTTGCCGGCCACTACTGTCCAGTTCACCTTGTTGCAACAGATGACAAACAGGGCATGGACAGGGTATTCTCTAGGGTTATCTACACAACTCACCCCTCATTCCAAGGAAAGGATGAACTTCTTAGTTCACAAACTCCCTCTTGATCACCCTCAAGTGTAAGAAGTTTGTTCTCAAATCCTCAATTCGAAATTATAGAGTTTATGGAGTTTATGGTATTGAAAGTGGCTAACTCTCTAGTTTCTCTCACTTTCAATCACTAAACACTTTTCCTTATGATTAAGGCAATTGATCTTTGGCTATATCAAAATTTTTGGAGTGTTTTTGGTATATGGAAATGTTGGCTCAAAATTGAAAATGTAGACAATCTTTTACTCTCTTTTCTCTCTAACTCTCTTGAAGCATTCTTATGTTCTTTTTTTTTGCTGCCCAAGCCTCTCCCTCTTTGGCTTTATATAGGCAACAAAGTATAATATAATAATATAAAAAGCTATGGGCACATAATATAATAATATAGATATTATATAAAGATTATATTTAATATACTATATATATGTTATGCTGAGATTTGGATGTCGGCAGTCGAGAGCTGACTGACGTCAAAACAATTTTTATTAATTTTCTTTTATAATATATAAAATATCTAAAATATATAATTTATACCAAAATACTAAACATATAATATAATAATATAACTATATATAAACTACTAAAGATATAATATAATACTATAACAATACATAAAATACTAAACATATAATATAATAATATAACTTTTTATTATTTTATTTTATATATATAAAATATATAATTTATACCAATTTATATAAAAACATCAAAAATATGAATAAACACATAAAATTATGCAAAATTACAAAAATACTAAACTAATGAAATATTTAGTATTTTAAAATAATTTGGCCATAATAGTGAAGGTTGTGATTAAAGTTCAAATTACATCTCTCTTACTGAGGATTTTGTGAGAAACACATTTTATTTGTCATCATCGGGTAATCAAAAGAAAGCACCCAAGTCTTAGGGCCGATCAAAATGGAGTGTTTACAGCAGCAGTAGCCGGCATGCCACTTTCCATGGCCGCAGGCGGCCGGTAGACCACCTTTGATAGCCGGCAACCTTCATCATTGGTTGTCCAGCCACTGATGCAAATTTCAACAACATGTTTGTAAGGCAGAGCAGAGTTATTCTGGAAGTGGGCAACAGCGTGTGTGTTTTATTGCGCAACAGAGGCTCTCCAGAAGCAAAACGGTGGCTTTTGGGGTGGAAACTGGGCATGCGCATGAACATCCCTCGTTTCTCGAGGCGTAGTAGTTAGTTGTTTAGTTTAATTACTTATTTCAATTCCACTTGTGTTGTAGTTATTTAATTAGTTAGTTAATTAATTTGTTGTAATAATTAATTAAGTAGCTTAGCTAGTTTATTCATTTCGGTTTGTAATAAATAGTTTTAGCTTTTATTAGTTAGCTAGTTAGCTAGTTTATTCATTCAGACTCTCCTTCGTGAGAGCGCAATGTAATAATGTGTATGTCTTCCAACCCCACTACTTTCTCTTATTTATTTAACTACTTACGATGGTTAGTTTAGGGACATCATATTTCAATTAGCATTCTCTATGTTTGCATCAATTTGTATTGCATGCACCGAGGCTTAGTGCATCATTCTAACTGCATTGTTAGTTCAATACTTTTTTGAATACGTGCTTAGATCGCATGCTATTTAAATATTTCATATGCCTTATTAAGTACCCGAGCCTATTTACATTGCATATCGCATGTGTTGCATTAGTCATATTGCATAACTCTTTTGTTTATTTTGGCTTGGAGTATTAGGTAAGCTTTTATCAGCTTTAGCATAATTGCATGAGTGTGATTGTTGTCATGTTTAGCATGCTTGCCATGAGACTAATTACTTAAGTGATAAACTACTTGAATGCCTGTGGATGAAGGCTTGTTGCTTGAATTGGAATAATTTGAGTAATGTTTATATGCAATCACTTTTTCAAGTGGTACATATTTCGAAACAATTTTTAAAAACAAACATGAATCAAATGTTCCAATTCTTACAAGTTAGTCTATACTTGTATGTGTGCGCATCACATAGTAATGCTAGCCTAATAAATCGAAATAAGAACATATAATGTACATAAGATTTATATCATGATTAGTAACATGATTAGTAGAGGCTGATCTTTGATCAGACAAGCGGGGGTGCTCAAATGTATTCATGACCTTCCCCTCTTGTACCTAAGTTCCCGAGCCGAGATAATCTTAGTGATGACGGATACGTGGCCTTTGGCACGAGTCATGGGTTTCCTAAATTTCCCAAAATATTTAGGTTGCGACTCTGTATCTGGCAAAGTAGTCTATTTTTGGCAATTTGATTCAAAATTGATTTTCTAAAAGATTTGTCAGATTTGAACTCTTTGGGGTTTATCAATTTCACATTGCACTTGTGAGATTAGATTTAGAACCGCGAGAGTTCGATACTATAGGGCTTATTTCAACTTCCGAATGGGGGCGCGAAAAAAAGTCGAGCTACAGTACCCTCTACTTGTGTCAACACCTTGTTTCTTACCTTTCTCACTTTTTGTAAGTCAACCTTCACATTGAGCTCACTTGAAATAGTGTCTGCTAATGACTGAATTGGCCATGTTGGATTTAACCTAATTCTTTCAAAGTACCTCTTGACTAAGGGTGCCTGCGGATCGGTTTTGTATAGTTTGCGGTTCGGTTTTGACCCATCCGCATCTATGCGGTTTGGGAAAAAGTCAACCCACAACCGCCCGCAGTGCGGTTTGCTGTTTGTGCGGATAGGGTTTGCAGATGTGCAGACAGTTGCAGGCGGTTTGCAATTTACACTTTTTCTTTAAAAATTAATTTTTGATTTTTTTTTCCCATCGAATTTAGGCATCAGATTCATTTTATATATTTGTGATCATTTGACAACAATCTTCTAATGAGTTTACAAAAAAAAATTGAATATCAATGCATTAAATGAAAGTACCCAAAACAAAGAGACCCTACACTAGCATTTTTGCCATGGAAAAAATGTATATCAATTAGAGGTGTGCGCGGTGTGGTTCGGGCGGTTTGAGGGTAAAATTACAAACCGAATGGCGGGTTGGCGGATTAGCGGATTGACAAATTGCGGTTTGAGCGATTTTTGACGGATTGGCTGATTGAAGAATATTCTAACTAATTATCATACATTTGCATAATATATAATACTAATTTATATAATATTGTTTAGATATATAACACAAAGTAATTTTATATAATATGTTTCATATATATAACTACTAATTTGTAATAAATTCCATATCTTAAATATCTCTTACACTCATTTTTACATTGATATTTCATTAGAGGTTAAAAAATATATATGTATTAACTATAGCGGAGCGGAGCGGTTTAATTGGCGGAATATAAATTTTAAAGTTTAAACCGCGGTTAGCGGTTGGAGCGGTGCAGATTGATACAGATTGGTGCGATTTTAACGGATTGGGCGGTATTTTGCATAACCCTAATATCAATGCATTAAAAAATGTATATCAATGCATTAAAGGTTGTACTAAATTAGAATTTCAGTTCAGTAATCAATAATCAAACTAGAAGCTCCATTAACTACCAGAAGGAAAATTTTATTAGGAAAAAGTAGATGAGTCACCAATGAAAATCATATAAGAAACCAAGTTTAGGACTTGATAATTCTACGGCATTAAGAAAGTTAAGAAATACTTAAAAATAAGGATCCTAGTGTCATAGAGAACATAATGGTGCTCCTGTTAAAGTTACAAAGTTGGTATATAAATAATAATAATAATAATAATAATAATAATAATTAAAGTGCGGGCGGTTTTTGTGGATTTAACCTGTGACTCGCCCCCAACCCACAAATTTGTCATATTTCAAACTGCATTCGCTTTTATTATGTTTGCAAAACCGCCCATTTATATGCGGGTTGGGCGGTTTGAGCGGTTCGGATAAACTGTTGCCCACTCCTACTCTTAACAATCCATTTGGAACTCACATGTGCCACATTAAAGGATCTATTACAAGTGTGCTCATCAACAAGTGTTTTGATCCTATACAACCCATCATGTTTTACATATGAAGCATAACAAACCCAAGGACAACCAACTTTGCAATCTACCCTCACCTTTTGTTTGTCATTCTTGGTAAATGTTATATGTTCGGCCCACTTAATTGCATACTCCTTCACAGCATCCCTAAACATATCATGACTCTTGAACTCCATGCCAAGTTTGACTTGAGGGTTGCGCATATCAGAGTGAACATTAAAAACAGGGTATTGCCTCCTATGAGAAGTACCTCCTTCATCAGATGAGCTGTCAATATTTCTTAGCTCATCAAAGGAGCTTCCAAGGCTTTGTAGGTCATCAACTGCCTCAGCCATTGCATTCTTACTACTTCTTACACCAGCAAACTTTAGCTCTTTGTCAACATTAGCCTCATACAATGCATCATCATCAGAAAATCCATAGTCACTATCTTCATATTTCTCAGACTCATCAGATGAGGAAGAGTCTGAGGGATTAGGATCATAGTCATCACTATCTTCATCTTCTGCTACCTGTATATCTACAAGTACTCCCTTTCTTTGACCTCTTTTTGCACTTGACCCTATAACACCATCCATTCTTAAACAACCTACATAAACATCTACTACTCTATTTCCATCCATAAGTGTCTCCAACCTCATTACATCTTTATCAGTGTTAATCAACTCTAACCCAGCACAATAATTAAGCTTGTAGTAATAGATGTTACATCCAGTGCAGCCTACTTCCTTGGCCATATTATCCAACTCCACAAATGATATTTCATCAGAATTACAAAAGTCAAAATAACTGATAAGTCCACCACTATAAATCCTCTGAGGATTATAACTAACCAAACCCTCATGATGCATTTTGATTGTGAAATAACAAAATCCATCCTCTACATTTTTAAATGAAAAATATGCTATTATGGACTAATTATACTAATAAATAAATAAAAATAGTATTAAACTACTATTACCATAAGACAATTCCAATTGAAGAAATCCATGTATAAATACATTAAAATAAAAAAAAACTTTGTAATCTAAAAAATGATTAAAATAAATTAATTTTTAATAAGCATTACATAAAAAATGAGTTTCCTTTAAGGACTGATTAAACTAAAACTAATCAAGCATTACACTATTCAAGTAAAACAATTACGATTAAACAAATCCTTTTCAAAGACAAACAGACAAAGATGTATTCTAAAAAATGCCAAATCAAATGGAAATCGATTTTTCATAATCATTAGCTTCAAAATTAAACAAATATTAAAAGTAAATACTATAAACAATTGGTCGCTTCCTTCGCTTGCCATTATTTTCTCTTCGAACCCAACCCATGATTCAATGTTAGTTCGTGCCCTTTGTTTACTGATGAACTTTGATTTTGATTTCAAATAAGAAATTTGAAAACCCTAAAACCAATTTTGATCCCAACGAAGCCCTAATCAAACTGTCTACTAAACTAACTTATTTTGTAAGGAAACCCTCTTATATTCCCTCCAAAAGATAGTTCAGGGGGATAGCTCATCACATTCTGTCCAATTGTGGACGGAAGGTAACGGCAGGGGTCTAATTGATCAATTTGTGAAAGTTCAGGTACTAAATTGAAATAAATAGAAGTATGAGGGTGCGCGTGAAAAATGCGTGATAGTTTGGGAGGGAAAATGATATTTACTCGAGGATTAATATAAGTAAACTAACCTAAATTCTCCAAATGTGAAGATTTCCCTTCAATGCTTCACGTGATTTTCTTTAATATTCTTCAATGCCAATACTTCAATGAGACGTCTTCAATAGATGGGATGAAATTTTTGGGGACGAACGGTAGAGAGTGTGAGAGACGAGTGGTAATCTGACAAAGATGGGTGTGTGTGTATGCGATGGGTGTATGTGTTCTCTAAGGGTGTTTGAGCGTGCGTGCATAATTTACCTTTGAGGGTAAATTTGGAATAACGATGTGTGGAGTGAGCAAAATAAACTGAGATTAATTATTTAAGTGTATGAACTGAGAAAGATGTGTATAGAGAGGAATGTGTGTGTGGAAATAGAAGCTTCCCCAAATACTTTGTCTAAAAAGATAAGCGTGGACAAAATGACCAACATGTCCCTATATATATCATACACACGGACCCAAATACTCAAAACGAACGAATCAAGATCTCCTCCTTGCATTTCCTACTTACAGGGCCATTGGGCCCACTTTTAGGCCCAATTTTGATAATCCGAACCATTCATATTTTAAGATTTGTTCAGTATATCATACCTATAAAAAATCAAGTTAATCGGATATCAGAAAGTATGTGTTCGGCAAACTGTTTATTAAATTCTTTAAAAAAATAGTTTTTAGTTCGAGTTTTCCGAACATATACTTTCTGATATTCGATCAACTTGATTTTTTACAGGTATGATATACTGAACAAATCTTAAAATATGACTGTTCGGATTATCAAAATTGGGCCTAAAAGTGGGCCCAATGGCTCTGCAAGTAGGAAATGCAAGGAGGGGATCCTGATTAAAAAAGAACACACATGCTCACACACTCTCTCTTCTTTCTCTTCTCTCTTTATCTCCAAACCCTAACCTTCTCTCTCTCTTCAAACTCTTTCTCTCTTGTAGTTGCCGGAGTTGCTGCTTGACCTTTCGATTGCATCGCTCTACCAGTAAACTACAGCAGTACCTCTTTCTCCTCCTTTTTCTTCAAGCCTTCAGGGCAGCGGACGACGGAGAAACAACAACTACCTTGATTGATATGCTCTCTATCTAGAATTTTTCTCTCTAACAAGAACTTGAAAAAATGGCCAACACAACACTTCGAAGCTCTCACATGTTACTCTCTGATCGGAAAACTGGACCTTCCGGCGGTAAAGCTTCTTTCAAATTCATGTTCTTTGATTCCACCATCACCATCATTGTCTTCCTCTTCTTCACTCTCTCTCTTTTCATCATTCTCTCCACCAGCAACCCCCCGATCTCAACATCATTGCTTCATTTTTGCTTTTTGTTTTTAATTAATCTATTTTTTTGGTTTGTTAGGATTTCACTTCTAGTTCGAATGGAGTTGAATCGGTACGGATAACGATTCTAGTGTTTAAATCTGATCCATTGAAGCCATGATTGGATCAAATCAAGAAGCAAGCGGATGATCACTGATCTCTGGTTCTCGCTTGTGCTTCGTATGCTTGGAAACTAAAGTTGGAGAACTCAAAGCTTGTCAGGGGTTTCGTTGATCTTTCTCAGAATTACACGGAACTGTATATATATGTGTGTGTTTGTTGTCCAGTTGTATTTAGACTTATATGATTGATACATACATATATGTATATATATATTTGTAAATGTGTGTATGTATGTATATCTCGAGTGTATGTATATCTGTGAGTAAGTTTATGTATGAGACAAATCTAGAAAAAAAATTTGATGTTGATAATGATGATTGCAACAGATAAACAGAAAAGTTGACACAGATTTTCAATAGATAGAAAAAAATTGAATAGATAGATAGAATTTAAAGAAGAAAATTGAACAAATAGATATAAAATTGAACAAATAGATAGAATTTAGAGAAATAAAATGAACAGATAGATAGAATTAAAGAGAAAATTTGAACAAATAGGTGTGCATACATCTTTAACCCCAATTAAAATAACATTTTCTTTTCTTTTTTGGTATTAAAATAAGGGTTTTGGATTTTTGAAAAGATCGTGTTTTTATAATTCAAATATCGTTAATTTGATAGGACTTCCGTATATGTTATTTACGAAAAAAAAATTAAATCGATTTGATAATTGAATTTATTTTATTTTATTTTATCATATTTGTCTTCATAACAATGGATGATCTACTTTAAAAAATATGTTAATCTTTCATTTTTTTGAAGACAAATATGATAAAATGAAAAAATACACAAATCGATCTAATTTTTTTTTATGAATAATATATATTAATTAATTTACAAAATGAATAATTTAAATTATTGAAATGAGACACATGTTGAGTCACACAAGTGCCTCAAGTGATGTGAACCCTTTTTTTTTTTTTGATAGAGATTGTGATGTGAATTTGAGATAACTATAACTTAAAAATAAAGTTCTTATTAACAATGCTTTTGATTAAAAAGGGGAAAAAAAGAGTTTGTTTTACATAAAAATTAAATAGGACAACTTTACCTTATTTATTAATTTACGACCAAACACGCTTTTTCAAAAATAAATAAATAAATAAAAAAGTGTGCTTAGAATGCATCAATATCATATGTTCCCTTCTATACACCATTGTTTGTCCCTTTCAATTTGATTTGTTTATAATAACAATTTTCCTAACATGGATAATTTAATAAACTAAAAATATAAAAGGAGACAGAGGAGACAAAAGAGAAAATAGAAAGGAGTAGGAGTAGGAGATTTTTAGGACTGAGTATAAAAATTGAAAAATTATAAATTGGTTCGATTCAGATTAAATCACACTGTTTGTTTTGATTTTTTCAATGTATGATTTGGTCTTGATTTTTAAAATAGGTGAACCACATATTTACAGTTTAGTTCGTGATTTTATCGTTATGATTCCGTTTTAGAATCGAACCGGACCGGACCGGACCGTTTAAATATATACATATATATAATTTGTTATTTATAGTACTCAAGTATATATTCATAAGTTAATAATCTTTTACTTACAAGTTACAATTGTGTTCTTATATAAGTAGAACTAGATCTAAATAATTATTTAAAGAATTTTGTTTGTAAAATGGTGATATATTACTTGATCTTATGAATAAGTTATGATTATGTTGTAAATAATAACGAAGTTTATGAAAATCGTGGTTCGAAACTGAACCGAATCGCGTTTTCATGGTTCAATTTAGTTTGGTTTCAAGATTTTCATGATTCTGTTTGATTCTAAATTTTTATGGAACTGAATGTAGTGATTTGATCTTGATTTACTTCAAAACTAAATCAAATCGCGTTTTCATGGTTTGGTTTAGTTTGGTTCCAAAGTTTTCATGGTTCCATTTGATTTCAAATTTTATGAAACCGAATGTAGTGATTTGATCTTGATTTACTTCAAAATCAAACCAAACCAAACTATACTCACCCCTAGAAATTTCAATTGTTCACGAACCATGCTTTTAAGAATTCACACCTCAATAAAACAATAATAAACAAATTGGACTAGAAAGTTTGTAGGCTTGTTTATAAAATACGCTTTAATTAGGTGGTATTTGAAAAGATTAAAAATTAAGAATTAAAATTTAAATGTTGAATTTTTTAAGTTAAAAACCTGTTTGATAAAAATTTAATTGCTGAACTAAAAATAAATTGTTCTATATAACCTATACTTTAGTCTAAATAGTAAGAACTGAGAGAAGAGGATATGCAAACTTGCTAAAATAAGAGAGAGGAGAACAAGAGATTTTAATCAAGTTAAGTGCATCAAGAGTGAGGACTCTAAGGTATTGGTGACGGATAAAAATATTAAGATATAGAAGAACTATTTTGAGAAATTGTTAAATGAGAAACATGGAGGTAGGTCAAAGGAGGAGGAAGTATGTAGTAATAAGGAAAATCAAGACTACAAGTTCTATTGTGGGATTAAAAACTTTGAAATGGAGATTGCACTTAAGAAGATGAATTCGAATAAGACTTTAAGACCCAATGATATCCTTATTGAAACTTGGAAATGTTTGTGTAAGAAGGGAGTTGCTTGATTGATTAGGTTATTTAAGATTTTGTTGACTAAGAAAATGTCAGAGAAGTGGAGGAATATTATTTTAGTATCAATCTATAAGAATAAAGGAGATGTCTAAAACTGCAACAACTATAGAGGAATCAAGTTAATGTGTCATATAATGAAAGTGTGGGAGAGAGTGATTGAACGTTGATTGCGAGATATAACAGAGGTGTCAGATAATTAATTTGGGTTTATGCATGGTAGGTCAACGATGGAAGCGATCTATCTTTTGAGGAGAGTAATAAAAAGTATAGAGAAAAGAAAAGAGACATTCATATAGTTTTTATCGATCTTGAGAAAACATATGATAGAGTGCCTCGGGATATAATCTGGTGAGTGTTAAAGAAGAAAGGGGTGACAAAAGGTTACATTGATATGATTAGGGATATATATTAAGGTATAGTGACCACTATTAGATCGCCTGTTGGAGAGACAAGTGAATTTTCAATTACTGTAGGGTTACACTAAGGATCAACCTTAAGTCTTTATCTTTTTACTTTAGTTATGGATAAGTTGACGAGAAAATTCAGGATAATATGCCATAGTGTATGCTTTTTGCAAATGATATCGTGTTACAGGATGAGACTAGAGAAGAAGTTAACAGTAAGTTGGAGACTTGGAGAGAAGCACTTGAATCTAAAAGATTTAGGATAAGCAGAACTAAGACAAAATACATGGAGTGTAATTTTAGTAACTGTAACCATAGAAGTGTGAAGATTGAGAACCAAGAACTACTTAAAAGTAAACATTTCGTTATTTATGATTGATTATCACAATGGTTGGAGAGATTGAAGTAAATGTGATCCATAGAATTAAAGCAGGATAGCATAAATGGCGAAGTACGTCTGGGGTATTGTACGATAAACGAGTACCCACTAAACTAAAAGGAAAATTCTATAGAACGGCTATGAGACTGGCGATGTTGTATGGGTCAGAATGTTGGGCAACTAAGAAACAACATGTAGATAAGATGAGTGTTACTGAGATAAGAATGCTAAGGTGGATGTGTGGCAAGACTAGGAAAGATAGAGTTAGGAATGAGTATGTTCGAGAATGGGCAGGAGTAGTGCCGATAGAAGATAAGTTGAGAGTGAATAGATTGAGATGGTTTGGTTATATACAACGGAGACCAATAGAGGCAGTAGTGAAGAGATACAATACAATGATGGTAGATTGAAGTGTTAGGAAAAGAGACAGACCTAGATTGATGTAGGCTAGTATAGTAAATAGAGATATGAATCTCCTTAATTTGACTAATAAAATGACCTTGGATAGAGTAGAGTGGAAAAGAAAGATTTGTGTAGCTGACCCCATTTGATGGGACTTAAGGCTTGGGTTGGTTTGGTTTGGTATATTTCAATTTTTATATTATGATTGTGATGGTGGTGGTGGTAATGACAATGGCGTAATGGTGGTAGTGGTGGCGGTGTCGACAACAACGGCGACTACGGTAGTGATGGTAGTGGTAATAAAATGATGGTGGTGCTTATAACAACAATGACAATGGTGATGAAGATGCTAGTAGTAACGATGGTGGTAATGGTAGTGGTGATAGTGGTAGCAGTGGTGGTAGTAGTGGTGATGGTAATGGTGGTAGTAATATGATGGTGGTGGTGATGGTGACAACAGTGGCATGGTGATGGTGGTAGTAGTAGCAGTAACGGTAGCAATGATGGTAGTGGTGGTGGAGGTGGTTGGGGTATTGAGTTTGTAATAATGTATATTGATACTTAAATTTAATCAGAATTAAATAAGTTTCATATTTCTTAAATTTTAGGTTACATTTTAAGAGGTAATTAAATTTTTAATAATTATGATTATCAAACGGGCTTAATTAATTTTCACTTAATACAAAATTTCCAAACTCTTTTGGACCCGGTTGCTTTAATTCAAGTGAGAATGGGAGAAGTGGTCCTTTCAGAGGGAATCATGCAAAATGAAGGGATTTGGCGGGGTAACTGCCTCGTGGATGGATAAAAATCAATGTAGATGGTGCGGTCACCGACTCCTATGGCTATGTATAGGTGTGTAAATTGGGCCCGGCCCAGCCCACCCAAGCCTAAGCTCAGGCCGGCCATGTCGGACCGCTCGGGGTCCCACCAAAATTCGGGTTAGGACACAAGCTAAATTAGGCTCAAGCTCAGGCCTAGAGGTATTCGGGCCTAGGCTTGGGCTCGGACTTGCATCAGGCCTGGGCGAGACTAAACATTTTTTTTTTATTTTTTTCTATTTTTTCTATCAGAAGTTTATTCTTTTCCACTAAAAATGACACTGGGCCTTGGGCGGGCCGAGCCTTAGGCCGAGCCTCAGGCAAGCCAATGGGTCAGGATAGGCTTCAAAATGATGGCCTAGGCCCAAGGTCTCGAGCTGGGCTCGGGCTCAGGCTCAGGCATAAGCGGGCTGGGCTCGAGCTTGGGCATAAGCCGGCCAAGCCTACCTCGACCCACAGGCGGGCTTCAGGCCGTCCATAGGTCGTAGGCTATTTTTACACCCCTAGCTATGTAGCAATTGGATGTTTAATCCAGTCATATGAAGGTCATTAGCAGGTGGGTTTTCAGCACTGTATCGGGACTGATCATTGCCTTAATGTAGAACTTTAGGCCATATATGGTAGGGGCTACGACTTTGTGCTGCTGGAATTGGATTCTCTCAAGAATGTGCAACTGATAATTGATTTTGATGAATATAATCCGAAAGTCGTATTAGGACGGCAAATCAAGGAGTTGGCTGCTAAAGATTGGTACTATGAGATTGGTTTTGTGCCTCGAGAGGTGAATGAATGAATGTGCTGACAACCTGGCGAAAGCGGCTTTAGATGTTCGGTCTAGCCACCAAATTTTGCGAGATGCGCGGTTGAATTTAGAAGAAAGTGTTAGAAATGGTTTGGGAAAAACAAGCTTTTCCTAAACTTTAGTCTATTTTTAAAGTGGAACTCATGAGCCAAAGTTGGCGGGTCTATTTGGCAACGTGTTCTTTGCCATGTGACGATTCACGTTGTATATTTGGTTGCTCAAAACTATTATTGGGTAAATGAGATATTGATGCTAAAGTGAGCTCCATAAAAATGGTGTATTGGTTAGTTTTCCACAAGGGATAAAGAAAAGCTTGTACCACATTGCTTGGATGGGCAAACATGTTGTGGGTTTATAAGCCTTGAGTTTGCATCTTGGAAAAGACCCCAAGGGGCACCCAAGTTTTGTGGAGGGGGGGTTATGGGTAAAGTGGGCCTTAACCCATTGGACCCAAAAACAACCATGCGCACGCTACCGTCTAGATGGGGCGCGAGTGTGAGGTTGGGTTGGGCTTGTATTGTCCAATTCAACGCTTATCTTTTTAGGCTAAAAACTTTTGAATTTTATTTATTTATATTTTTTAATTAAATTCCTACCGTTTGGAATTTAAATTTCCATTTGAAATTCAAAATAAATTTCATTTTGACCCCAAAACAACCACACGCACGCGCCACGGCCTGCCAGTCTGAACCGGACCAGGCGCGGGTGTAAAGTTGGGTTGGGCTTGTGTTGTCCAGTCCAATATTTATCTTTTTGGGCCAAAAGCTTTTGAATTTTATTTGTTTTTTTTGTAATTAAATTCCTACGGTTTGGAATTTAAATTTCTGTTTGAAATTCAAAATAAATTCCGTTTTGATCCCAAACACAACCACACGCGTGCGTCGCTACTAGCCAGTCTAAACTGGACCATACGCAAGTGTGAAGTTGGGTTGGGCTTGTGTTGTCCATCCCAATGCTTATCTTTTTGGGCCAAAACCTTTTGAATTTTATTTGTTTATTTCTTTTAATTAAATTCCTACCATTTGGAATTTAAATTTCTGTTTGAAATTCAAAATAAATTCCTTTTTGACCCCAACATTTCTGAACGTTAGCAGTTTGGTCCAACACACCTTTCTAGCTTTTCCCTTCAACTCAAACAGGTCCATGCCTATTCAATTCTGTCCCAAACAGCCACCATTTCTTCTATAAATAGGTAGCCCTCCATTTGTTCTATTCATTTAATTTTCGTTCTTCTTCTTCTTGCATTTTTTTGCATTTGCTTCTGTGAGAGAGAAGTATATACACAGAGTGTGTTCACTAAATAATTAGTGTGTAGTGCTTCTACTAATTGTTGTCAATCATTTTATCATGGGAGATAAGACGTCCATATTCTGATAGCACTGTGGAGAGGATGAATCCATCTTAAGAAAACAGTGTCAAATGCTAGACTTGATTAGTTTTCCGAAAAAGTAATTATGTAAGTATTTTTCTTATTTTCTGGTTTCATGTTATTTAATTTTTTGTTTTCCAGATTCTGTTTTGTTTCTATAAGAAAAAAGAATGCTTTTTTCCATAGTTTAATTTTATATATTCTAATTCAATGTTCAGTACTCAAACAAAATCTCTTTTTTCTTAAACTATTCTTCAAATACAATGAATATTGTCTAACATAGAGGTTATGGAAAGAAATGCAATTGTGGGAGCTGCTAATTCGGCAATAACGTAGTTTGTTTTCTTAGGCTTAGGCCTCCATTGTACCTGGAAAAAAAAAAAAAGTGCTAAATCAACTTATCAAACACTCCCTTAGATTATTGCTTAAACTCAAGTGTCTTAACAAAACACATTTTTAATGATAAAATGTGAATATGAATCACGTTAATATCATAAAATTAGAAATTTATGTTGAGGGAAAAAAATATACAGTTGAAAGGGACGTGTGCCTAGTATTGTTGACAATTGACCCTAAAATGGACAATTTTCCTCCTTATACCTAAAATTTAACATTTTAAAACTAAGTTGTCGTTCAAATGTTAAGTTAATCCATTAATCCATAATTAACTTGCTCTACTGAGCTCCATTTTGAGACTCTTTTCTATTTTTTATTTTATTTTATTTTATTTTTTTCAGTAAGTGGGGTTTTGAGCCTTTTTTTTTTTTTTCCCAGTAAGTTTGCATGCACGATGGGAACGTGCATGCCTAGTATGGATCATTTTGCCCCCATACCTAAAATTTTACATTTTTCGAGCTAAGTAGTCATGCAAATCTCAACCTATTCCATAACAGCTCTTTTGAGTTCTGTGTTTTCCCGCAATGTCTGGTGGTGGCAATGCAGGCATCAATGACAATGGATAATGACGATGGTGTGGTGATGGTTGCGGTGGCTCTAGGGTACAGTGGCAGTTGTGGTGATGGTTGTAGTGGCTCTAGGGCACAGTGTCAACAGTTGAGTTGTGCGGTCGTAGAAGTGGAACCAATAATAATGATATCGAAGTGGCTGTGGGAGTACTATGCTAGCTAAATTGTGGTACTGGAGTCACAGGGGGGAGTGGTTTTTTAGAAGAAAAATGATCCGTTGCTCGAAAACGGTGGCTCGAACTTGGCTCGAATATACAAAAACGACGTCATTTTGTATTTTTTCTTTTTCTTTTTCGTTTGTGAATACAGAGGGAAGAGACAAGGGGAGAGAGAGAGAGAAGAGAGAAGAGAAGAGGAAGAGATAAGAGGAAGAGCTCTGAGAGAAGATGATGAGCTCTGCGACTCCGTCTCTTCCAGACTCTGTCTCTTCCAGATCTACTGGAAGATGATGAAGATCCAGTCTCAGGCTCAGGCTATGAAGTAGATGATGAATTTTCGAGAAGAGAAGGAGAGGGGGGGAAAAAAAAAATTTGTTGAAGAAGATGATGAATTTTTTTTTTTGTTGATGATGATGATGTTGATCTGGATTTGAAGATGTTGATTTCAAACTTTGATTTCAAAAAAAAAAATATTTGTTAATGATGATAATGATGGTTGTTGATGTTGATGAAACCTAGCTTCTTCTTCTTCTTCATCTTCAGAAAAACACGAAGAAAAGAAAAAACAAAAAACCAAAAACCAAAACAACATCGTTTTGGTGTCGGGCCATTCAAGCCACGCCTTTTTCGAGCTACCAATCAGAATTGTTTTTGAAATAGTGGTGGTGGTGACAATAAGAATGGTATTGGTGGTAATGATTGTCCCAACAGTAGTAGGCTAGTAAGAAAAATATTGGATATGGTTAATTTGATTTTGAGAGAGTAGTTTTTAAAAATTAGTTTGAGAAAAGAGTTTAAAAAAAATTTTAGTTTGTTCAGTTATGTATTTTGAAAGTAATTTTGGAGTTTGAGAGTTTGGAATGATTTGATATTTTATTGTAATTTAATAAATTTGTGCAAGAGAAAAAATAATTGATTGATATGTAAAAGAGTAATTTTAGAAATTGTTTTGGAAGAATAACCAACCAAACAAGTTTTTTAAAAAAAAATTCTCAAAATCATTCTACAAATTCAAACCAAACATACCCATTATTTTCCACCTCTAATAAATAAAAATAAAGTAAAATAAAATAAGTACCAAATCCAATCATTTTCTAGACTACAAAAACAGTCTGTGTTGACAATTATTTTTCATTATACAAAAATTTAAAAAAAAATTCCAAAAACTGTTTCACCCAAACAAATCTCCATAATGTTTTAGTAAAAATTCTGTTTGTTTATCCTTTCCATGGATGTCCTTTCATCACCATTGCTTTCACAGCTCAAAATGGCACCCTCTCCAACAGCAGCAGATGATACACGCGTAAGTTGGGCTTGGCCTTGAGTAGTTGTGTATGAGAAGTATGAAATAAGCAAGTAAAATTCCTTTCTCTCACAACAAACAGTAACGATAAAACAAACACGGGATAAGAATCAGATTGACTCTACTATTGGCCCTCATCCAATGGATCTCTATGGTTAGAGGCCCGAGAGCTTAAATCCTTTTCACCTTGCCTAGTCTCCTCGGATTCTGACATTTTGGGAAGAGAATCTTCAAGTGCCTCAAGGAAAGACAGAACAGTGAACTTGTCTGCAAAAAAAGAAGAGATCTATTGACCGTGAAAATAGTGTATGTAATACATATCAACTAAACTAAATACAGTCTCAGCTACTCTGAGCTAAACCAAATCTGTTAATTGATCATTCAGTTATGGCTATAGATTTTAAACCAACATTTTCTCCGTAATGTACAACTTTATGGAGCTGAGACTGATTCAACAACTCAAACTAATAAAGCCAACAAAGCCTCACTTTACTTATCAAATTCCTTTTCCTTTTTGAGATAAAAAAAATCAAAATCATTTTCTCCACAGTCTGCAAACTCTGGACCTAAAAGAGCTCTTATAACACTAAAAGCGATATAATCAGCAGATAAAAATAATTTGTCCTGAAATTAATCACAAACAAATTAAAGTCACCAAATTAATAATTTATCCAGTCATTGGGAGGTTGAAACTGTTGTTGGCTTACATTTACTTGGGTCAATTCCAAATTGAGTGAGATCTATCTGTCCAGTTCGAAGCACCTAAACAAAGAAGAAATCATAAGGCTCATAAAATTGGCAAATATTATACAAAAATATAAATTCATAATAGAAAGACGGGTGGTGGTTGTTGGTTGGGGGGGAACAATTTCTCACATAAGTAAATGAATCAATTTGTTGGCGGAAAGGAGGGCTCTGCAGTAAATCCATTAACTCCTCTGGAGTCCATTGGCCCTGCAATATCGCAACAATCTTCAGGAAAAAAAAAAAAAAAAAGCATTAACAAAAAATTTAATGAATCAACAGAACTCAAAAAAGACTTACCTCAGGTAAATATGGTGTCAGCTGCTCTTCCATTGGAAGAGTCTCTAGTAAAGGGAATATCAAATCAGGCCTCAAAATATCCCCCAATCCAAAGCCTAAAGACCAGTGCAAAAGAGGAGAATCATATTATGGAAAAAATTAGTCAATGCACAGGAGATATTAGTATGAGACCCCATATATCTTCTCATTCAATAGGGTCATAAATCTTACAGAACAATTAAATGACTCTTTTTACATGTCACAATTCAGAGATCTCCTAGGAAATAATTAACCTGAAGACATTCTTTAGTTAACTATCCAAGGAGAGGATCTGTAGACTGTCATACGTGGATCATGATAATGGTGTCAATTGCAGGCATATGTCTAAGCATTAGATTCATCCAACTCCCAACTCCCTCAACACCAAAACCCAGCTAAATATTTGTATCTCTTAATGTATAGATCACAAGCACTTTACTACTTTGAAGCAACTTTTTTTTTTTTGCTGTGATAAATATAATCCTTCTTTCCAAAGTAATAATGAAATGGCTAAATTACAAATATACACCCCCTAAGGTATCGAACAAATACAATTGACTCCTTCAGGTTCTAGAAAATATATCCCGCCTTCTAAGATTTTAAATTGTGTAATAAATACCCCTTCCCTTAGTAAACTGTTAGGTCAACTAACAGATTAGATGATGTTAACAGCTCTACTTATTAAAATACCTATTTTACCCTCACGATTTTTTCTTCTCCTCTATCAAAATACCCTTCTTCTTCTATATATATACCCATACAGTCAAACTACTGCCATGGTATTGCAAAATATAGAAAAAAAAGAAGAGAGAAGAGTTTCAATGGATTAAACTAGTCTTGTAACAAGTCGATATGGTTAAACGAGCCTCAGTTTGAAGAAAATTCGTAGGTTGTTGGAAGAGTTCTACTGTTGTGGCTAAGTATAACCTACTGGTGTAATAAAGATTTTGCTTAACATGCATGTCATTTACAGTAGATAACATGCCAATTCAAGAATAGATGCTCATTTCTTACATGCTTAAGGTTTGGTATCTGAAGTTCAGGCCTTTGGCATTTGAGATATTTAGAGTTGTCTGATACAGAAGTTGGAAGAAATGGCTTCCATCATCACTCTCTCCTGTCTGAAACCAACGACAGGTGTTGATAATGATGGTGGGAGGTTGTTGGGCTGCATGGCCATGGATGATGGGAGGGGTGAAAGTCGGGGTGGGTGAGGGTGGGTGGGTCGGGGTGCACTGTATTATCAGACCTCAAAACCAGACATCAAATCCAAGGAATCAGTATCTAGGCTTGACTCAGTTTCATATGTTTTTTCGTCTTTGGTCCAAATGCACCATAACTGCAATCAATTAACCAAGGGGTTGTAGCCTGTGTGGTAAGTCCTTTGGCCACCAAGTCTCTTCTGAGCAGAGGTCTTGGGTTCCAGCTTAGGAGTGGAATGTGAGGCAACACTTAAGTGTTTGCAAGGAGTGGGTGTGAGTTCAACTCCCCCTAGGTACTAATTTAACAACAAACCACTGAATGATCAAAACGAACAAAGCAATCAATATGCATATGCCCACAAAGTGGTTAAGACAATGCGAGTCAGATTGGTTTTCTTGGAGTGCTTTAGTCGCAGGTTATGCTAGGCAAGTGTATGTAAATGAGGCAAAAGGAGAGGTTTGGTAGAGAGGAAGCAGAAACAAGGTAATTTTGTTTGGTATGAGAGGGTCTAGGTAATTTCTCTTTTTCTGTTATCCCTTAAGAGACAAACTCTGACAAGAGGGTATCTATATTTTTTCAAACCAAATGAGCGTATTAGTATTTTTGGTAAACTTCAAGGGTTGGTAGATATTATGATTAGGAGGAGAATTAGTATAGCTTGCATACAAGAAACTAAGTGAACGGGTAAGAAAGCTAAGGAAATTGAGGATACCGGTTTTAAACTGTATTATAGTGGTAAGGATAGATACAGGAATGGGATAGGAATCATAATTGCCAAAGGTCTTGTGGAGAATGTAGTGGCGGTCATTAGGAAAAGGGATAGCATTTTGTTAGTTAAACTAGTTATTAGAGGGAAAATAGTAAACGTTATTAATGCATGCGCCCTGAAAGTAGGATTAGATGATCAGACTAAAAGAGATTTTTAAAGCAAATGGATGAGATCTTACAAGAGATACTCGTAGGAGAGAACCTGGTTATAGGTGGAGATTTTAATGGTCATGTAGGCATAGATAAACTAGGCTATGAGGGGTGCACTGTGGATACGGTTTTGGTAACAGAAATGAGGCTGGAGAGAGTATCTTAGATTTTGTGTTGGCTTATGACCTGGTGGTGGCCAATACTATGTATAAGAAGAGAGATGAGCATTTGATAACCTTTAAGAGTGGGTCAGTTAAGAGCCAAACAAATTACTTCTTAGTGAGAAAAGTGGACCATCTAAAATGCAATGATTGTAAGGTGATTCCTAAAGAGAGCTTGACCTCTCAACATAGAATTTTGGTATCAAATTTATGTTTTAAAGGATGGAACTTAACAAGGGCTAAAAGGGTAGGCGTCGTAGGACGAGATGGTGAGACCTAAAAAGGGTTAAACTAGAAATATTTAAGAATAGAATGGATAAGAAAGGTACTTGGGACTTGGAAAATGATGCTAACACTATGTGAAACTCGATGGCCAATTTTATGAAGAGAATCTCAAGAGAAGTGCTTGGAGAGTTGAAAGGAACGAGACCCAACTCTAAGAAAACTTGGTGGTAGAGGGAAGAAGTTCAAGCGGTAGTTAAGGCAAAAAAGAGTGCTTTAAAAAGTGATAGAATGATAGAACTAAGAAAAACCTTAAGAGCTATAAATTGGCTAATAAGGAGGTCAAGAAAGTAGTGAGAGAGGCTAAGTTGAAAGCTTATGATGACCTATACACTAGACTAAATAGTAAGGAGGGAGAGAAGAGGGTATACAAACTTGTTAAGATACGGGAGAGAAAAACAAAAGATTTTAACCAAGTTAAGTGCATCAAGAGTGAGGATCCTAAGGTATTGGTGAAGGATGAAGAGATTAAGGAAAGATGGAAGAACTATTTTGAGAAGCTATTAAATGAGGAACATGGAGGTACGATAATAGGGAAAGAAATAGCTAGTAATATGAGAAACCAAGACTATAGGTTTTATCGCAGGATTAGGAACTTTGAAGTGGAAATTGCACTTAAGAAGATGAAATCAAATAAGGCTTTGGGACCCGATGATATCCCTATTGAAGCTCGGAAGTGTTTGGATAAAAAAGAGGTTGCTTGGTTGACTAGGTTGTTTAGCAAAATTTTGTTGACTAGAAACATGTCAGATAAGTGGAGGAAGAGTATTTTAGTGCCAATCAATAAGAACAAAGAAGATGTCTAGAATTGCCACAACTATAGAGGAATCAAGTTAATGTGTCATATAATGAAAGTGTGGGAAAAGATGATGGAATGCCGATTACGAGATATAACAGAGGTGTCAAAGAATCAATTTAAATTTATGCCTGGCAGGTCAACAATGAAAACGATCTATCTTTTGAGGACAGTAATAGAAAAGTATAGAGAAAATAAAAAAGACATTCATATAGTGTTTATCGACCTTGAGAAAGCATATATGATAAAGTACCCCGGGATATAATATGATGGATGTTAAAAAAGAAAAGGATGACAAAAAGTTACATTGATGTGATTAGGGACATGTATAAAGAGGTGGTGACTATTATTAGATCGTCTGCTGGAGAAACAAATGAATTTCCTATCACTGTAAGATTACACTAAAGATCTACCTTGACTCCTTATCTTTTGTTTTAGTTATGGATGAGTTGACGAGAAATATTTAGAATGACATGCCATGGTGTATACTTTTTGCAGACGATATCGTGCTAATGAATGAGACTAGAGGAGTTAACACAAAGTTGGAGATTTGGAGAAAAGTTCTTGAATCTAAGGAATTCCGGATAAACAGAATTAAGACAGAGTACATGGAGTGTGAATTTAGTAACAATAACAGTGAAAGCAGAGGAGAAGTGAAGATTGAGAGCCAAGAACTGCCTAAAAGTGAACATTTTTGTTATTTAGGATCAATTATCACAACAACGGGAGAGATTGATGCGAATGTGCCCCATAGGATTAAGGCGAGATGGTGTAAGTGGAGAAGTGCATCTGGGGTACTGTGCGATAAACGAATATCCACTAGATTAAAAGGGAAGTTCTATAGAACGGCTATTAGACTAGCGATGTTGTATGGTATGGAATGTTGGGCAACCAAGAAACATGTAGATAAGATGAGTGTGACTAAGATGAGGACGCTAAGGTGGATGTGTGACAAGACTAGACAAGATAGAATTAGGAATGAGTGTATTTAGGAATGGATAGGAGTAGCACCGATAGAAGATAAGTTGAGAGAGAATCAATTGAGATGGTTTAGTCATATTCAACGGAGACCAACAGAGGCAGTAATGAAGAGATACGATACTGTAACTGTAGATGAAAATGTTAGGGAACGGGATAGACCTAGATTAACATTGGTTAGCATTGTAAATAGAGATATGGATCTACTTAATTTGACTAACGAAATAGCCTTTGATAGGGCCGCGTTGAGAAGAAAGCTTCATGTAGCCGACCCCATTTGATGGGACTTAAGGCATGGTTTGGTTTGGTTTCAAGGGTTGTATTTGTGATTTACCCTAATAAAATTTAATTATTCAAAAAGGTATTATAAGAATAACACCCAAGTACAAAGTGGATGAAGATAAAACAAATGTTCTCTACGCACCTACACAAGTGTCAAACAGCACTTTGAAATCCAAAAATTGGTCAAGACAAGAAAAAGGTTAGCAACACCCAACTCCCAACTGTATAAAAAGCTTATAACTGTAATTTTGAACCTATACAAAGAAACCTCTCTACCATCAAATGAGCTCTGAATCATTTCTCCCTAAATGATTCACATAATGTGTAGTGGAATCAAACTCCACACCTTTCACCTCTTCCCCCACCCTAGCCCCACGCCAACAATGCCAACAGATCCTCCATTCCAAAAGGGAACACCCACCCCAATCAAACCATGAAGAATCAATGACCAAAGTTACTTAACGACTTGATAATGAATTAAAAGACAGTTCACCAGTTCACAAAAAAATTAATATATCATAAACCAAAACTACGAGATATGCTTTCCAAGTGCATCACCAATTAAACTTGGACGCATACCCATAATCTCACCAAGTGTCTTCCATGTTCAGCATAGATACTTCTTTCATTCTAAAGAGAGGGTAGGATAAAAGAAATGGGTTGACTGATAGACACCATTGTTGTGCAATTGGTCACTTTTCAATACTCTGCACTCTACTTCGTCAATGTTTGCTAGGAAAAAAAAAGGTTTGAATGGTTTTGTAATGTGTAACAGAAATTTTCTTAGTATTAAAAAACAAAGGTAGAATATTTTAAAATATAAAAGGGAGAGTCTCTTTCTGATGATATCTAGAGGCTTAAATCATCAGAGTGTAGTCTCAGAGCCAAAAACAGCATCTTGTGGATACAATTTTGTAGGGTGGGACAAACCCTGCATAGTTATTTGGGTCCTCAGTTGAAATTGCTAATTTCCACATAATTAACAAAATACAATACATCTATTTCCATGGTAACATTTACAACAATTTTCCACATCACTAAAAGTTTGACTAGCATCCTCAATTTCCAGGTTAAAACAGAGCAATGAAACACTGTAATCATGTAAACTATTACCTGCATCTGGATCTTCAACTTCACCTGCATGTCAATAACCAGGAATCAACAGTTGGCCGAAGGCCCAACCAATCAAAAGAAAAAGAACTTAAAAAAAAGATTTTCCTTAAAGGGAGAACTAAATTGTACCAGCAGCAGGCCCAATGTTACTCAGTATTCTCTGTAGATCTGCCAATTTCACAGGTCCCGAAGAGGTGACATCACTAGTTACGTCTGCACCAATGCTTGGGCCAACCAAATTCCCAGCCCTATAAAAGAAAATTCAGAACAACATAAATTTGAGAGTTTACGTCAAAACATAGACCAGAAGATCATAAATCATGTCATGGGAAAATAATGCAAAATGAAAAAGATGAAAGTTAGGCTTGTAACAGAATAGTGTCCCAACATCAGGATATCCATATTACAACATTTATTCTACACTCCAATTTTACAATATCTTAGAACTCTTCACATAAATCAACATACTTGATATGTCATGATCACAATATGATTATACCTCTTGAGAGAATTATCCAACTTGTGACAGAATTTAGTGTTCCTATCTTCCTCTAAGCCATAACCCAATGGAGCACTATCTCCAACTAGCGTCTCTCTCTCAAAATCAGCCGGAAATAGGACACCTTCCTTACTAGTACCTCTATATTCCTCCATTACATCATCTACAAACAAAACCACATTGAAAATCTGTTGTCCCTCAACAAAGTCCATGAGACAAAAACTGTTTTCAGTTACCCAGAAAGCACTTTTGTCAAAATTTTATACAACGATATGACAAGATTGATCAGTTTAAAATCATCAACCTTCAAAAAATAATTCTTTTTAGGTATTAAACAAATAAACAAAGCATTTGTGCAGGAGTTCACAATACCTCTCTGCAAAAATACAGAAAAAAAAAATACTAAATCCCTCCTAATCACATCCAAACAATCTTAAAAGACAGCCACAGTGAAGTCAGCAGGGCTTAGAGCCTTATCCCTATCACACTAAAAATTGCCAATCTAATCTCCTCTGCATCAAACGGTCTTTCCAACCAGCTAGACTTCTGCCCTCAATTGAAGACCAGTCCA
The DNA here is from genome assembly GCA_025200525.1 of Camellia lanceoleosa. NCBI lineage: Eukaryota > Viridiplantae > Streptophyta > Magnoliopsida > Ericales > Theaceae > Camellia > Camellia lanceoleosa. The sequence continues at coordinate 84,621,116 of CM045761.1, forward strand.
AACCTTCAATCCCTAACCCATCGATCACATTCAAAGTATAAAACCTAGAATAAAAAGTAATAATTTCATCTATTGTATGATCTTCATTTTCCACCCTCCTAGAAGCCTTTCCCAACCTCTTAATAAACTTCTTCCTTTCCCCTTTCGCCACCCTATGAAATAACTTGGTATTATTATCCCCTCTTTTAACCTCATAATTTTAGCTTTTCGACCTTGTGAAATTTGCACCCTAAACACCACTTCCTCCAATTTGATCATTAAATCCTGCCTTTCTACTGTAACATATTCATCAAGAGCTCTCCCAGTTTCTAAATTCTCTAGCTCCTCGATTCTATTCAAGACCTCATTTCTCATCATCCATAAATCCCCAAAAATTTATTTACTCCAAACCTTTAACTTATCTTTCACTATTTTAAGTTTCTTCATGAATTTAAAACCCTCTCATCCCCAAATCCTATAATTATGAATTACTAACACTCCTAAAAACAATCTTTAAAAGATTTTTTTTATTTTATGATAAATAAATCTTTAAAAGATTGATGTTCCAACCACATATGCTCAAAATCTAAAAGGAGAAAGACCCCGCTTGAAAGGACAACTTTCCAAGATCATAGGACCCAATGTTGATCTAGGAATGATCTCTGGTCTTACATTTGGAAAACGTTCCTTACACTAAAAAAAAAATTTGAAACTTGTCCAATCTATTACACATGAAATTATATGAGGGTTGGACCATGTGAACCGTGCATTAACCAAAGATGGATATCAAATCACTATCCCTAATTAACTCATCATGATCCCTCATACTTTGGGTGACCCTTGTAGATTTTCAAGACCAACCTGATACATTAGAATCACCCCCTACACTGTTGAGTTAGAACACAACGACTATACAAAAGTGAATCTTTATTTAAATACAAAGATACACTCAAGTATATAAGAAGACTCTCAAGGACACCTCACTTTTGGAATCACTCACACTCAAGTACTTGACTCCACTCTTTGTTGTTGTATCTTGTCCCTTCCAAATGAGGTCACTTCCCTTTATATAGTCATCCACCTCCTCAATGGATGGCTAAGATCATTTTGATCCAAGGTCTATTATTAACCCTCTAGAATATTCTAGCATATACTCATACTTTCCAATATTCTAGAACTCTCTAAATTATTCTAGTATATAATAGTACTTTCTATACTTCTAAAAAATTCTAGAACCTTCCGGAACCTTCTAGATTTCTACAAACTTCTCTAACGTTCCAGAATCTTCTACAATGTTCTAGAATCTTCCGGATTTCTTTAGATCTTTCTAGAGTCTTCTAAATCTTTCTGGAATCTTCTAGATTATTCAACATATGTACTTAGGGTTGGTTTGGGATGTTCTAAAAAAGTACACTTTTTAACTTATTGGCTTATATGGGTTGGGTTGGGTTTGGGTTGGGTTTGATGTGATATGTTAGAGAAGTGATGTGATTTAAATAAGATGATGTGACTTAAATAGGATAGTGACTTTTTGACTTTTTGTATTATTTAGGGTTGGTTTGGGATGTTTTAAAAAAGTGCACTTTTTGACTTATTGACTTGGGTTTTAAATAAGATAATGTGACTTAAATAAGATAGTGACTTTTTGGGTTATGTCAAACCAACCCTTAGTTTATGCCAAACCAACCCTAAATAGCCTAAATGATTCTAAAAAAGTCAATGATGACTCTTAACATACACCACTTAGGAGAACACAAACAAACCATAAGGACAACTAAATTCTCCCACAAATAATTCTTAATGTAGGGATTTTAGGGCCTAAAACTCACGTTAACCACCACTCATTATTATCCTCAGTCACAAATCTAGCAGAGTGAAAACTCCCCTAAAAACGACTCCATATCAACAACCACCCTACATTCCAAATAATTTAAATCCCCCCGAAGTTCTACATGAAGGTAAATCCACCCACCAACTCCACCTTTTCCTCACCCTAGTCATCTTCCTTGGTGCTATTGAAGGTTTTCCACACTTGTCGAATTTGTCTCTTCATGATGGTAGAGAGATAATAGCCCTAGAGAGAGACTTCCATCACTAAAGTTCTATTAGAAATGTTTTCTAATTACATTGATGTATTTTTTAACTTTAGATATTTCTGGGTTTCAAGGTTCAAATATAGGCTTTATGTTGTTATTATGGTAGGGATAATTTTATAAGGTAAAATACTTGTTATTGGGGTTTCACACAACCTATAAATTGGCATCTTAAAGGAAATACAGACACTTGCAAATGGGTTAACAATAGTGTTGATTTGGAAAACTCTCTTTTTCTCACCTAAATTTTTCCCTCCTAAATTTTTCTCTCTCGACTCTCCTTGTCTCTTCTTTTTCTTTTCTGTTCTCCCCTATTTCTTATCTTCTTTCTCTCTTGAATATGCTCTATTTACCACTCCCTTAGTCTTGGAAATATTCAGTGTGTTTGGTTTCAGTTTTTTGAAACATGAGTTTTTTGTTTTTCATTTTTTTTGTTTTTAATAAATATTTTTAAAATTTTAAGCACTTTTTTTACTTTTTTTAAATGCACCTTACTTAGATGTATCTAGAAAGTAAAATATTTGTGAAAAAACATTTCAAAAAATTAATAAATACACAAAAATATGAAAAATATACTAAATTTTCATTTTTTTTATTTTTTTTATTTTTGTATTTTTGGTATACAGTGAATTTTTTAAAGATTTTTTTTACGAAAATTATACTTTTAAGTATATTTATGTTAGGTGTGTCTAAAAATTAAAAAAATTGCTTAAAATATTAAAAAAATTCAGTAAAAACAAAAAAAATAAAGAAAACAAGAAAGTAGAATTTTCTAAAAAGTGCTTTTAGAAAGCCCAAACCAAGCAAAGTGATTCTACTTTTGTCTTAAATCTCTCTCATTCCTTCTTTTCTATTTCCTTATATCCATCCTCTAAAACCATGTACCAAATTGTAAAGTATGGTTCGCTTATTTTAAAAATTAGGACCAAACCATGTATTGAAAAAACCAAACCAAATAGTGCAATTTGGTTTGGATCGGACCAGTTTGCAAGTTTTTCAATTTTTTTTGGCTCAGCCCTATATATGATTAAGTTACTCAATCAACTTTGGAAGTCGCAGCTTCAAATTCAAAATCAATACTCATCGAATCACAAACGATCCAGAAGTGGACTTTTATTTGTCAATCACGTTGATTTATGTGAAGCTGTATGCCAAAATGACTTTGATACATTTGACAAAGCTTCAAATTAGGGTTCAATGCAGCCCAAACGAGATCTCGACCTCACAGTGTTCCAGCTAGGGTTCACAACCTTCAGCAACTATCACAAAGGCTTCTCAAACCAGAATGAATACTCACTTCAACACACAATTTTGCCAAACTAGGGTTACAATTCTTAGGTTTGTGAATTCCTCACAATTCATACACTCCATTCATGGAACAGGAACAAGAACAAAATCTCAGCTCTAATACAAAAATGATGGAATCGAAGTCCAAAGAGACAAAACTGTAGAGAGAGAAACTCTAGAGAATTCTAGAGTGAGAGAAACTCTAAAGCAATCTTAGATATATTCATTTCAAATGATTCAAAAGTTGATTACGAGAGCCATAACACCTATTTATAAACATAGGCACCTCCACTAACACACTCACATGCTTGGCACGAGGGCTGCATAAGGATCTTATTAACCCGATCTATCCGACTGAACCATGAGATATGTGGACGGTTTCGAACATGATTGTGGTCGGCTGCAGTTTGAAGAACTCAATCCGTTCAGGTTTTGGCTCGGGTAGCCAGTGTAGTGACATTGAAACCAATCTAACCTACCCGACCTGACCAAATTATATTAATAAATAAATCTCATCCTTCCACGTGTGGTGCCTGTGTATCATCCCTATCCCTCACTCAGCGAACAACCCCCTCTCATTCATTCACATGTTTTGAGATTTTAAATCCCTCTCTTCTGATTTTCTTTCTTCCTCATCTTTCACTGTTTTTTTGTTTTGTTTCTCATTGTCAGATTTCTCTCTCCCTGTCTAATCAACGGTGACATCTCTGCAACTCCGTCTCACCGATCTCCCCTCATGGTGTCGCCAATATTCTAGCCAAACTTGTGACCGTCGGGGACTCTTCACCATCACTGAACACAAAGAAGGGATAATGTGAATAGTTTGCAAGGAAAAACACAATCTTTAACTATTTGTGTAGAAGGCACAACACCATTTTGGTAGATATCTCGCAAATTTGTAACTATTTGGTTGAATATTCTCAAATCTGTGTTTCATCTCTCCCAGATCTGTAAACATTTTGGTACGATCTCTCAAATCTATAACTATTTGGTTGATCTCTCTCAGATTGTAAATATATTGGTAAGATCTCTCAAATCTATAACTACTCTGATATATATTTTTAGTACATATGTCAAATTCTTGCTTTATATATGTATTGCATTCTTTCACTGCACCAAGTTTGTTTTGGTCTATTTCGAAAAGGTTATCAGTCCAGAATGGCCGAGGAGACTTCCAACCTGAGATGTTCAGTTTGGTAGATGATGGGCCAATGGTAAACCCAACCCAACCCGCAAACACCCCTATTTGGCACACCCCACTTACATCATTGTAGGTGTACTATACTGGACAACCAAGTGGGAAGTCAAGGGTTCAAGCCAGCATGCTTAGTTCCTAATTATATTCATACACAGAGATTATCCACATTAACCATTAAGTCATAATCTTCATCACCAATTTTACCTTAAAGAATAAAAAGTTAATTTTTCATACACAAAAAAGAGCGCAGCCCATGTGGTGCATTGAGTACTACCTTGATGAGATATCATCCTCAACCATGTCTTCAGAATTCTGTAACGGAACAGAAGCATCAGGCTCTTCCTCACCAAGGAACTCTACAAAAAAAAAAGGAAAATATATATATATATCAGTTCCAAGTTAGTGGGAAAATGTCTCACAATTAAACCTGATTGAGGTCTTAAGATTTGACTATCCCAGACACACTAAAAGCAAAATAATACCTGAAAATTTAAGCAAATTAAGTGTCCATGAATCTAGGCATACTAAGAGTAAAAGTTTAACCTAAACCAGATCCATTAAAATGAAACACTGAAATTGTTAAATCAACCAGATAGGATGCAAGTGGTTTAAAAGTATATGTTGATTTTAAGATAACATTGAGATGAAGGAGGGCTCAAAGGGATTGCTTATGTGCAAATATGACAAAGAATTAGAGGTGCCAACTCGTCACCTTCAAGAGGCAAATTGATCATCTCCAAGAAAACTATGATTTTATGGTTCAAGAAAGTTGAATTTGAATTGTAATTAATAGCATCTTCACAATGTTAGAAAAAGAAAATTGGCATACAAAATTTTTGCTCTTTTTTTTTATTTTTTAATTTTTTTTTGGGTAGAGTAAGATTCATTGTCATATTTTATTATTCATAATGTAACCAACTACAGTTTGTGATGCTGCATTTTAGGTAGGATGGGAATAGTGGTTCTGGAAAAGGATGCAGACGTGGTTTAGGTAATTTCATCATTATCATCAAGTCAAAATAAAATTCAAAGGGTCTAGAGCACGAGGTAATTTAGGTATACTAAAAATCTATCAGGCATGAGACACCAATTAAGGTGTTGCCTTTTAATAATAGCATAGATGTTCCAAGCAAGTTTAGGGACAAAATACGAAGAAAGAAGTTAAGGTAGAAGAAATAGCAATTGCTCATCAGTGAAAGTTACACTAGAACTTCAAGAAACAAGTGGTATCTACTGGAACTACCTCCACGCACCATATGAAAATGAAAACTCCTCAAATCAGCATAATTCAAGTTCCTGAATTCAATTACTACCTGTGCATGAAATTTCCTCAATTACTGCAAGGATGTAGGTGCACATATCTTAATGTTTGAACACGTAATAGGGGAAAAAAAGAAAAAATAATAAAAGAGAATCAGGCTTCTCTTATGTAGGGATTGCGCCGGAAAAAAAGATTGGGAACGAATGATGATGATGAAATATAAAAAGCCAAATGGGGAAAGAAAAAAACAAACAAGGAAAGAGGAGAAAATAGAGATTATTAACGTCTTTAGATCAGCAGATATTAGAGGTTGTAAATTTACTAGATAATTAGAAAAATAGGACTAACATAACTAGAATTAGAAGTGTTGGCACACACTACATGTGCGCAAGTGAAACAATTAGATTGACAATTACGAATTGAAACGGATAAATAGGGTCAAAAACTGCTCCAAACAGTTACAACGTGAACTGCGTTTGTCTACACCACCATGGCTGTTTGCTTTATAATAGTATTTACTAGATAATTAGAAAAATAGGACTAACATAACTAGAATTAGAAGTGATGGCACACACTACATGTGTGCAAGTGAAACAATTAGATTGGCAATTATGAATTGAAATAATTAAATAGGGTTAGAAAATTGCTCCAAACAGTTACAGCGTGAGCCGGCTTCACTGTGGCTGTTTGCTTTATAATAGTATAGATATGCAAACAACAATTGTCAGCACAACAATTTTCAAGTAAGTCTGAACCAATTTCGTGAAAGTTAATTATTGAAAGCGACTTCTACCAGCATCATCTAAACAAGCTTATAATTGAACGAATTCTTCTAGAAGTCCTCAATTGGCCCACTAAGCATCCATATCTTCCCTTGAAAGACTTCCAAGGCTTAGAAACCAGTTTTGAGAGGCCCAACCGCCCCCAATGAATGTTACCTTAGTTAGGACTTATATTTCAAGTTATATGCCAAGCCAAGCTAACAAAAAAGTTTGTCAAACGGGTCACGGATTAAGGTAATAATTGCCAACTATATCAATAACTGCATTGAGAATGAATAAGGTGGTGAAACTAAAACAACAGGAAGACCAAAATAGATGCAATTACAAACAGACAAGAAAAAAACAGATGGCTTATGATCTAGAACAAAATTATTACTTCAGATAGAGCACAGGGTAAACAGATCCATGTAGGTAATTTTAATAAACCAGGATAAGGTTTCATTATGTTGTGAAAGCATAGTTTGAGAACCGGAACACCAGGATAAGGTTTCATTATTTTGCAAAAGCAAATTTTGAGTATCAAAACACCAACTGAACTTCATATACCTAATGGTCGGTTGATGTAAAAGTTAACTGAGTCACATAATTGTGAGTCGCCTTCCGCATTTGGCTCCTGGAACCAGTTCAAGCAAGAATGGTCAGAATCTCAAGCTCTACACAAACAAATGAAGAAAAACTTGATCAATAGAACTGACCTGCATCCAAAAGAAGAACTTTCTATCATCCGTATTGAACTTTAAGATGTAAACCCTTCCAGATGCTTGTGTAACCTGAGTAGTCAAAAAACAAATACAAAATGAATAAGCATTAAGAAATCCTAAAAAGATCTTATCCAAAAAAAGATAAAGTGAGATACCTTCTCAAAAACGGCCTCGTCGGGAAAAACAATCTGATCCTATTTACTTTGTGTCAAAGAAAACCACAATATCCAGCCATGGCAGATATACAATAATATGAACACCACAGCTAATAACAACAAAATAAGATCTCACTCACACACACACAGAGGACTATGCACCATTCTAAGAGACTTAAGCTAATAAGGACTTAGAACTCATATTCGTAAATAAGAAATGAGAAGTGAAATAAGCCACAAATACAAACACATACAAAATGAGTAGGACAGGGGCACTATGAGGATGTGAGAACAGCCGAATATATATCTCCATACATCCATATATATGTTTGAATAATTAAAAAATTTCTGTAAAAATTGGATGACATGAAAGATGAAGTTCAAGAAAAAAAACGCTTGTGTCATATGAAAAAGATGAGAATTCAAGTAAAGAAACAAAGATTATTAATTAAAAAAAGAAACAAAGCTACAAAGAACATCAAGGAGAAGAAGAAGTTGACCAAGAGAAAAGAAAGGAAAGAAAAAAGTAACAAAATTACACATGGCAAATAGCCTTTCAGTCTCTAGAAATCAAAAACAAAGCCATCATGTCATATGAAAAAGATGAGAATTCAAGTAAACTTGAAAACTGATTTTAAAGAATTTGGGGGTTTGATTTTGAAGTTAAAAACCTCCAAATACGAATATTATACTAGTTTGATAATATAGGCTTGATAACCTTAAGTTTGAGGCCCATTTGGCCATTCTAGAAGTTGTGGTACGGTGTTGAACAAGTTGGGCTTGGCACCCATCAGTGAGATACCATAGTAAACTTGAAAATTGGTTTTACATGATTTGGGGTTTGATTTTGAAGTTAAAAACCTCCAAGTAAAAGTATTATACTAGTTTGATAATACAGGTTTCATAGCCTTAAGTTTGAGGCCTGGTTGGCCATTCTGGAAGTTGCCATACAGTGTTGAACAAGTTGGGCTCGGCGCCCATCAGTGAGATACCATAGACCCGTGCAGGGGATTAGGTTGCCTTTGTCCTTTGGTTGGTGTGACTCTACACACAATATATGATATTAGACTTGATTTTTGGGTACTACCATGATTTTGAAAAAGGAAACTGGTTTTCTAGTAAAAAGATGCATACATGCACTTCTATGTATTTATTGTATGCTTAAATTTGTATCTCATATATTTAGCTTTTTAGTTGTTTTCCTATGGAGCCGTCACGTGCACGCTAACATTTTACAAATGCAAATAGTAAGGCACCGGCATGATGTTATGTATTAATTAAACAATTCAGCACGTATTAACTACCATAAACTCTTGCTACTTAACTTATTTACTTTTGATACAATTTGATATGTTGGCATGTATGTTCATTTGAGAGGACTTAGAATGCATGTGAATAGGTCAAAATGGTAAAAATGTGAGAATATGTGCTATTTGGAATCCATGACAAAATTGAAAAATTGGAGACTTTGCCATCATTAGAAACAAATTTTAATGAAGTTAACATGATAACAAGTATTTGGGTAAATTTGGCATTATCTTTATGTTACAAAAAGTCACCCGAGGCCCAAACCGATGCTCTTTCCAGACAATTTTTGTCAAATAAATAAAACCAGACAGATTTCCATAAAATGTTACTGATGAAACGGGCAAACCCTAATGCAACTTTGGATCCAAAACTAACATATTTGTACCAAAACCAAGATATGATTTTAATTGGACATTGTGGGCCATTGGGCCATTATTATTAATTAAATGGTGTCATTTTTCAAAATAACCGAGTTCACTTACCCTAATCACCCTCACTTAGTTCACCTAGCCAGGTTAGGTAAACCAGGGCATAATACAAGCCCTCTAGCATTTCAAACTATGAAGTACTAACACTCCAAAACAAGTACTATAGCGGTGTCGGACACGTACAAGACACGCTAGCTTGTGTGTCCCTTTATGTAATTAGTTTGCTTTTAGGGGACACACCAACTAGTTTTTCTTTCTTCTTTAGTGCTTCTTATGTATGTTTGATGTTGAATGTTTATTACTTTTTTCTTAAATTTAAATAATAAATAGATCATCCATAAAAAGAACATAAATGATAAGAGTTAACTTATGGGTTTTTTTTTTTAAATATTGAATTAGTGTTGGTTTTTTGTTAATTGTTTGTCGATGTAATATTAATCTACACAACAAATAAATATATATATATAATATTTATCATTGTCCCTGCCGTGTACATATCCCCATTTTTTTGACCGTGTCTATGCTTCTTAGATTCCAATTATCTTCATCTATGATTTTTCACATGATTACATACAAGAAATAGAAAACACCAAATTCAAAATAAATAAAAAAAAGGAAAACCTAACTTTTATCCATTTCACTTTCTATGATTTGATGCATATTGACACGGAATCAAGTAAATGAATACAAGCTGCACAAGTCATACACAGTATACAGATGACAAAAACTATGAAAGGGATAAATAAGAAATAGGATACATCTTCAACAACATTATGAGTTCGATCAAGCCACTGAAAATGGGCCAATCCTTCTTCGCCCTAACAAGATAAGAAACGTTAACTTCACTTTACAAGTCTAAAATCAAATAATTACTAATGGGTTGATCAGATACTGCATGACAGTGCTTACATAAAGAAAAAGTCTGGAGTAATGAAAAAATAGTCCATGTTTAATATCTCATACCCTTGCTATGCGGACAAGCCCTTTACGTGAATCTGGAATAACCCGTTTTCCCTCCATTAACATTTTACCAGCACGAAATTCCAGAAAAACTTCCTGTAAAATTATATTGTAAGACAAGAAAGAACCTTTCCCAATATACAGATAAGCTTCATAAGTGTCATGAGACATGATAAGCTCCTAATGCTAAGGTAGCTAATGACAACAAAATCGGATGCTGGTTTATAAAAATTTAAAAAATAAATAAATAAGGGAAAAATGCAGCAGTAGCAGCAAAGAGGAGGAGGAGGAGGGATAGTAAAAATATCTGAAAGTAATAAAAGCAATAGATAGATTTATCATTCACAGAATTACTATTATAAAAGCTATGATATGAAGTACCAGCTAGTCTTGTAGTTAATATGCAGTTTTAAACAACAATAACTAGTAAGTACGTGTCTTAACCATAACTAAAAACTGAGTTCAAATATGCAGAAGCTGACTATGCAACATTTATCATGCCACAACTTTGCAACAAAGTGAACCACACCTATTTCAATCCAAAAAAATAAAAACTATGCATGCAGCACAAAAATAATATTCCAGAAGCCAGTCGCAAAATAAAAATTGAAGAGGATCCTTAATTAATTCATTATGAGTCAATATATCTGTACCTGCATTGCAGGAAGAGGCTCGGTTGTTGATGAACCCATTAGTCCACTGTCAACACAGAAATATAGAAGATAACTGAAATGAGTAATTGCATGATTTTAAGTACATCAATAAGAATGCTATGCTAAAACTTATATATCCAATCCAAGAGACTCATCAATTCAATATACCACTACCAGAACCAGTGGTCCCCCACAAAACAGTAAGTGTTATGAGTGTGTATATACTAACTAGAGGGGAGAAAAAAAAAAAAAACCTAAACATGCCCCAAGTGTTATAACAAAACACCAACCGAAATCAATGAAACCTTGATAATGTATTTGGTTGCTTATAAAATGCAAGAACAAAAGCTCAGCCTTTGATTTTTCTTTATTCGATTACATCCTCAAATGCTTCACGAAAAGTTTAAAAAAAAGGCAAAATATATATATAATCAAAACAGAAGCACTAAAACCATTACTCATTACTCATTCTACAAAACAGAATTAGCAATTAGAGCGCAAATTCCGTAATATATAATCAAATGATGGAAATTCCAAAACCCTAAATTATTAAACCCTAGCAAATAGCTCAGATCTAAATCAAATTATGACATGAAATTGAGGGAAACAACAAGGAAATAAGCAAATAAGCATTAGCTCTTCCTTTGTTGAGCAAATTATTACATGATTTGATGTCGAGATTAAACCCAAATCAGTTGAGAGAGAAGAATGGACAAGATAGAGAGAGCGAACGAACCTGAATATCAGAGAAATAGTCGATGACGAAGCACAATCGGCGACAGAGCAATAGTCTGTGTTCAATGGTGAGAGAGACAGACAGAGAGTCGGCGTTGAAACACAAGGGCACGACTGTTGTTGCATTCCAAACAAAACGTGAGTCCCAAATCAGCTGGTTTGTTCTAGATTTTCAAGAAAATTAAAAAAATTTATTGTTCATGTTTTTTATTTTTACTAAATTTTTTTAATATTCAAAGTATCTTTTTTTTTCCTTCTAATTTTTAGATACATCTAATATAAATATATTTTGAAGTATAATATTTATAAAAAAATTATTTAAAAAATTCACTAAATATCAAAATATATAATAAAAAATAAGAATTTAATATATTTTTTCCATTCTTGTGAATTTATTAATTTTTTAAAATATTTTACTTTATATATATATACACATATCTAAGTACGATACATGTAAAAAAAGTAAAAAAAAAAATTGTTTAAAGTTTTTAAAATATTTATTAAAAACAAAAAAAAAATTTGTTTAAAACTTTAAAAATATTTATTAAAAACAAAAAAATATATAAAAGATAAAAAATTAAATTTTTAAAAAATTAAATTCAAAAAATTCAAACCAAACACACTTTCTTTCCATTTTTTCATTTTTTTTCCAAATAAATAAATTTGAAAATTTTTCTTAAGCAACCCAACTACTTTTCAAAAAATTGAGTTTTTTTATTTTTTATATTTTTTGTTTTCAGTCAAAATAATTTAATTTTTTATTAAAATAAATATTTTTTAGATGTAGCTAACCTAAAAGTATAATATTTATAAATTAAAAATTCATCAAATACAAAAAAATACAAAAAATAATATATTTTTGTATTCTTGTATATTTATTAAATTTTTTGAATGAATATTTTACTTTTTGGATGCATGTAAGTTACGTATCTCTATAAAATAAAAAAATTACTTAAAATATTAAAAAAATTACTAAAAACAAAAAAACAAACGAAAAATAAAAAATTCAATTTTTAGAACATCAATCAAAACCAAACAATGTATTAATTTTTTTAGCTCATATTTTAATTAAAAAAACTAATTTCCAAACAACTCTAAGGGGGTGTTTGGGAAGAGCTAAAATAACCCACTAAAAGATAAAATAGACTAAAATAGCTAATAAGACAAAATGTTACATACAACTTATAATCATTTCACTTTTTCTCTCGCAACTATCAAATCAATTACAAAAAAAAAAAAATCAACTTCCCAAACACAACTATTTTAATCAGGCTAAAATAACAAATAAATAAATAAATAAATAGCCAACTAAAATAACCATCTTCCAAACAAGACCTAAAAAGAATCCAAAATTAAGACATGGCCTTGTTTGGTTTGGCTTTGAGAAAATGATTTTGGAGAAAATTTTTAAAAATTTTGTTTGGTTTGTAAATTTTCTCAAAAAATTTTTAAAATCGCTTTCTCTCTTCTATACATCAATCAATCACTTTTTCTCTCTCCTCTATAATTTTCAATCATTTTTTCTCTCACATACATCTACTCAATTGTAACAAAATATCAAATCATCCCAAACTCCAAAACTATTTTTAAAATATATAACTAAACAAACTACAAAAATTTCTAAACTCTCTTCCTGAAATATTTTTTTGAAAACTTATCTACCAAAGTCAAACCAAATAAGGCCATATTGTTTAACAATTCTCAAATAAATGTGAAAGAGTGTAACAATGAAAAAGAATCCAAAATTATTTGGAATTGAATAATTTAAAGACATATAGTGTTGAACAGTTCTAAAAAAAAATAAGTCCTCAAATTTTTTGACTTTGTATAATTTTTAGTTTTTTAACTTTTTTTAGTTTAATTTTTTGACTTTTTAAATTGTTTGTCAAAGGCGTGGTGAATTTCAATCATCAATGTGTATATATGGGCTGTTTTGGAAAATTCTATTATACATAGCTTTTGAAAAAGGTGTGTCATATGTACTTTTAGTTATGTTATTTTCTTATTTAATTATTATATGATTTTAGTTATAACTCACAAGATATTTGGTTATACTTTATATGGTGTTATAACCCAACATACTCGTCACCCGTCTCAGCTGGCATGACCACCCACGACTACCATGTAACCTACAAACAGAGAATTTACAGTTGTCAGTTATTATCAGTTGTATCAGTAGTCAGATTATGAAACGGAAGCAATATAGATGTGGAATGGGTATGGGTTTCAGATTACCTCACGTGCTGCCACGATATCAAAGAATTGGCGGTAATACGCAAAAGTGGTGACATTGTGCCACCAAGGGTAGCCCATGCCGTCATATCACCTCAAGTGAGGCACAGATGTCTCCACCTCATCTCTCAGCACCGGAGCAAGGGCAGCGAAGTAAGCATAGACCTAGAGTTGCAAGAAGAGAACAGTTTGTAAGTCAACAGGTTATAAACAGAAATAAAGACAGAAAATGCAAAGTAGAAAGCAGAAATTACAAGCAAAAATTGAAAAGGAAGTGCAAGACATACCTCCCAAGCTCTCCAGTAGCCGCCAACCATGTTCCCATTTTTCCGAGAATTGAAGCTCATATATCCATACATGGAAGCGAGACCAGCGCCACTCCAATCATAGAAGCACACCTGCGACAAGACTACCACGGCACTCAAAAGATACAGACCCACAATATTTCATCTATTCGCGAACAAGGTGGTACCGAGAAGGTAGATCAGGAAACCATGGGTGTACTGTTCAATTTGCTCCTAAGTCTCTAGATGGCTCCCGTGGAAGTGGTCGTAAAACCACCTGTAGCGCACCATGGATAGCCTATCCAAAGAAGGACGCGCGCCAAGAAGATAAACCCAAGCGGCTTGTCATTGGCCTATGTCGAGATCAAAAGGGATCTGATCACCCGCTACTCGTAGCCCTGTGATCATGGAGAAGTCATAGGGGGTCATCGTCATGTCTCCGGTAGCGGAGAAGTGGAAGGAGTTGGTGGTGTCCCACCACCTCTCCACTAGGGCGGCGAGCAAGAGCCGACTCGCTTGAAGCCGTGAGAGCCCGAAGTAGAATAAGCCGAAGCTTGCCTTGTCAACTAACTCTCGGACTTGAGTGAGGAGCTTCTGGTACCAGTCTCTCGCTATCACTGCCCCATAGCCTTTCCGAGCAAGAGCATCACTTTATATTGAGAGAAGAAATTATTACATGCGTGACAGATGAAAGTTTGTAATGAATGTCAAAGTAAGCAAAGTATATATAAATAAGCAAAAGTTCTTACCTCAAAACTATCATGGGAGAGATGCAAGGTGCGCTTTCGCACAAGGAAATCCCCATGCATGCCTGGGCAAAATCCTCAAACTACAACATGCTATTAGGAGCCATCGCATGTGTCCATGGGTAGTAAGTGGCTGGGTCGAATGACCTCACCCTCAATGGCAGTAGCTCAGGCTTGGGCTTTGGAGAGTAGATCTCATCCGCAACAATATTGGCGACAAGGTTATCTGCTGCCCGCCAATCTCATCTATCATTGGCTCCTCCATACCCGCAACGGGTGGAAGAACCGGCATCTCGAGAAAGGCACCATCATGTGGGATATCCTCGGCCATGGAGAATATAGCGGGTCGTGAAAGAAAAATAAGGAAAATGAGGGAAATAGGTGGAAAACCCCAAAAAAACCAAACCCTATAAAAGAGAAAGTAAGGGAAAAAGTCAAAATTGGAGGGTAAGTGCACAAATACCAAGAAAACCCATGAGAATAAGCAAAAAACAATAAGAAAGCAAAAAAACTCTACCAAATCAAAATCTAATCTGTTCAAAATGTAGAGGGCCAAAAGGGTTTTGCGAAAAAAGTTTCCGTTGATCGTTGGGTAACACGAGTAAGGTGAAAATCTAGAGAGAGAGAAAGAGTTTTCGGATGTGAAGGTGTGAAAAACTAGGGCTTAAATCGTGTTTAAATGAGCCACGAATGTAAAAACCCAATTTTGTCCCTAAAACAGATCGATTAGCCAGCCGACCAAAATGTTGTATGGCCAGCTCCTTTTTTGGCCAGCCAACTGCTCCAATGTATTTTGAGTTATTTTCCTGGAAAATTTCCTATTTTGGGCATGGTTGATCCTGTGTTCATTTATAAAGTGGAAAAATGAAGAAATTGGGTTTGCTTCAATTATAGAAAATTTCGAAATGTCATTTTGGATGTGTCATTCTAGGTCTCGCCATGTCTCCGAAGTGTGAATGTACCTCGACCTCGAGCTTAAGCAAATTTCAGTATGAGAACTTCTGACTGTAAGTTGAGGGTTGAAGTTTGAAACAAAAAAAAGAAAAGGAAGATCCCCGGTGGAACAGGGTTGTTCATCACCGTTTCCTCCATGAGATGTTTTCAAAACCACCGCTTTTTGTTTCTCTTATTCTATCATGTTGCATGGAACATATATCGCATTGTATTTCACATCAATCACAACAATTATATCACATTATGTTGCATCCATGTGCATTGTGTCTATTCATCTTATTGTGTCTATCCTTATCACCCGTCGTTGGATTTGGCTAGTTGCATGTATTAAGCTTGTTTACCCTTTCCTCTCTAAGTGAGACGTAGTTAGGATTGCATCTTTTCATCCCTTTCTACGTGAGACGTAGTTTAGTTTGCACCTCTTCCACCTTCTTTACGTGAGACGTAGTTTGGTTTGCACCTTTTTATCCCTCTCTACATGAGACGTAGTTTGGCTTGTACTTTTTCTCTCTACGTGGGACGTAGTTTGGCATGCTTCTTTAATCCTCTCTACGTGAGACGTAGTTAGGATTGCATTTCTCAAATCTTCCCTACGTGAGACGTAGTTAAGATTGCATTTTTCACCATCTTTCTACGTGAGACGTAGTTTGGTTCACATTTTTCACTCCTCTCTGCATGAGACATAGGTAGGATTGCATCTTTCACAACCTCTCTACATGAGACGTAGTTTGGTTCATATTTTTCAGTCCTCTCTATGTGAGACGTAGTTAGGACTGCATCTTTCACCACCTCTCTACGTGAGATGTAGTTTGGTTTGCATCTTTCACTCCTCTCTGCTTGAGACGTAGTTAGGATTGCATTTCTTTCACACCTCTCTACGTAAGACGTAGTTTGGTTCGCATCTTTCACTCCTCTTTGTGTGAGACGTAATTTGGATTACATCTTTCTATCATCTCTATGTGAGACGTAGTTAGGATTGTATTTCTTTCACTCCCCTCCGCGTGAGACCTAGTTTGGATTGCATATTTTCATCATTTCTACGTGAGACGTAGTTAAGATTGCATTTCTTTCACTCCTCTCTATGTGAGACATAGTTTTGATTGCATCTTTTCATCTTCTCTACGTGAGACGTAGTTAGGATTGCATTTCTTTCACTCCTCTCTGCGTGAGACATAGTTTGAATTGCATCTTTTCATCCTCTCTACGTGAGACATAGTTAGGATTGCATTTTCTTATATCCTTTCTATGTGAGACATAGTTTGGCTTATATCTTCACATCCTCTCTACGCGAGACATAGTTTGGCTTGCATCTTTTTACCCTCTCTACGTGAGACGTAGTTTGGCTTGTATCTCCCATCCTTCTTTCCCGTGAAACGTATTTGGAATTGTTGTGTGCATATTCTTTCCTGTATGAAACATGGTTAGATTTATTTTGATTTAGCTTGAGGCTTGTTTCATTCATGTTCTATCACCTTGTCATATTTATTACTTATTGCATTATCTTGCATGATCATGAATTTTTAAAATAACCGACTTCGCGAAGCATGTAAGTCCAGCTTTCAGGTGTAGTCTTGAACATATCTTGACCTTGAACTACGCTGGTTTAATTCCTTGCAAAGGGATATTTAGGCAACTTTTGAGTTCAACCAATTATATTTACATTTTGTTTGTCTACCCAAGTCTTACAGCCTTGTCAAATGGGTCATTTTCGGGCTTTGATATTCACTCACATCATTTCATAACTTCGAACTTTGTCAAAGAGGGGCAACTGTAAACACCCCATTTTAACCGCCCTTAAGACTTGGGCGCCTCACTCTGAACACTCGATAATGAAATGTTACGCTTAGAGGTGTGCACAGTGTGGTTCGGGCGGTTTGAGAGTAAAATTACAAACTGAATGGCGGGTTGGTGGATTATCGGATTGACAAAATGTAGTTTGGGCGGTTTTTGGCAGATTGAAAAATATTCTAACTAATTATCATATATTTGCGTGATATATAACACTAATTTGTATAATATTTTTTAGATATATATAAAAAAAAAAAAACATAATATGTATATATATTATATATATAACTAAAATTAAATAATAAATTTCATAAATTTATCCCATATTCATTTTACATTGATATTTCATTGGAAGTTTAAAAAAATATATGTGTATTAACTAATGATGAAGGATAGCTGATCGATTATTTTATTTTTTTAAATAACAATAGGTTAACGTTAAGGGTAGGTGCGGATTGTATTTGGATTAATTGCAATTAATTTTTTTTTTTAAGTGCATTTTTTATTTCAGCCTTTCAAATTTTTCAAAAAAATCGTTCATTTTTTTTTCAAAAAAAAAAAAACCCTTTCAAAACCTAAAACCTAAAAAATTTTTTCTAGCCTAACAATTTTTAAAAAGCTTCTTATAAAAATTGGCTAACCATTCATTTTACAGCCATTTTATTTTTATTAATTAAGTTTTATTAGCAAAAATATAACTTGTTCAACAATTTTTAGATGATATTTTTTCGATGATGCATATTGCATGCTGTGCATTTTTTGATCCTTTTTGTGATCGGAAAATGATATTTTTTCTAAATACTTTCTAATTTTAAGGTTTTTGGGGTTAGAAAAAAAAAAAAAAAAAAAAAACTAAAGCCAAAAAAACACAACTCTTTTACTTACACATTCTACATACAACACTATACATACACCTTCATACTTTGTTCTTTTTTGCTTTTTCTTTCTTTTTTAGCTTCTAACCCGGCTTCTTGAGTGCTTGTTGGTTTGTAGTTTCTTTTGGTTTGCGTTTTTCTTTTTTTTCAAATCTTATATTTTTCTTTCTTTCTATGTGATTTGATTTTGTAAAAAGTTGAGGGGTTAACCATCTTTCCTTAGGCTTGCTTATTAGGTTTGTCCTATTCCATTCTTGTTCATATTTTCTATATTTTTTTAAACTGATTTTCAGCATTATTTTGTGCTATTTTGGAGCTGTTTTAAGTGTTTATTTAATTTATACTTTGAATATTATACTTGTGTTGTTGTAAGTCCTCATGGATTCGGTGTATAGGCCTTAGCTTCCAATCTATTTGAGTTAATAGTCTTTTCTTTCATTTTTCATAGCTTGCATGTACATATTCACACCATGGTAATCATCCACCTTTTCATAAGCAATCTGCAATCTCCCTTCTTTCTTTGTTTCTTTTAATAAAGAGTGGTATCAAACAAAAGATTACCGCTCAAGGCATAAGAAAGAGATCTCTCATGCTAAATGGTTTAATCTCTTCGAAGGTTCATCACTAGGGCATTATATCTCTCTTATGCTAAACATGATCTTTGTTTGATACTTCTTTTTATCGCCGGTGCATTACTTCTAAGGGACTAATTCTTTAATTAGACACTTGGAAATCACAAAGGAAAGGTTTATTATAGCTTACTATCAAGTTTGGATTTGGAGTCATTATTGCTGATTTTGGGTTTGACTTTAAATTCATTATTGCTTGTTGTAGATACCCCATTTTGACCGACCCCAAGATTTGGACGTTTTCTGTTGATTACCCGATGATGACAATCAGAATGTGTTTTTCACAAAATCCTTAGAAGAGAGATGGAATTTCAGCTTTAATCTCAACCTTCATACATTTTTGGCTAAACGATTTTAGACCTTAAAACCCTCTTTTCAAAATATTTTTCCAAATATTTCTACGATATTTTGAGGCTCCCATTTCGATTAAAATATTACACTTTTCAGTAAATCGAGTAAGGACAAAGTGGAAAAACTAGAAAGAAGGTGAACTCTTTGAAAAATATTTAAAAACATCTTCTTTGTAGTTTTGGAGTTGAATGAAATAGGAGGGGATGAAAGAAAATTGGTTTAGGAAAATGATGAGCATCAAATCATTAAGAAAGAAATGAACAAACTTCACTAAATTAGGCATATCTCTTTGTACACTTAGAATTTAGATATGAGGCCATCATCATTGGAAAGTAGACTTCTAGGGCTTCAATTTAGACTCAAGAATCACCTAACACTGAGTCTAGATAAGAGAGATATACCCATTTGAAGTAATGCTTAAGAGTAAATTTTGTTAACCTGGCCTAAGACAGCAGTAGACCCGTTTTTTTGGTTTTGGTTCGATTGGGACACCCTATTAACCCATTTTTTGATATATTCATCACCAAATACATATATACTCGGCCTCCATTATCTAGTGCTTGATCCATTGGAGATAAGGCTCCACTTTTGTCGCTCATTAGCTCCATTAGTGCTCCATTATCTTCCTTTATGCTCCATCTTGTCTTCCACTATTTTGCCACTTGCTTAGCCTATATGTATACATCAGATTGTTGAGAGGAGCAAGAGGATAAATTAAGGAGAGAACATTTGATCTAGAGAAAAGAATGAAGAAAAAAGAGAAAAGTTGAGTTTTTGAGCCAAAAACACTCATATCTTCCATATACACCTATACCTTCCATACAAACTGAAATTCCATATTTTCTACACCCAAAACTCCTCCATAAATTCTAAAATACTTGAATTTTAGTAGCTTTGATCAAGAGGTAGAGTGGGTGTTAGTAAAAGTGAACAAAAACAAGAGAGATAATCACTTTTCACTACATACACCTCTAAGCCATCATTCTAGCAAGAATTCTAAGCTCTCAAATTGAGGATTGAGAACATAATTCATATACTTGAGGGTGATCAAAAAAAAGTTTAGAAATTATGAAGTTCATCATTTCTTGAAAAGGTGAATTTTTAATTTATTTCAATTTCTTACATTTCTTACTTATTTTGCTATTTTGCTTTGATTTCTCGTTATATTATATATTTTGTTGTAATCTAATTGAAAGGGATGAGTTAAGAGTCCCATATATATTGTTTTTAGTTCTACTTTAAACATGAGAAAGAGACCTTCCATGCTTAATGGTTTAATCTCTTCGAAGGTTCATTACTAAGGCATTACATCTCTCTCATGCCAAGAACAAACTTCTTGTTTGACGCTTTTCTTCATTCGTGGATGTAATTATCACATTTTGGACAAAAGGATTAAAGAATGGAAATGTAATAAAAATGGCTAGTAATATTATATATTGTATGGGTTCAATCGGACGTCATATTGAATCCATTGCATTTCTTACTTATTTTGCTCTTTCGCTTTGATTTCTTGTTATATTATATTTTGTTGTAATTTAATTGAAAGTGGTGAGTTGAGACTCCTATATATATTATTTTTTTTAGTTTTGTTTTTGTTATGGAAATATAAGAAAACAAAGTTTGGCCTAGCCTATCGAGCTACCCAGCCTGTTAGTTGGTTGGGTAGCCACCTAAAAGTACACCATCACGCCCGTGACCTTCATGACCATACCTGCAACCTCTAGGCAAAATTGCACAGCCTTCTGACGTTGAGAAGATCAACCTCCGATGGTCTTTGAGGCGCTTGAAGCTGCTATTTTCTTACGTTTATTTTTTTGAGTGTTTGTGAGGATTTTTATATTGTGTTGTAATATTTATTCACCTCCTTCGAATTTGTAATATTTAAAGTGTCGTAATAATTCCTTATCCCCACTTCTTATCTATCCCATTCTTTAATCGCTTTCCTTAACTATATATATGTATATATCTTGCATACCATGTATATCCATGCTTTTACATATATAATTCGTGTCTAGATCTGACTAAATTTGCATCTTTGTGCTTTAATTGATTATTACATGATTTTGTACGCTATTGCATGTTTTGCAATGTTTCAAATGTCATATTTTAGAAGCATTTTTGTGTATGTATTGCATTAGGATTTTGTATATAGGATTATGCATATTTTACTAACTTTGTTTTGTAGTTGTTCATGGAACGTCAGTAAATATGTAAGTGGTTATGATTTAGTATCCCGCTTATACATAATTTTCTTATTATGTTTAGTATCCTACCATGTGGTTATTTGCTTACTTGATATAACTATATGAATGCTAGTGGATGAAAGTTGTATCGCTTAATTTGGAATGATGTTAATTTTTCATGTTTGTAAACTCAATTTATTTGGGTTGTACATCTTCAAAACTCTTTCAAAACTACATGAATCAAGTTGTTCCAAAGTGGGTGTCATAGTCTATACTTGTATGCTTCATATAGTAATTTTTTTAGAATTTATTAAATAATCGGAATATGAACACATAAAGGAAATAAAAATTATATCATAGTTAGTAAAGGCCGATCTTTTGATCGGATGAGCGGGGGTGCTCAGTTAATGACCTTTCTCTTTCATACCTAAGGTTCCGAGCCAAGCATCCTAGGTTACAATGAATAGTGGCCTTGGCACAAGTCACGAGTTTCCTAATTTTTCTAAAATAAATATTAGGTGGCGACTCTGAAATTTGATGACGCATTCCATTTCTGGCAAATGTTTTTGCAATAAAATGGATTTTCTAAAAGTTGTCAAATGTGGATTCTCGTCTATGTTTCATAATGCACTCGTGAGACTAGATTAAAAAGACCGAGGGTCCGAACTATTTAATACGTGCAGTACCCCCTAGGCATGTTACAGTTTTTGGCTACTCTATTGGGAATTTTATGAAACCTTGACTCGAACTCCATGATATGACTTTTATTTTCAATTATATGTTTATTGCATTGCATGCATTAGTGCACTTAAAGTCCCTATGTTACCTAGATACTGGTGGGAGCATAGGCACACTTTTTTGTGACATTACACCTATCTCTACGTTACTTTGGAGGCCTTGTGTTATAACCTTTTGAGGTCTGTCAAAAAGGTAGCTCTGTTATCTAAGGTTCTCAAACTTCGAAGAGAGGCTATATTAATTCTTCTGATTTCCTAGGATCTTCATTGATTATGACTCAAAGGATTCTTTGGTAATGTCACCTTGACTTCAACTCCTAAAGTGGAGCCAACTTTGTACATATAGTGAGCTATAGTACCTTTCAAAATTAGGACAACATGCTCTCTCATTTCTAAGTTGTAGGATGCTGCTTGTTTGAATAGTGAAACCCTAGATCATTTCAAAGCTAGGACAGGGTAACCCTACCCTCTCATAGGGGTGTTTTGGATCTCTTTACCTGGTATGTGTTTTACTGTAAAACTGTACAGGAATGTTCATATCAGTGGCACAGTTGGTATTAGTTTGTGGGATAGAATTGAGTATGGAGTACAGTCCTATAGCTTTGATCATATCTGTTCTGATGGAATCTTAGCCAAGGCGTTGTCAGATTTCTGATTGTTGCTTTTTCTTTATTTCTTTTGAAAGGTAGTCTAAAACCATAGCTTCAGAAAAATCTGATATCCCCCGAGTACTCTGGACCTGTGTCAAAAGACTTTGTAAGGTCAGAGATCTTGTTCAGGGATAGCCAGTGCTTACCTCACTATCACCAGTTGCACGGCGAAAAATGATCATACAAAGTTCATCGGTTTAGTTATTTCAACAATTACCCCTCAGCTTACTTACACTCAGTTCACCTCGAACACAGTCACTTACTCATAGAATGGATCGGTATCCCTCATCAGACCTAGAGGACTTAGTAATCCGTCTACAACAGTCAGTTACTTCCATTCAGCAAGACATGCCTCGCTGAGCTAAGGTCATAACTAGGTTGTAACAACAATAGCAGCAGCCAGCCAGCCACGGCTTCTGCTTTGTATGCACCTAACGTGACTATCCTCATACCTGGCACTGCTCCCAATGCTGCTACAGCTCAGGATCCACAAGCCAAGGGACTTCCGGCTTATCTCATTCAAGCAGACCCAATCCCAACATAGACATCTAGAGCCCTAGTGTACCAAACTGAGGCACCTTTTGAATTCGAGGTTGACTCGACCATGCTCAAGGTCAACAAGATGGAAAAACTGTTAAAAAAGGCACAAGGGCTCAAATCCATTCCGGATATAGATGACGAGTATACTGAATCTGTAGTTACTTTGCTAGAGCAATTCAAAATGTCGCATATTGACCGCTTCGATAGTGCCGGAGACCCAATGGTACATCTACATCTGTTTTTTGATATTTTGCGACCAATGGGTTTGACCAGATTGCAGAAATTGTCGCTCTTCGATCGAATCATGTCGGGTATAGCAGCCATCTAATATGCTAAGTTGAGAGACTCTGTGAAGCTGAACTAAAAAGAATTGGCTCATTGCTCAATACTCCTACAACGCGTAGATCGATGTCATAACTCGTGATCTTGAAGCAACGCGTCGGGAGCCAAATAAGGGTTTCTTAGAATTTGTAACTATGTGGAGGGCCAAGGCATTGATAATGACCACCCAACGCTCAGAGAAAGACCAAATCAAAATGGTTGTTCGCAACCTTCATGGCAAGCTACTATAGAAAATGATTATCCTCCCCTTATTTACCTTCAAGGAACTTTATAAAATGGGCGTTTAGATCGAAGATGCAATGAAGTTGGAAATCATCACTGATGACAAGGAGCCGGCCAAGAGGCCTTTCATTTGCAATTCCAATGCTGCCGGAGGTAGCACAGCTGCAAGGTCGTCAGAAGTGAGTGTTGTTACCACAACCAAAATTGCCAACCCTTTTGCCAATATGAGCCCACAAACTTCTAACCCTACTCGACCTCCGAGTAGAACTTTCAACCAGCTCTACATGACCTTATCCAAAGCCATGCAGGTACTAATCTAGAAGGGACGCCTGAAACCTCTAGAACCTCGACCATTTCCCGACTCTCTTCCACTCAAGCATGATTCCACAAAATGCTATGCTTTCCATCAACAGCATGACTATGAAATCCACCGGTGCTTCCGCTTGTGTCATGAGATTTAAGATCTCATTGATAACAAAGTAATAGCTCCAACCCAAAATCCAAATGTGGTCATTAACCCACTCCTCGTCCACAACTAAGTCCCCCCACTTAGAAATATCTACCTCATTCATACACTACCACCCACCTTTGACCTAAACGTATATATCACCCCCTCTCACCTACCAAAGTTAGTAGTGTTTATCCCTGATAGCACAGACTTGTGCATGATGAACACATCCAATTCGCAACTTGAGCTTCACAAATATGTGGTAACATATGAAAAAGATGAGGTTCTGACCTCAAAGGGAGGTGTCGGTCTGTCGCTGGGAATTCCTGAGGAATCATCTGAGAGGGAGTATAACCCAAGCCACTACATTGTTCTCATTACTCAAACTAGGCCTGAGGTAGTACTGTCGACCTCGGAAGACATTAATGTGGTTGGGGAAGACGGCCCAAGCTAAGGATTGGATGAACTTGAGGATCTGGAAGAAGATTTAGACAACCTATAATTCTTCAAGGAATACGACCAAAGCAATGTACAGATCAATTGGTTTGATCTAAGCCTGTTAACTGACAACAAAGGATGACTGAGTGATGAGTCCGACAAAGAAGAGGAAATCAGAGTTAAATCGGAGGAAAAGAAGGTCGTGGTAGTTACAGTAGCTGAGGAAGTCAAGGGAAAAGAGAAAGTGTCGGAGGGTAGTAGTACGGAAAAACAAACCCAAGAGTTGGGTGTTGTTGGAATTGTAGACACCAAACTGGAAGCTATGTTGAAGCAATTTGAACAAGAGAGGATCGAAGATAGTTGGAAGACTGTAACATCTTGTTGCCCTTAGGGGGATAATTATACTGTGACAGTGATACAAGTTGAGCCAGACAACTGTCTATCGGCAGCCGAAGGTCAGTGGTAGGAGGATAGCGATTTGTATCTTGCCCACACAGACGAAGACTGGGGAAACCATATCTTGGATAATACCTGGTATGTAGAGGAAATAAACTCTCTACCCAGGATTGGACAGTATTTCAAACCTCCACATTTGGATCAGGTCGAACCCTTAGGAAAAGACCGAGAAGTTGAAAAGGAGAAGGAGAAGAAGCTAGAAGAGAAGTTGGTCCTGAAAAAACTCAAAAAAATTCAGGCTGACATCTATTTGGGGCCTTCTTATGGCTTCACAAGTACATCGACAAACAGTATTGTCGGCGATGGGTAAAGCCAAATTGTCCATTGATACTACGCTAGAGCAACTCGTTGGCCTGATCTTCCTAAGTAAAACCAAGCCTATGCTGACCTTCTCCGATAAAGAGCTTCTGCCGAAAGGATTGGCTCACAATAAGCCACTATACATATTTGTCGAGTGTTGAGGAAAATGGGTTCCAGTGGTTTTAGTGGACACCGGCTCTGCGATCAACGTCTGTCCTTCTCGCACTACCTATGCGATAAGCTTGAATCTTGTAGATTTCGTCCCCATAGCCCAGGTGATCTAGGCATACGACAATACGAGCAGAGAAGTTATGGGGCCAATGAAAGTACAAATCCATGTGGGCCCTTCCGAGCAAGAGATTGAGTTTCATGTACTTGATGTGCCAACTACTTTCAACCTACTTCTAGGGAGGCCCTGGTTATATTATATGAAGGCTGCGTCTTCTACCCTTCATCAAATGCTGAAATACCCTCATGAGGAAGAAGTGGCCACCGTTTTTGGAAATTTATCTATACATCCACCACCAGAGGTAACTACACCATTCTTGGAAATCAATCACGGCGATGAGGATGTATTTTTTTCGGGATTCACTCTGGTAGAAGCCCAAGTAGTATAAACAATCTTAGCCGATGACGAAGGCATATATGTTAGTGCTTAGTCCATTTACTTCATAAACAAGTTACGGCATATTCTAGGAATGGGGCTCGGAAGGAGTGGGAAAAAAGATGTTGTGGTGCCAGTTGAGGTGCCACATAATCCACATGCCTTTAGGTTGGGCTATGTGCCCATCAAAAAGGATTGGAGAAGAAAGGGAGAAGAGATAATAGAAAGGGCCAAGGCAAAAAGGGCTGAGAAGCACTATGAGCTGATTCATAGACCAATCCGGGGAACGTTGAATGGGTGCTTTGTCAGGGAAGGAAAGGATTTTCCTTTCTGCGGCTTTCTTGAGCCTTGGGTGGATTCTTTAACAAAAATGTGTTTCCCAGGTTTTGAAATCTCCTTTGACTTCCAACTTCAAGGTAGTGATGAAGATAGGGGCGATTCAAGTATCGAAGTTGGCCAAAGCAAAGATGACGATTCAAACAATAGTGAGGTTGAAGTAGGGGTAGCATTGACCAATCTCTTAACAGATCCTGAAACCAATATGGAGACCTTGTGGGATATCTTTACTATCTCTATGATCAGAGAAGAACCGGTTGTGGACTCCACCAGTTGCATTATAGACGCGTCGAGGGCGCCATGCCTTACTTGGCAGTTAGAGAATGGTTTTATTTCCAATTCTGAATTGGATGATGAGTCGGAATCTGATTCCACCGAGTCTGTTGAGTTGAAATCAGATTCAAGTCAGTCTGGGGAGTTAGTGTCTGGCACTTCCTGGAGTGGTAACCTGAATGTCAAGGTCCTCTTTCATTTTCTCTTTTGAGTCTATTGAAACTGAGGAGCCAGAACTTCTTAATGAAAATGCTGCAGATTCCGTTTACTTCTCTATGCCGTTGATTTATTGCATTGACCAAGATTTTCAAAATTTTCATGAAAATGAAGAGGAAGAAATTTCTCAGGCTTTGAAAAACTTGATTGACCTAAAAGAGGAGAGGTGTGCTAAGCCCTGCATAGATGAAATCATTGCAATTAATGTGGATATTGAGGAGGTTCCCCGTTTAGTCCAGATTGAGTCCACATTGTCTTTGGAGGAACGCGAGTGTTTAGTCACTTTATTAAAAGATTTCAAAGATGTTTTCTCATAGTCCTACAAAGATATGTCTAGAATCAATCTTGAGATTGTACAGCACCAGATCCCTTTTGACCATGAGACCCGACTTATCAAGCAGCAACTCCGCATGATTCATCCTAATTGGGCACTAAAGATCAAAGAAGAGGTCATTAGGCAGATTGATGCCCGGTTTTTTATGGTATTTGAATATCCAACTTGGTTAGCCAATATTGTTCTGGTTCCAAAAAAGAATGGCAAAGTTAGGGTTTGTGTCGACTTCTCGGATTTGAATAGGGCTAGCCCAAAAGATGACTTTCCATTGCCACACATCAACGAGTTGATAGACTTCACTACTGGCCATGCGTTGCTATTATTTATGGATGGGTTTTCTAGATATAACCAGATTTTGATGGCGCCTGAAGATAGAGAGAAGACTACATTCACTATGCCATAGGGTACCTACTACTACAGGGTTATGTCGTTCGGGTTGAAAACTGCTGGGGCTACATATCAAAGAGCTGTAACCACAATTTTGCACGACATGATCCATAAAGAAGTCGAGGTGTATGTAGATGACATGATTATCAAGTCCAAAGAACGTAAAGGCCACTATACCGCACTGAAAAAATTCTTTGAACGGATCAATGAGTACAGGCTGAGGTTAAATCCATAAAAGTGCACTTTTGGGGTGACTACAAGAAAAATACTGGGAATTTTGATCACGCAATTGAAGTAGATCCATCCAAGATCAAGGCCATCTTAGAAATGCCACCACCAAGGACCTGAAAAGGAGGTGCGTGGCTTTCTAGGCAAAGTGCAATTCATAAGACGGTTTATCTCAAAATTAATCTTGACTTGTGAACTACTATTTAGTCTCTTGAAGAAGGGAAAGAAGTTCCGATGGGATGATCGATGTTAGTTGGCTTTTGAACAGGTCAAGTAATACCTTCAGAATCCGCCCATATTGTTGCCACCAGAATTGGGAAAGCTACTGATTATGTATCTATCAATGATAGAGACAACCACGAGGTGCATGCTAGCACAAAAATTAGAAGCTAAGGTGGAGAAGGGCATCTATTATCTGAGCAAAAAAATGTTGGACTATGAGACCCATTATACTCCTCTGGAGAAGGCTTGTCTAGCTTTGGTTTGGGCCACTAGGAAGTTGAGACACTACTTGTTAACTCACTCTATAATTTTGGTTTCGAGATTAGACGCCATCAAATATCTCTTTGAGAAACTAGTATTTACGGGTAGGCTAGCTCGTTGGTTGCTTTTTCTCTCCAAGTTTGACCTCAAGTACGTCACTCGCAAGTTAGTCAAAGGGAGAGTAGTAATGGAATTTTTGGAAAACCACCTATTGGAAGGAGATGAAGCAATAAAGTACATGTTTTCGGATAAAGAGATTTTGTAGGTAGAAGAGTAGACATGGACAATGTACTTTGACGGAGCCACTAATTAGTACGGTTATGGGATAGGTGTGTTGCTTATAGCACTCGACGATTCCCATATACCCATAACCTTCAAACTCTGATTCAAAGTGTCCAACAATGAAACAAAATACAAGGCATGTATCGCTGGATTGGAAACTGCCCTAGAACTAGGGGCAATAAGGTTGGACATCATCGGAGACTCGAACCTGGTTATTTCTCAAGCCAACGGAGACTGGAAAGTCAGGGAAGAGAAAATGAAGGTTTGTCATTAGACCTTGGACATTTTGATTTCGAGGTTTTAAAAAATGACATTCACACATCTGCTAAGAGAGAACAACCAGTTTGCTAATGCGCTGGCAACTCTATCCTCCATGGTAGATATACCACTCGGGATGAAAATGCGTCCAATCATCATTGAACAAAAGTGCACACCTACTTATGAGAGAATAGCAGCAATAGACAAAGTTCAAGACAAAAACTCCTGGTATTATGACATTTGGAACCTTCTAGAAAATAATGCATATCTACAAGGGGCAAATGCCAAGGATAAATGGGGAATACGACATTTGGCCGTTTAGTTCATCATCTGTGGAGATAAGTTGTACAAGAGAGGCTATCTGGGAATGTACAAGCTCAGCGTCGAAGAATATGAGTCGAAACGTCTCATAAAGTCTATCCATAGAGGAGAATGTGGAGCACACATGAATGGTGTGATGCTGGGTAGGAAAATCCTCAGGCATTATTGGTCAACCATGGAGGAGGATTGTATTAACTTTGTTCGGCGATGCCACAAATGTCAAATTCATGTTAATCGCATGAACATCCCGCCATCAAAGTTCTACAACATGACTTCACCATGGCCTTTCTTAGTTTGGGGAATTGACATCATCAGGGCTGTCTCACTAAAGGGTTCAAATGGACATGAATTCATCTTGGTGGCGATTGATTATTTTACTAAATGAATGGAAGCTTAGTCTTATTCAGTGTTGAAGGTGTCACATATGGCCAAATTCATCAAAAACAACATCATCTGCAAGTATGGGGTACCAAATGAGATCATTTCAGATAATGACTCACACTTTAAGAAGGAGGTAGTAGATTTGCTTGAGAAATACAATGTGACTTTTCATAAGTCATCAACATTGCTAACAAGAATGTCAAGAACATCCTGTGAAAGATGGTGAAAACCTATAAAGACTGGCTAGATAAACTGCCTTTTGCACTTTGGGGTTATAGGATGTCGATTCGAACATCCACAGGGCTACCCCCTATTCTCTAGTATATGGGATGGAAGTTGTTTTGCCGATTGAGATTGAAGTACCGTTGCTGAGAATCATGGCTGGGTGTCAGATAACAGAGGCGGACTGGTAGCAGAACAAATTTGAAGAATTGATGTTGTTTGAGGAAAGAAGATTAAAGGCATTGTATCACATCCAAGGATATCAGCGCAGAATTGCTAGGGCCTTTAACAAGAAAGTCAAATCTAGAAACCTCAAAAAAAAAGATATGGTATTAAAAAACAACCGAGCCCCCATCTATGACCCTAGGGGCAAGTTCAGACTCAATTTGACTAGTACTTACATCATCAAATCAATTTAGTCAGGAGGGGCGATTATCTTTATGGATTTAGATGGCTTGGAGTTCTCATAGTCGATCAATATGGACAAGTTGAAGAAATACTATCCCTGAGTGGCTCGCTAGGCCGAAAACTTGAAAGGGCAACCTAGGCAAAAGTTAGAGTATAAAAAAAAATAGAAATAAAGAAAAATAGAGTTTGCAAGGTTGAAAACCAGAAAGGGTGGCTTTGGAAAAAATTAGAGCGCAAAAGAAGAGTATTAATACTCGAGTGAACCTGAATCGAACTATGCAAGGCCTAATTCCTATCTTTGGGATACGTCATCCCAAAGTTCGGCCATAACCATCACCAACTCAACTGTTCTATTCATTTGATTATTTGGTCTATCTTTCCGTCATCTGTTAGTTTGGTTGTGTTACCTCCATTTGTTAGAAGGGCCAGTTGTAAGATAAAACAAGTGATGGTAAACACAGTTGCAGGCAGCTATGACTCTTTCGATTCGAGGTTGTACATCTTAAGGATTGATTCTATGTGTGTTAGGTGGTGGCTATTTTTGAAAATGGTTTTGAAAAGTTTTAATGAATGTGATTTTTCTTAAAATTTTGCCTTTTACAACACAAACCATTATTTGGATCAAAACAGAAAATTTTTAGTGCTCACAACTTTAATTGCATGATTTCAACACAAGTACAATCTTCAATTTTCTAATTAACTCAAAGTTGTTTTTACATAAAATAAAATAAAAAAACAAAAAGAGGTAAAGCAATAAACTAGGGGCACAATCGAGTCAGGTTTTCTATCCTTTACTCGCACTTCGAATTCTCGTCACCTTAATCAAGCAATTGCCGGAAAATGCACAGTAGTTGTCGCCGATGATGTTTTTCCGTCAGGCGATCGACCGGTGATGTTTTGTTTTGTGTCCGTTTTATTCGGCGAGCATAAAGTGGTACATTTGGGATGGTTTTTGCTCGTTGTCGCCGATGACGTTTTTCACTCGGGCGGTCGACCAGTGATGTTTTGTTTTGTGTCCATTTTATTCTGGCAAGCATAAATGGGTGGGTTTGGAATGGTTTTTGCTCTATTTTTTCTTTCATTGAGTTGTATTTTGTGTTTTGGTCAGTCATAGGCTCGACATCCAGTTCAGAATTCATTGAAATGCAGCCATTTTCAAATTCAAAATTCAACACAAAAGGTATTTATGCCATTCGGATTTGCAAAACAAAACTCTTTTATTAAACCTCAGGGATCCTTGATCAAAGTTGTACAAAAAAGAGGTGAAGCTATAAGTGCCCACTCCCAAAAAAAAGAAAAAAAAAGAAAAGAAAAAGAAGAGAAAACGAAAAAGGAAAAACAGATGAGGTAATTATTTTCTTAGTTTTCGGTAACAGTCTGCGGTAGAGATTACAAAGACATCTTCGTCGCCCTGACTCTACCGTCAGTTGTCTCGCTTCATCTTCACTCCTTCAAAGCTCTTAAAGACTCTGCCTCGGCCTTGGCAGAGCTTCCAAAATAAATTATTCCCCGCCGACCATCAAATGTGGAGTGTGAAGGTACTCTGACTAGGGCCATGGAGGTGACCTGCCATTTCAGCTCTTTATTCTCATTTTTTGTGTGCTAATCTCTCATTGAGCATCTTTATACATTCGTTGAAGCAGGGAGAGTTGCGCTGACAATGACACACTTTAAACATCTTGTTCTGTAGTTGATGAGACAAGTTAGAGACTGCAGTCATGGCCTTCACACATGACCTCAGCGTATATGAGTTAGCCTTGATGTCAAATTGTGTTGCCATTATTTGCTCAACTGACATCGCTGGAAAGCTGAGAACAAGGGAAGGAAAAAGGGCACGCGGTTGAGATTTAAGGGAGTCAGAACCAGCTATCTCTATTGTGGACTCGTTGAGCTTTGGAAAGAGAGTAAGAGAACCATGGGAAGAGGCCATGTTAGAGGAAAGTGATGCAAAAGAAAGGGGTTGTAGAGTGGTGGCAGAGAGAGTTCACAGTTTTTTGCTCTGCTTCTCTTACAGGCCTTGGTTTAAGCAGAAAACGAGGAAGGAGAAGAAGACACAAAGACGAGAGAGCCGAGGCAATCATTGATGAATCAGGGTAGTTGGCTATCGGCCAGCTGATGGAAACGTTGAAACCGTGTGTCAGGTGTGACATTCGAAGAGAGAGAGAGACGTGTATATATATATATATATATGTATAGGTATTTGTATGTGTATCTATATATCTGTATCTATATATATATATGTATATCTTTGTATGTATATATATCTGCTTGTATATGTAAATTGATGTGTATGTATACTTCTGTTGTGTATACTGATGCCTTTATACATCGTTTAAACTCAGTTAAAACCTTCTCTCTCTTCATATGAAATACGTTAAGATACGTCTGTTGGTTACACCACTATTATTCTCCTCCGTTAAAATATGAAATATGTTGAGATACGCCTGTTGGTTACACACTCGTTGTTCTCTTTGGTTAAAACCTTTTCTCTCTCTCTCTGTATAAACTACGTTGAGATACACCTGTTGGTTACACCCTTGTTGTTCTCTTTAGTTAAAACCTTTCATCTCTCCGTATGAAATACGTTAAGATACGCCTGTTGGTTACACCATTGTTGTTCTCCTCGATTAAGACTTTCCCTCTCTCCGTATGAAATACATTGAGATACACTTGTTGGTTATACCCTTGTTGTTCTCCTAGGTTAAAACCCTCTCTCTTTCCATATGAAATATGTTGAGATATGCTTATTGGTTACACCATTGTTATTCACCTCGGTTAAAACCTTCACTCTCTCCGTATGAAATACATTGAGATACATCTATTGGTTACACCATTGTTGTTCTCCTCGGTTAAAACCTCCCCTTTCTCCATGTGAAACACAGAGAGATATGCTTGTTGGTTGGACTATTCTCTCCTTTCACGTGAAACGTGTTTGGAATTGTTATTCCTTTCTGTGTGAGGCACGATTAGATTTGTTTTCATTTAAGTTGAGGCTTCTTTCATTCATATGTTGTTAACTTGATTATTGCTCATTGCATTGTCTTGCATGATCATGGATTTTCAAAATAACCGGCTTTGTTAAGCATGCAAGTCCAATTTTCAAGTGTAGTCCTGTGCATATAGCACCTTGCCCCTGAACTATGTTAACTTGATTTCTTGTAATAGGATACGTAGGCAACCTCCAGGTTTAACCACTTGTGTTTGTATTTTGATTACTTGCCCAAATTCTTACGGCCTTTTCAAATAGGTCATCTTTGGACTTTGACATTCACTTACGTCATTTCATAACTTCAAGCTCTGTTAAAGAGGAGTAACTGTAGACACCTCATTTTGACCGGCCCTAAGACTTGGGCACTTTTTGTTGATTACCCGATGAGGACAATTAGAATGTGTTTCTCATAGAATCCTTAGAAGAGAGATAGAATTTGAGCTTTAATCCCAACCTTCACACATTTTTGGCTAAACTATTTTAGACCTTAAAACCATTTTTTCAAAGTATTTTTCCAAATGTTTCTATGATGTTCTGAGTCTCCCATTTCAATTAAAATATTACACTTTTCAGTAAACTGAGTAAGGACAACGTGGAAATAAATGGAAGGAATGTGAACTCTTTGAAAAATATTTAAAAACATCTTGTTTATAGGTTTGGAGTTGAAAAAAATAGGATGGGATGGAAGAAAACTGATATAGGAAAAGGATGAGCATCAAATCGTTAAGAAAGAAATGAACAGCCTTCACTAAATTGGGCATATCTCTTTGTACACTTGAAATTTAGATGTGAGGCCACCACCATTGGAAAGTAGACTTTGGGGGGCAATTTTTAGACTCAGAATCACTTTTTTGCTGAGTCAGAGATAAGAGATATACCGTTTGAAGTTGGGGCTTTTAGAGTTGTTTTTGACTGCAGGGCTGAATAGACCCTTTTTTTTTTTGGTTTGGTTTGGACACCCCATTGACCAATTTTCTGATATATTCATCACCAAATGCATATACACTTACCCTCGATTATCTAGTGCTTGATCCATTGGAGATAAGGCTCCACTTTTGTCTCCCATTAGCTCCATTAGTGCTCCATTATCTTCCTTTATGCTCTATCTTGTCTTCCACCTTGTTTTCTACCATTTCGCTACTTGCTTGGTCTATATGTGTACATCAGATTGTTGAGAGGAGTAAGAGGATTGATTAAGGAGAGAACATTTGATCTAGAGAAAAGAGTAAAAAAAGAGAAAAAAGTTGAGTTTTTGAGCTAAAAACACTCATATCTTCCATATACACCCCATACCTTCCATACAAACTGAAATTCCATCTTTTCTACACCCAAAACTCCTTCATAAATTCTAAAATACTTGAATTTTAGTAGCTTTGGTCAAGAGGAAGAGTGGGTGTTGGTAAAAGTGAACAAAAACAAGAGAAATAATCACTTTTCACTACATACACCTCCAAGCCATCATTCTATCAAGAATTACAAGCTCTCAAATTGAGGATTGAGAATATAATTCATACACTTGAGGGTGATCAAAAGGAAGTTTAGAAATCATGAAATTCATCATTTCTTGAAAAGGTGAATTTTTAATTTATTTCAATTTCTTGCATTTCTTACTTATTTTGCTATTTTACTTATTTCAATGTAGATATGTGAATGTGATGGTAAGAGAGATTGATGAACCTCAATGTTTCAGATTCTGAATTAATCGCCCAAGCTTTTAGAGGTAAGCTACAAAAAATGATCGAGAGAGACAAACATACAGAAAGGATAAATGGTCCAAGCGCGCGCGCACACATACACACACACATATATATAGAAATGTATGTATGTATGTTCTTAGAAATTTCTAAAGCAAATCACAAGGCAATGAGAAAAAATTCATCACACTCACAATGCAAATCACCATAATATAATACATATTAAAAAATCAAATTGCACAGATTTATACTTGAAATAACATCAAATTGAAAACAAACCATGTCCGAGATCTAGTAAAACTTACACGACGAACACAATGATCAGCTATAGATAACATTTATGTCTTGAATTTTAGCAAAAAAATAAGCTATGACCATTAGATCGTTCACAGATCAAGCACCAATTCATTATATACACAAATATAATAATAGATAGTTGCAAGCCCTAGCAAGGCAAAAAAATTGAACTCACTAATTTTGATAGACTAGTAGAGAGCTTGATCAACAGAGATCTAAGAAAAGAGACGATTTAGAAAGAAAGAGTTGCCACTTTTATAGATCTTAGTATATATTTGCGTGTGGGGCTTCGCTGCGGCAGTGATGATGGTGAGAGTTACGGAGTTAAGGTGGCTGACGAAAGAGGAAGCGGTGGTCCATGGTACTACGACAAAAGTCAACGGAGGACGATGGAAGCGCTGCAGCAGAGCGATTGACCTAAATGTGGAGGCCAACCGATTGAACTGAAAATAACGGCGATAACGGAGATCTAGAGAGGAGGTAAGGAAGCGATAACGAGGAGGCGAAGAAGAGAGAGAGAGTTAAGTGGAGGATGATGATGATAGGAGGCGACGGTGGAGCTGAAGGAGAGAGATGAAGCGATGAGAGAGAGAGAGAGACAGAGAGAGACGACGGCGGAACTGAATGAGGGAGATGAAGCAATGAGAGAGAGAGAGAGAGAGAGTGAGAGAGAGAGAGAGAGTTTGGTTAGGGTTTGGGGTGGGTTTGGTTTGGAAACAATATATATATATACATGGGTATTTTGGTCATTTTGTAGGAGCTTGTCCTTATGGACAGAGTATATTAAACTGTGAATTTTTAGACAAACAAAATTTAAATTTGAATTTTATGGACCGAGCACCCTTTAAAAAAAGTCAACAATGAAAAAGAATCCAAAATTATTTGGAATTGAATAATTTAAAAACCTAATAGTGTTTAAAAGTTCAAAAAAAAAAAAAAATTTCTTGAGTTTTTTTAACTCAATTTTAAAATATTAAAAATTGTGTGAAATGTAACATTTGGCCACAAAAAAAATTAACAATTAAAATAATTCATAAAAATAAAATTACTTGTCATATAAAATAATAATAACGGAATTGATTGGGGGCTCGAATGGGGGAGCCCTGAATCCCCCGAATTTCCACTTTAAGTAAAAAAAAAAAAAACAAAAAAAAACAAAAAAAAAAAAGAAAACAGTTTTCCAAAAAAGAAAATTAGGGAGAGGAAAATTAGAGAGATTTTTCATTTTCCATAATAATAATTATATAAATAAACAAAATAGTTGTGCCACTGTGAGGTTGGTTTTGGAAATAGACTATTTTAGTAATTTTTAATTTTAGCTAAAATATGAGGCATAAAAAAGAAAAAATTAGTTATAAATCCAATCTAAGGAAAGTATAATGCATTAGGTCCAGTGAATATTTTTTATTGGTAAGAGGTCCACACTTTGTAAAATAATTTAGTGAAAAGTCCTAAAAGACATTTTGTTTCCAAGTTTACCTTTTGACTTTTTTTATCTGTTTGACTTTTTGTTGACTATCTATTCAAATTTATATCTATCTGTTCAAATATTTTGCCTATTTATTCAAATATTTTGTCTATCTGTTCAAATTTATATCTATCTGTTCAAATTTTTTAACTATCTGTTTAATTTTTCCCTTATCTGTTCAATTTTTTTCCTAAACAATTTATTATCTGTTACTCAAATTTAGAAGTCAATTTTTCCTATTTGTTTGAAATTCACAAACTAATTTTTTTATTTGTTGAAATTATCCACTACCAACACTTAAATATTACAGAAAAATTTATAAATTATTAGTATCTGTTCAAATTTTGAACAATTTTACCTTATGTCTGTTCAAAATCTAAACCACATCCCACTTATTTGTTCAAAATTTTTCATATATTTATTTCACCATCATTATCATCATCACCATCACTATCATTATAAGCAACTAAAAATAATAATAAACTTAAAAAATAATAAAAGTATAGATCTGTTCAATTGAACAAATTAGTGGCTTTCTCCATAGATTTAGATATACCACACACTCACACACCAGATCTAAGCCACTATCTATTCAAATTTTGATAAATCTATTATAGATCTATTCAACAACAAAATAAAAGAAAAAGAAATAATCTTTTTACTCTCAATTTTTTTTATCTTTATCTGTCCAATTTTTTTTCTATTGCAATCATCATCAAAAAAAAAAAAAAATCCAGATTATCATCAAGGACAACAATAAGAACAAGAACGCAGATGAAAAAAAAATAAAAAATCAATCAGATAATAAAAGATCTCGTTTGGTTAAACACATATTTGAAGGATTTTAATACACAGATAGTTTTGGCTATACATAGTAATAAATTCAATCTTGTATATGTTTGAGATTAAATAAGAAAGTTCAGATTCATGACCAAAACTATCATCATCTAGAGAGATTAATACATTTATGTCGAACTTGATTATATATGGATTTGCAGTATATATATATATATATAACTTGAGCCTGAAAATAACTAAGAGAGTAATAACTGCAGATCATCATCAGAGCACATTGTTGTTGCAATCCATCCATCCAGAGAACTGGTTTTCCGATGAAATTGTTTTGTTCCTTTACCTCTGGTACCTCGTCATCGAAACCGCCAGTCTCTCTCTCTAAAGGTTGCCTCATGCTAAACGACAAAATAACACCACCATACTTTCTATTGCCTATCGTCTTTTCATCATTGCAGACTTACTTCATCCGTCATTAGAAATCGTCGCCATATCCGTCAACGTCCCAGATCTTAGAGATCTCAAGTCACCAGAATCGGTTATGTTACTACCAGATTTGAGTTGAAGAGAGAGAGAGAGAGAGAGATGGTTTGGTTTGGAAACTTTAGCTGACAAATAAGTAATATCTATAGAAGGGGTATTTTGGTCATTTTGTCTAACACTTGGACCTTTGGATAAAAAAAATTTAGGGTGATTCTACTTACACCACTACTTTACCTCTTTACATCCTCCATTTCATTACACCACTAAAAAAAATATAACTCTCATTACACCCCCATTATATTACCAATACTAACCCTAAATTAACCTTTTCATCTCTTTACACCATTTAATTTTTGGAGGGAAAAGAGAGAAGCAGCAGCAAGGAAGACGAGGGGTCCACCGTAGAGAAGATGAGTGGTATGAACGGTGGGAGGGGTTCGAACGACGTTGTGGTCTGTGTTACCGGCGTGGACGATTGAACTCATTCTTTTCATTCGCCAAATGTAAGTGAAAAACTATTATTTCTTTCTCTATATTGACAGACATACATATGTATCTATATATGTATCTCTATCATCTATATCATAATTTTTTTTGAATAAACAAAGAATAACACATTCCCAACATAGATTTGGTGGTTTTGATCTTCTAATTTAATTGGGTTTGTAATTTTTGGTGCTAATTTTGAATGTTACAGTTCAAATTTTGGTCCTCTGTTTTGTTAAATTTTTGTTCTTTGTTTTGATCTTCTAATTTTGAATTTTGAATGTTGAAGTTCAATTTTGAATATTGAAGTTGAAATTTTGGTCCTGTGTTTTGATCTTTTATGTTTTGATTTTTGGGTTTTGTTTATTTTGTTACATAGTCTGTATATGGATACACAATTTTATGTTTATGTTTGTGTTTGTAAATTTATATTTTCTTTTTGGCATCTCATATTGGATATGATGTTTGGTTTGGATAGAATTATTAATGGCTTAGGATACTTCTATTTTAGAGGTGCTTGGATTGAGTGATTTGATGAGAAATAAGAAGAAATTAAGTGAAAGAGAACTCATTTCTAGAAGTTTCTTAAATTATGAAGTTATCATGATAGAACTCATGACTGTTAAATTATGTAGCATAGCAAGAACAAAATTAATGGAAAGGGGGAAAGCAAACTAATTTCTTTGTGATTTAACAACTTCAATTAGTTCTTGGCTCTTTCTTGAATAAAGTATTTCTACTCTTTCTGAGAAACTATGGCTAAGAAACTATTATGTATGGTTGCTTATGTAGAGTTTTGTCTTTTGAACCTGCATTACTTGTTTCTGAGAGTTGTATACCAATACTCTTAGAGTTAGCATTTTTCTGATGTTATAGAAAGCCCCCATGATAGCGTAGTATTTTTCAATTAAAAATAAATTATAAAAATATCCTATTCCATTCAACATCAATATTGAAAAGCCTGGAACTCGCAATATTATAAAAAAGCAATACCATTATAATTAATGGAAAACAAATCCATCCAAAGTAATTACATTGTCTTTGTAATGTACCAAAATATAAATAAACAACTTAAGTTCCAAATGTAGCCACCTAAAAGTCAAAATAACCAACTCTATCAAATGCCTCACTTCTTCACCTACAAACTTCTCATCCTTCAAGCTTGCTTCTTAAAGGAATTTGATCCCTCTTCGCAATAGCAACTACAAAAGAATAATAATTAAAGGCATTTAAAAACTAAGGGTGAATAATTAAACAATCCATAATCCCAAGGGATTCAACTTTGGTTTAATACCAAATGGAAAAAAAAGAAAAAAAACAAAGAAGATATCATTCAAGAATACACAGGTCAATAACTTTAATTCAACTAACATAAAAGAGTGTCAAATTAATGAGATTGCTTGAGGAAATGAAGCAACACCCCCTCCCCCCCAAAAAAAAAAAGAGTTGTAGGTGCAAAATAGAGAGTATTCTCTCTAGAGTTAATGTTTTGGTACATGATTTGGGCTAGGGTGTGAACTAATTATGAAGTAGAAGGGTGCCACATGGACGAGCAAACAAAAATGAGTTGGATTTCAGCATTTCAAATCCACTGCCAATATATCACCTAATCCAACATACAAAAGCAAAACACAAGTCATGGATTTATCACCTATCTCGCATTATCTTTTCGAATTTCTCACTTATAGCCTAAAATAATTTATTAAGTTCAAGTAATACAATTGTGAATGCTTCATCATATTATATAACAATGAATTGCTTACCTTAAATTCTACAGTTGTCATTTATTTTAGGAAATTCTTCCAATCCTAAATTGATCTGATGTTATTAGGGTGCAATTTAAGCATTTCTTTTTCATTTGATGCTTTTCTGATTTTTCTAACTAATCTTGATTTGGTGGTCCTCCAAAGATCCTTCATCGACTTAAATATGTGATATTTTTTGCCACTCTTCATGTACCTTGAATCTTACTTGCCTATTGTATTAGCATCAATTATATGATTCGTTCATGTTTGATGAAAAAAAAATTATTAATTTTATACTACACCTGAATAGATTTCCATTGGACTTCTCTCATCTCTAGAGGAAGTTGCTTCCAATTAGGAAGTGTTATAGGCACGATCTCTCGAACGAGAACACCTAAGAAGGAGGATAATTTAGCTGATATATAACCAATTGGTTGATTTTTCTCATTAACCTTGATTTCAATCCTGCTACTACCATCTGCACCATTAGTATTTAATTTGGAGGGGCCTTTTTTTCCTTTAACATTTGTGATCCTTCTGTAGGGATTGTAGGTGTTTCTGCGAAATGTTGTGGCAAGAGGTTGGGTAGTACTTTAGAAGACCCCTCACTCAATGTTTGTCTATGATATGATCTCTTCTTACAACCTGTAGCCATTCCAAGAAAACAATAACTTAGCATCAGGTTTCAAAATTAGTTAGTAAACATAATTAAAAGAAGTAAGATAAACAGAAACACAACATAATTAATAGTATATAAACTGTAAATGCATTGCAGCTACATAAACTCAAAAGAACAAAGACTAGATGTTAAATTTATAAAATGATAAAAGACAATTTGAGGATCATATGTATAATGTCTTAATAAAAAGTTTCATTCAATGAACATAATATTTTAGACTATATCAATGAATATATTGTTTCAGGCCACGTAAGATGTTTCGAAGGAGTCAAGAAATTAAAAGGCCTTTTTGTAAAGTTGATTACCTAAAGTGGAATGAGCTTGAGGGATAGTTCTAGTTCTATATTTGAGATTGATTAATTATTTTAGAGTCATTCAAATAAGAACAAATAGAAACTATAATCTATAAATATTGTATATATAATTAATTAGTAGAATTTCCCCTTCACTTATCATTTTAATAATTTTTTTCTCTAAACATCATGTATTAATAAATCATGTATTTTGCTCTTCTATAATTAGAATTTTTTCCCCCTTTTTATACATTTGCACATTCAAATTTTTTTTTAAATTTTTTAAATTGAATGTTATCTATGAAATTATAGTTACTTTGCTGATATTGTTTACATCAATCATTTAATATATTCAAGTTTTTGCTGATATTGGATTTAATGTTTTTTTTTACACAGAAATGGTTAGTGGTGTCTTACGTAAGAGACCAACAAAAGACGTGCTAGGCAAACAGAATCTGAAGCATTGGAAGTGAATGTCTCTGTAAAGAAGGATGATCATGTCAATGTAAATAATGATTATGTTGACGACGATGTTGGTGTGGAGGATGACGACATCGATAATGATATTGGTGTAGAAGCTGACCTCATAGAGGATGATGTTGGTGTGGATGATGACAACACAAAACTAGTACTAGGTGCTCCAGAGGTTCCTTCATTGCTAATTAGCTTCCGTAACCATGTTGCTGCCATTGTTTAGAAGAAAAAGGTATTTTTTGAATTTCTCAACAATAAACTAATCGTATGTATTATATGCTTCAAATTATTATATGTTTTATGTAAAATGCAGAAACGTGGACATCTTAAATGTTTGAATCTTTCCCAAAAGCTTGTTAAGTGGCCATGGATGTCATCAATAGTAAAAAATGCTAGGTGGAGACATTTGGTTGAGCAGTCTGGTCTTAGTGTCCTTATTGATCACACATATCGGCATAGCAATTGTGACAACCCTCACCACTGTTTACTGATAATACCATTGATTAGTGCTAATCTATAATTAAGCATGTTAAGTGATTGATTGACTGAAATTCTGTCTGATTGATTGAAGTGTATTAGTTAAACACATTTATGTTTTATATTTTAAATTGCAAATTAAAGGCCTTATCAGCGGTCGAATCTGGAATTGATTAGTGTTTCATGTGTAATTAGAATTTATGTGATTTTATGGTATGTTTAACTGAAATTTGATTTGGTATGATTAAATTAGATTAAAGAATGTTAAATTACATTAGTTTGAATAAACTACTATTTTGAGACTTATTCAAACACATTTATTTGAGACCCATAAAGAGAGTTAGGAAAGCTTGATTTCATTTGTGAATTAAACTTGAAGAATTGAAGAATAGATTGCACTAGACTTGGAATTGGAGACTCACCCTTTTAAT
Source organism: Camellia lanceoleosa (assembly GCA_025200525.1). NCBI lineage: Eukaryota > Viridiplantae > Streptophyta > Magnoliopsida > Ericales > Theaceae > Camellia > Camellia lanceoleosa. The sequence goes on from CM045761.1 coordinate 84,663,872, forward strand.
TGTGAGTTTGAGTTGTTCTTGCATGATTCATGGTAAGATTAGTGATTTAAGGCATGAATTAACTTAATATGTTGAATTGGAGCTTAAATCATGCATCTATGTTTACATTGTTGAGTTTTGAAGTCATTTTCATGAGAATTTCTTTATGCATGTTCATATTTTTGGTTCTTGATCCATGAACTCACCATGCTTTGAAGTTAAACATTGCATTTGATCTTGTTTTGTAGCATAAGAGTTCAGTTTTGCATTGTTCTTCATGTTCTTGAATTTTGAGTTGAAGTTTGTGTTTAATTGACTTACCTTTGGGCTTGATTTCACAAAATTGATCTTTGAAACATGTCACATTATGAGTTTTGAAGTGTTTTGATGCTTTAAAAGTTGATTTTGAGCTTGGAGGTTCAAAAAATTTGAAAAGTGTTTTAAAGTGTATTTTTTTCATCATCATATCATAGGCATTCCTAGGCTAGTAGTTAAAGGCATCTTATAATAATGCTAATGATAGAACCACACCGAGTTAAGATAGGGACTAAGTTATTGTTTTTCCATATGTTCAATCATGAATATTTTCAATACTAAGAGGACATTCATTCTAACCTCTTTTTGTATTGTTATTTATTCGCTTTTTAGCTGGTGTTTTAGATTCCTCCCCATTTTCGTAGTTTTGTTTTGTATCAGATAGATCGCCATCGTTATCATATGGATTTGGTGATTAATGTGATTATGTTATGAAAAGTCTTTTGAATAGAGTGGCAATATCCGCTTTTGTCAAAAGGTAGCATCTAGAGACAAATACAATTCACATGCTAGATGGTGAGATGACTATCACGTTAGATGATGTGTGGACCACACTTGGCATTCCAGTCACTGGTAGGGCTTTGTCATGTCCTAAGTTAATAAGATACGAGGCTGCTGAACTAGTGAGTGCTACTTTGGGAGTGCTAGTGAATGATGCATTTGCAGAATTAGTTCAATCTCATGGGCAATCCGTGAAGCTAGAGTGGTTTAGAATCAGATTTCATGAAGTTAAAGCTACAAATGATGCAAATTTCATACAATACGTAGCCAAAGCTTACTTGCTATATTTATTAGGTTGTACCCTCTTCGTTGACAAGAGTGTGACTTGAGTACCCGTTGCTTAGCTGCACATGTTGACTGACATTGATGTTGTTAGCTCATATACATAGGGTGCTGTAGCTTTAGCATTCCTGTATAGACAATTAGGACTTGTTAGTAGGGTTGGTATTAAGTAGATTGCTGGTTACTTAAAGCTATTGGAAGCATGGATTTATGAGCATTTTCATTTAGGAAGGCCTCATCCAAATTTGACCTATTCTGATGAATAACCTTGTGCTTGTTGGAGTTCGCGAAGAGATGAGGGTTTTATAGAAGACTAGTTGCAGACATTATGAGAGCAGCTTGACATGTTACGTGCTAATAAGGTTAGGCATTTTATAATAGTGTCATATTGTAAAAAAAAAAAAGATTTTATAACTAACATTATGCATTGCCTATTTGTAGATCAAGAGGGATCCATACCGTTTATGTAGGACACACCATCCACTTTATAAGGTTGCATATTATACTGGATGTTTGAAATGCTTTGATATTGTTGAACCCTATCAACCCAATAAGGTTTTGCGACAGTTTGGTAGGGTCTAAACCATCCCACTAGCACCATTATCTCATGTTCGAGCTACATGAGGTAGTAAACCAGGATAGTACAGAATCATGTATCAATACCATGACACGATATGGGTGTAATAGGAGAATCATGTGTTGTCTATTAACGCTTGTGGTATGCCTGTACAACAGAGCCCATCTGAATGTGCACGGGGATACTGTTAGTGGTATGCTCGTGTTTCACACTGGGTTGTTCAAAATCCTACGCATCACTCTTAGTTTGATCCACGTGTTTAATGTCTCGAGAATGATGTTAATATGGATCCTAAGTGGGTAAGCGAATTGTGAATTAACTTATTTCGCTTTTAAGTGGTTCACCATAAATCAAACACTAGGTACGATTTTTATTAATTCTTTTCAGGGTAATGATGCTGCTTTCAGTGTTGGTGTTGCAGTCTATAGGCTCGGTTGTGATGAGTGTGTCTTACACCCTGACATGCTGTATGAAATTGTAGCTCGCCTTTTTTGTGCCCCCTTTTAGAAACTCGAAAGAAGCCTTACAATTTGGACTCCCGCGATTCTGAATCTAATCTCACAAGTGCAATGTGAAATTGATAATCACCAAAGAGTCCAAATCCCGCAAATCTTTTTGAAAAATCGATTTTAGATTTGCCAAAATTCAACTCATGTTTGTTTGCGAAAATAGTTTAGATTTGCCACCTCAAGTGGGCTTAAAGTTTGCGGATTTGCCACCAAACATAGTGGGCTTAAAACATGATTTGCCACTCAACAAAATAGGTTTAAAACGTACATTTGTTGAATCGTTCCAATTTAAGCAATAGGCCTTCATCCACAGGCATTCAATCAGTTTAGCATTTATGCACATAGCCTCATGGCAAGCATGCAAAACATGGCAATATTCACACTTATGCAAGTATGCTAAAGCGTAAAAACTCACCTAGTACTCCAAGCTAAGAAGATATGAGTTAGAAAATTATGCATGATTCCTAACCATGTAAAATGCCTAATACAACATATGCAAAGAATTCAATTAATAGGCTCGGCTACTAATATGGCATATGATTTGATTTGAACAATATGCGATTAAACACGTATTCAAAGAAGTATTGAAATGACAATGCAGTTTGAATGATGCGCCGAGCCTCGGTGCATGCAATACGAATGAATGGATACAAGCATGCGATATGCTAATTAAAACATGTCCTTAATCTAACCATCAAAAGCGATTAAATAAAAGGGAGAAAGACGTGGGGTTGGAAGACATACACACACGCACGCACACTTATTACAACATTACGCCCTTGCAAAAAAGGGTCCGAATGAATAAGCTAACCAACTAGCTAAACTAAGCTAATTAAGCTAACTAATTATTACAAATCGAAATCAAACAACTAGTTAAACTAACTAAATATTTACAACACTTAATTAGCTACAACTAATTAATTACAACATGTATTTAAGCTAGATATTTAAATGTTAAATAAGCTTGGAATGCAAGGGAGGCTCATGCACGTGCTCAATTTCTACCCGAAAAACCACCGTTTTGCTGCTGCAAGCCTCTGTTTGCACATTTGAACACTGACAATGCTGCCTACTTCCAGAATACCTCTACCCCACCTTACCAACACACTGTGCAAATTTCACTGATGGTTGACAAGGGGCCGATCTGCTACCAATGGTGGCCGATCGGTTATTGGTGGTGGCTGTCGGCCACTGATAACCTGGACTTGCTTGCTGCATCAGAGAGCAAACAAAGCAAAATAGTGTATTTCTCAATGGTTGTTGGCACACTTTGCCTCTTTTTGTCATGGAAAAATCAAAGGAGGGACAAAATTTGGTTCATAAACCATCAATCAAGCAAATTTATTGCATGATGGCCTGTGAAACCAATTGTGCAAGTTTAATAAATGCAAAATGAGATCAAATGACCATCACCCTATCATATATGATCAAGGGCAATGGAGACTTAGGAAAATGGCATATTTCATCACTTTTGAGTATGAAATGTCCCATTTTCCTTGTGTTCAAACTAACGTCCGATTTGAACACATGCAATGCAACACAAAGGAATGCTTATCTTGCTACTTTTACTTGCCAATTTTGTTTACAGATTTTAAGTTACCAAACCATTCATTAATCAATTTGTCCATTAGTGAGTGTCTTCTAAGATGAAAGAAGCGTCAACCAAGGGATAGTTTAAAGCATGAGAGAAGCTTCATGCCGTTGGTAATAAACCCTCAAAGGAGGATTAAACCATTAAGCATGAGCCCCAATCTCAAGCTTAAACAACCCTAAAATTGAAACAACCCTCAAAGCAAATGAAAAAGTGAAGAAATGAAGGAGATTGCAGAGATTATAAGTGCTGAAATTAGGTGAGAAAAAGTACTAAAACATGCAATCAACTCAAACCAATAGTGGTTAAAGCTTTAAAACACCAAGCTAGTGAAAGGACTTACACTACAACAATGCAATACAACACTCAAAAGGTACCAAACAGCCAAAACAGTGGCAAAACAACTCAAAACAGAGCTCAAAACATGCTGGACTTGAGCCATAAAAAGCTAAAACATTAAGTTAATACATGGGGCTAACTAACATACAAACAAGACATAAGAAGGAGAGGCTAACCCCTCCAATTTTTGACTTCAAAATGAGTTTTTTATCACTGAAAAACCTCTAAAATTTAGTGGTTAAAAGGCCCAAAAAAGGTGGTTTGAAAGTGGTGAACAAAGGTACAAAAGCTTTACAAACTAAGAAGTAAAAAGAGTGAACCACCCTTTAATTGAAAATGACCTCAAACCACCACCTTTAGGCCACAAAAACAGAGTTTTGACAGCTCAAAAACCAGCCCCAAAACAGTTGAAAAATGTGGCAAAGCAAGTGTGCAAAATAAGTATAAAAGGAGAGTATTATACCTCTTGAAGGGAAGACACAATTTGGCCAATAATTCAAGCCAAAACCTCCTCCTAGAGCTCAAAACAAGTCTCACGCTACCTCAGACCAAAGACTAGCAACTCTTGTTAAGGATTGATAGACAAAAGTGGAGTGTATCCAAGAAACTATGCACAAAATTACTATATATATATATATAGAGAGAGAGAGAGAGAGAGAGAGAGAGAGAGAGAGAGAGAGAATTTTGTTCCAAAATTGCTAACCTTGAAATATGAGAGATAGGTCATCTATATATAGAAAAATATGAGCTTTGGTCGAAAATATCAAGCCTTGAACAACTGGAGCTTGTGGGGGATAGCTGGCCAAAAAAATCTAGCTTTTTCACCAGTGGCTGACAGCCAAAAGTGTGCATTGTCGGCCATCAAAAATCTGCTTCTAGGCCCAACTTCAAATGGACATATCTCCTTCATCTGGACTCCTTTACAGGTCATTCTTAAGTCTAAATTGAAGCCTCGAAAGTCTAATTTCCAATGGAAGTGGCGTCATATCAAAATTCTAAGTGTGAAAAGAGATATGCCTATTTTAGTGAAAGTTGTTCAGTTTTGCCTTAATCTGATTGATGCCTAACTTCAACCAGCCATATCTCACTCATCTAGACTTGGATTTAGGAGTTTCTTAAGTGTAAAATGAAGCCCCGAAAGTCCACTTTCCAATGGTGGTGACCCCATAATTAAAGTCCAAGTTTACAAAAAGGTAGGCCTGATTTAATGGAGGCTGCTCAGTTCTCCCTTAACAGTTGACGCCCAACTTCTCTTCTAACTAATTTTCTTCCCTCTCCTACAATTTTCTCCAACTCTAAACCTCTAAATAAGATGTTTTAAAGATTTTTTTAAAGAGTTCACCTCTCTTCCATTTATCTCCACTTTGTCCTTGCTCGGTTTACCGAAAAGTATAATTTTTAACGAAATGCGAGCATCAAAACATCGTAGAAGAATTTTCAAAAATATTTTGAAAGAGAGGGTTTTAAGGTCTAAAATAGTTTTGGTCCACTTTCTCCTAAACAATGTTTTTTTAATTTGTGCTGGGTCTGTTCGATAATACAATGCTAAACAATTTGAATTATTCCAGGGCCATGTTATCGGATAAATTTTTTTCCCCAGCATTATGTTATCGTTCAATAGGATAATTTTAGTTCGCTTCACAACAAAGCCAGTGGAGCCCACATTGAAGTGTCTGTTTGGTCACACAATGCGAAACAATTTACATAACTTCGGTGTTATAACGTCAGAATAAATTAATTTGTCCAGTGTTTTGTTGCTATACATTTACACAGCCACTTATTTCCAAATAATGTGGTAATAATTTGTGTTGGGTCTATTCGGTAATAAAATGCTAATGAATTTCAATTAGTCCATGCCATGTTACCATACAAACTATTTTTTCCCAACATTATGTTGTTGTACAATTGCATAATTTCAATTTGCTTCATAACAAAGTCAGTGGAGCCCACTGTGAAGTGTCTGTTTGGTCACGCAGTACTAGACAATTTACATTTTTCTGGTGTTATGTTGCTGGGAAAAATAGGTTTGTCCAGTGTTTTGTTGCTATACATTTACAAAGCTACTTTGTTCCAAATGATAATTTGGGCCAATTCGGTAATACAACGTTAATGAATTTAAATTAATCTAGTTCGATAAAAAACATCTATAAATCAAACACACATCTATAAAATCATATATAAAAATTATCCATAAAATTTTTCATTAAAAAATCAAGTGTACGAATATCTATAAAAGCATCCATGAAATCTGTCATTGTTTGCATCCATCAATCAAACATGTTATTACAATTCGTCTATATTGATTGTTTCGGCAGTTACTATGTCAAAGCTGATAAGACTACGAAATAGATGAATATGGATAGTATATGCTTTATCCTATCCACTAGCATATGGGTAATGAAAACGAATCCAGTTATTTGCTATTGGAGGTACTGGATGACCAGGTTGCAGATAAACCTATAACAAAGAAATCAATAAGTAAAATTACAAAATAAGACATGGTAATGATCTAAGTAGGCTCGGTAATTACTTGCATGAAATGGTTTCTATTTACGAATCCTATGCAGGTATCTCTTCCATTAGGTGTTGCAATCGATACTGATCTAAGTAGTAGAAACGTCAAGCATTGTTGCATGGATAAATGATAAAGAACAACTTAGTAGTATGATGCTATCAAATGGCCCATGTCGGGCATAGTCATCCAATGATTAAATCTAGGGCCAAGTTCAAAGTAGGATAAGATAGAGTTAAGGTCATCAACCCTTTCCTATGAACCAAATAGTTGCACGTAGTGTATTGCATTCGAATGCAACTCAGTCAACATGTTGCGCCTAACTTGTTGCCAATCATCTTCTCCTAAACCAATCAATCCAACTATTGCCCTGAAACCACAATTGCCATCTACTTGTATATCTTTTATGCGACGGATATATGGTCTTAACTTCTTTGAAAATTGTTTGAAGTAAGAGATACAATTTGTTAATTGTGTCATACAAACCTACATCACAAATATACACCAACGGATATATGAAATAATTAAAATGAGGTTAAACAACTATTAAAATATATTTTGTACATAGTTACAAATTTTATGTGATTACATACATTATCTTTTTTTGCCTTCTTCGATTGCACTTGCTTACGAACTCGTGCAATTGAGATGGTAATACCCCGTGAATAACTATCTTCCCTAGATAGTACAAACTCAAACGCAGATAGCTCGTGTTTAGTAGATGTATCGATTTTGAATTAACCACGGCTGTGACATCAGCCCCTATCTCACGTGTCGGTCTTAAGTTCAGGTTTCACAAAAAATGTACTGTCTGGAGTAATTAACTCCCTCAACTTCTTCAGAAGGATCACTTGTTGCATCTCGTCAATCATTTGGGATTTCTCAATAAAAAAATCAGTCTCTATTTTGCAATCCAACTTTACAAAAGCACTTTCTAAAATTGGAAGCATATCTAACTTCTTCCAATGAGGATTCACGCATGAGAGGGGAATCGGCCGACGTTGTTGAAAATACTCAGTTACTTCATGTGCACATGACAACACATTTGTACGTCGTAAAATGTAACCACATGCAGCAACATCTATTTTCACACTATTCGATCTCTTTGACTCTACCAATATTTTGTCCAAACTACAAATTGAAATAAAACCACGTAACTCCGTGAACTCAGTAGGTGTAGTTGTGTTGGACTGTAATCAAACTTTGCTGAAATGAGGCTTTAATGTCTGCATAATGCAACTCTAACAAATTGTGTATTTTGGTCCAAGATGTCTCAAAACTGCCTTGAGTTTATCCAAGTTGCCTATTCAATTTAGGCTCTGTTTGGTACAGCTTAATTTCAGCTTAATTTAAGCTATTTTGATGTGTTTGGTTTACCTTAACAATACAGCTTATAGCTTTTTGTAAGTCAGAAATCAACTTATTCTTTGAGTGGGGCAGGAGAAACTTAATTTATAAGTCAGAAATCAACTTATGTTCATAGTTATAAGCTATAAGCTATAAGCTGTTAAGGTATAAGCTATAAATTGTTAAGGTATAAGCTATAAGCACTTTCCCACAGCTCTATCAAACAGGGCCTGAGCATGAAAACTCTCCGCCTTACAAGTATGTATATTTTGGTATTTAATATAAAATTCAAAAAATTATAACAATTCATAAATGTAATGAGCATAATTTACCTATTTGTAGTAGTATTTCTGAAATGCATAGTATTGTCTGTCCAAGCTGCAACAATTTTTTTCTTGTATGGCTCTAACTGTCACGACCCAAACCCGACCCTATGGGTTTAGCACCGTAACCGGCCAGTAATCCGAGATTACCAAAGGCCCGCTACAAGAATGCAAGATAACAGAGTACGTATTCCGGAAGCCAATACAAGAAATAAATAATATCCAATGAGTCAGGATCAGATGCCAAAAAGATTTTCCATGCATATAAACATTCGGTACAGGACAGTTATGCACAATATTTACAATCATTCAGTACGGGGACTTAATTCCCGTTTAACAGTACAGTAAACTTTCAGTCTATACGATCCATTCGGTTATTACAAAACAGTAAGACAGTGCAAAAAAAGGGGAATGCTAAAACACCCCTAAGCCTTAGCATGATAGGCTTGGAACCTCATGATGCAAGACGAGGGTGGCTCGACAAAATCGAATAACCCCGACGCTGCCTAGCTTTGGTCCCAGACTGCAGACACCTACATATATATATGAGCAGGAGCTAAAGCCCAAAGGAATAACATAATGCGAAAGAGGTTTAGAATGAATGCCCGTCAAAGAATGAAAACAGCTCAATTAAAACAAGATATCGCTTGTTCCGCTCAAGAACAAATATATGTGGTACATCCATTAGCATAACAAGACGAGGTCTTAAAAGACCTAACAAAGAATGATGGCCAATCATTCAAGAAGATAGTGGTTCTACGAGGAACCGACAGAGATCTCTCAGAATAAAGAATAAGAAATGAGGTGCTAAGGATGCCACAAGACAGTCGTAAATAAAGGACGACATTCATTCAATAACAATAACAACAAGAAATGCCTACCAAGATTCGTAAGATAATCATTTTGAACATATCTTTACACAATTGTTACTCACAGTGTTCTGGGCTATCAGTAGCTAGAGCGTCTCCTCGAAATGCGAACCCTAAACAGTTAACAGAATGAACACACTCTAAGTTTCATAGTTGGGAAAGATGATAACTTAATCCTTAATTGCCTCGGTGTGTTCTACATCTATATCCTCGTTAAGATGTCCTAAACTAGGCCTAAAAATGCCTAGGATGGAATGAGGATGCAAAAATGTGCACAGAAAACAGTTTTTTTTTGAAGAAACAGGTCCCCGCCGAGTTTCGCCGAGCGGACATGCAACAAAAGGACCCGCTCGAAAGGCCAACTCCCCGCTCGGCGTGTCACAATCTCCGCTGAAGGCACATTCTCCGCCGAGCGATCGATGAACAAATGCAAAGTCTGATGCTCGATTTCTCCGCTGAAGCAGTCTCTTCCGCCGAGCGGACTGCAACACAGGTCAAAAAAATACTGGGAGCTTGATTTCCCCGCTCGAGCGGCACTTTCCTTCGCCGAAGCGACGATCAAAACTGAAATTCCAGATTTGAGTCCCAAGCTCAAAATCAAGTTTAGATGCTCCAAATTCGATCCTCTTGGGCCCATTTTCTGGAAAATATTTGTAAACTCATAGAATAACATGCTTCAAACTCAATTTGAGAAATCAAAGCCCAAGGGTGACTCAATTAAATTCATTTTTCAAACTATTTTACATGAACATGTAAGAACAACACTCAAGCATGACATGCAAGTTCTTTAAACAATTTCCAAGCTTCAAATCATGCTCAAATGAGCTCAACACTTTGAAAACATGATGAAAACATGAACTACAACAATGTCATGAACATGCATGTGCCAATTTCCATGTAATCAACCTCAAAATGCAACAATATGGCCATGCATGTAACAATTAAGGTCTAATTCAACACATTTGGGCTTAAACCAAGACTTAGCTCTACAACTATCATGGACCGTGCAAGATGGAGCTTAAGACAACAATAAAGAGATGAATTTCTTACCTAGGTCTTGAATTACTAGGTTTGGAAGCACAATTTAACAATCAACCTTCAAGTCTTCAAACAATTCCACAACAATGGCAAGATAAGCTCAAGTCTCTCTAAACTCTCTCTCTCACTCTACAATTCGGTGGCCTCAAGAAGCAAAGTTGAAGAAGTGGTGTCTCTAAGTGTAAGATAGGATTAGAGTATTGGCATAGTGGGCCACTATGTGTGGCAAATTAGTAAATAAGTGTAACAATGTAGTTTAACTCACTTTAATCTAATTTAATCACACCTAATCAATTTTCAGATAATTATAGCATAAAATCACATAAATTATGGTGATTATAAAACACTAGTCAGTTTCTAATTCGGCCGCCGATAAGGCCTTCAATTAGCGGTTTAAACACATAAACTCAAACAGATATATGATCAATCAAACAGGTAGAAATGCAATACAATGAATAAGCTCAATCAATTCAGTTTTCAATTTCAGTCAGTCAGTTCAGTATTTGATTCAGTTCACTTATCAGTCATAATCAGTTCAGTTTATCGGTAATCAGTACTTATTCGGTAAATAGTGACGAGGGTTGTTACACTAACCAATTAGTAGTAACATACTTAATAGTTTCAGGATACGTATTAAATTCAGTCTTGAGATTGGAAAATTGTTCATTGAATTCTATTTCTGTTCTAACCAATACCAAAGCACTCCAATTATGTATAAATATATCCCATTTATCTTTCGTCTCAAAAACCTTCTTGCACTTCATCATAACATTCTTGCTAATATGCCATCTACATAAAAGATTAGTCGCTGTAGGTAGAACTTTTTAGATGCCTTTCATCAAAGCCAACTCTCCATCTGTAATAATGACTTTTGGAAAAGCAGTAATCTCCATAATAATATGCAATACGCCTAAAGCCCATATATAGTTGTCCTCCTATTTATGACCAAGATAAGCAAAAGTAACTGAAAATGTTAAGTCCGTTGATGTTACCCCAATAATCTCTAAGAGAGAGAGTCAATACCTATTAGCCTTGTATATGTAATCCATAATCAACGCATGTGGAAATGTATGTAACAACTCCAAACTAATTGGGTGTACCCAAAACAAGTCAGTCACCATCTCTCTATTATCACATCGATGCCATTCAACATAATTTTGAATCGACAATTGCTCAAATAGTTGTTGCATCTGTGATCTTCTCACCCTCTGTACTATTCGATGTCGATGACGTGCGTTGTAGATTGTCTTTATTGTTGTTGCATTAAAGGCATCCTTTCGTTTCAATGTAATCAATATCTCTTTTGGTCGCACCATACTCTTTAACATGTCAACTAATAAGAATGTTTCCTCCTTGGAAATTTGTCAGTAAATGAGTGCTTTTCAAGATGTTCAGTAGATGAATGATTATGCACTTCGCATAAGACATGCAACATCTACTTATCATTTGTAGGTAATTTTTTCCCTTTTAATAGAAATGCACATCCACACGTTTTAGAACTTGTCAACCTCAATCGTTTCTCCTTGATCTTCCTGTCGTCTCTATAGTAACTACTTCTTTCACAAGCAAGGGTAAGTCTTAGTTTTCTGCCATTACCTCTCGCATCTGATGTCTTTATAACAATGGCAAATTCAGCCTTCTTCCCAATGTCAGAAGCCCATTTAATTAATGCTTGACGACTACTAAAAATCTAAACATAATAAATACATTTATACGTCAAATTATTAATAAAACTCAATACAAATTAAAAATAAGAAAAAATCGTATTCATAAAAAAACTTAACAAACCTTACCTGTAATGAATTTATGACTGAAGTCTACTAATAATGCAGTACTTGCATTGTTGCAATGAGTATAAGTATAATCATTCCAAGCAAAAAAAAAAAAATGAAACTAAAAATATATGGTAATAAGTAGTCGAACAAATTTAAAAAATCCGGCTTTATATTACTATAAATGTATCTTTTATTTAGTAGTTGGATACCAGACTTATATTTTTTGTTCGGCATTGTGATGTCAGGCTATGTTATTTTGTTCGATTTCGAAATACTGAATAAAAGTCGAACATCAGTCTAGAAAATCGAAACAAAAACCAACCAAACAAATAAAAAAACTCACAATTTTCACTTTTTTGATGGTTCTTCTCCGCCGTTTTTTCATCTATTGCTTTCTTTGATGATCAAAATACTATGATTATCACTTTTTGAAAGAGATGTGTAAGAAAAGAAAAGTTGAGAAAAGAAAAAGAGAAGTAAGGATTGAAAACCAAAGCGTGTAAGGAGATTATAAAATATATTTAATTTGAGTGTTTTGTTCTTAAGAGTAATTTCATACATGGATAAAATTAGAAGAAAAAAAAATCTCATATAGAGGGTATAAAGAGGTAAAGTAGTGGTGTAATTAGAATTATCCAAAATTTAATTTTTGACTTTTGGCCTGAGTATCCTATTGTTGGCTACATATTTTGTAAAAGCCAATCACAAGTCAACACGTGGCAGAATAAGGGTATTATTGGAAGATGATTTTATTCTTCGATCCCAATCATACACGTGGCAATAAATATTGGTTCTCAAAAGATCTGAGTAGCATTAGATCAGCAGTTAGATACGAGGTGACGTGGCTTTAACGGTTACCTATATTCAAATTCAAATATAGGAGGGAAGCTCAATTGCAAGTGATGGCATAGTGGAACTATTTCTAAGGCAGCATGATCAGCGATCATGGAGGAGCAGTTCGACGGTTCGAAGTATATTTCGAAGGTCATCCTGTACAAGTATAAATAAGCAAGGAAGTCCCCAGAAAAAGCCCCCAGACTCAGATCATACAAACCAGTCTTTACTTCATATTTTCCTTTTAAGTTTTACCTTTCTTGTACTTTAAATTCCTGCACTTTAAATACTTGTTCTTTAAATACCCGCTGTAGACACCCCATTTTTGATCGACCTTAAGACTCAGACGTCACCAGTTGAGCGCTCAGTGATATTGCATATCAGGCTTGTTCAAGTCCTGTGGTCACGGCAAGGCGTGCGCCTCCCGACTTCCGAACCATCTTCTACCTTGTCTCGGTTTTCTCTTTTTTCTCTCCGAGGAAGGGAGTGGTCCCAGAGACTATCTCCGGTGGCGTGAGCTACGTTCGTGGTCAGAGGCCATTTTGCCCATTTCGAGCCGGTTCGGTTTTGGGCCGTCGGCGTGCCTCGGCTTGAACCGCAACCATCTCCGAGTTCTCCGGTTTTTGGCATGTGCCTCTGTTTTAGTGTTTCGAGGAACCCTGGGGCCCCCGATGCCCACTTCGTGGCCGTATGCCACTTTCGGTGCTCATATTTTCGGGACCCCAAACCGAGCGGTTTTGGTCCCGAGCATTCATTTCAGATCCATCTTCTCCGGTTTTGGCGGTACCTGCTTTTGTCATTCCAGAGGACACTGGGTCGCAGATACCCACTTCACGCCAACACCACTTCCGCACACCGCATTTCATTTTCGGATCCCGATTTGCTCTTTTGGCCCCGACGTTCATTTCTCATTAGTTTTTGTTCAAACTTGGCGGTACCTCTGCTTCAACATCGGGAAGATCACTGGGGTGGGAGGCCGAATTATCCCAGATAACCGGGCCTCCTCCGAGCCCGCTTTTGTTTCACTTCCGCCAATGTTGAACACCTTGGGGTATTTTCTTCCAACCAAAGTTACATATCTGTGATCGTGACACCGGAGGACCTACCAACCATCGGTCGGCCAGAAACTGTGAGTTTCATTTTGGGCCTCCTTCAAGCTCTATGTTGTGGCTCTGGTTTTAGTGTTGCCAAATTCGACCTTGGAACCTTGTTCTACACATATGGGAGGACACTTTGGTATGGTGGTCGGCCGAAATTGTGCCTTTCATTTTTGGGCCTCCTTCAAGCTCTATGTTGTGACTCGGTTCAAGGTTGCCAAATTCACCACAGGGCCTTATTCTACACATGGGAGGACACTCTTGTATGGTGGTCGGCGAAATTTTGAAGTTGGTTTTGAGGTGGTGGCGGGCCATAGGAGGTGGTCGGGCCATGGTGGGTGGTCGGCCACCTTGAGCAAAATTACCCGGTCGGCCAGATTCTTGCTTTCACCGTCCCCAAATGTCCGGATATCTTCCAACATATCCCGGCATCCGGGATATTTCGAGGGAAAGATTGCGTGCTTTCCTCCCTTTACACCCCACTTCTTGCCTATTTGAAGGCCCTCCCTCCTTCTTCAAGGTTGGAAAAATCTCTTCAAGAACACCAAGGCAAAACCCTAATCTCCATAGCCAAAAGCTCCAAAAGCTTCAAGTTCTTGCTTGATTCCTTCATCAACCCTAAGCCTCACCATTCCAACTTCGATTCCAGCAGCAAGGAAGTGAATTTCAGAGGTTGAGAAGCCACAAATCCAAGCCAAGAAGCAAAGAAAGACAAGTCTTCAAGGGTAAGTATTCAAAACCAACTTTTAGGGCATTTTCTTGATCCTTTTCTATACTTTAATTGGTTGAGTATTGGGGCTCCGACCCCTACTGCTTTTAATAAAATGAGCCCCTCTACAACTGTGTAGAAGGGCTCAACCTCATTTGGTGTTTGTATACACTAGTTCCTTCAATATTCTTCAAGTTGGTAACATTTTTGCATGCTAAAATTGACCTATTTTTGTTGGTTTTTGGGGCTCCGACCCCTACTGGTTTTGTACTTATTTTGAGCCCCTCTACAACATTGTAGAAGGGCTCAACCTCATTTGGCCATTCCATATACCACCTCTCTTGGAAATTCACTTTAGGCCCTAATTCTTGCATGCTTTGTTAGGCTTACTTGGATCCGGATTTCAGCCTTCATCAGGCTTAGAAATAGCCTTTTTTTTGTCTCCTTTCCATGTTATGTTGAGGGCCTTAAGCCATTTGGTGTATATTTTTGGTACTTCCTTTGAAATCCATCAAATTTACCGTATTCTTGCATGTTTTGTAGCCTCTTGTGCTTTTGGTTTTGGCCTTTGGTCAGAACTGAAAGGGGCCTTATTTTGACCCCCTTTACATGTTTCATGAAGAAAATTTTGTCATTTGGTGCTTGCTTTGCATGACTCTTGTTATAGCCTCTTTTGAGCTCCATTTTTTGCATGGAATTGTTAGCATGATTTTATTCTGATTTTGAGGATGTCATCTTCTACAATTGTGCCTATTTTTAGCTCATATTCAATGTTGTAGAAGGAAGTTTGTCCATTTGGGGTTTGCATATGTCACTTGTCTCAATACTCCTCTTTTGGCCACTAACTTTGCATGCTATTGTTGATCTATCTATGTCTACATTTTGGCCATCTTTGTTACTGAAATAATCTATTTTTGGGACTGCCTTGCTACTGGTTTTGCTGCCATGTGCTGTTTTTGCATGATTAGTAGGGCTATAGGCCATTTTGGGTGCATATTATCACATTTCGGGATGAATGCATGCTTCGAGTGTCATTTCGAATTGTTTCGGGGCTGTTTTCCCCTTTATTTAGGTGCTGAAATTCCATTACCATGCTTGCATATCATTTCCCGTGCCATTCGTATCATTTTTGCATTGCCTCGGTTTGCGTGCCAATGGGCACGCATTCCGAGGCACTTCATTTTTATCCGACGGCCTCCTATGTGAGTGAGCTGAGGCTCTCCCATGTTGGTGTAAGCCCATCGTTGCATTCTGTATGCCATCTCGTCTCATTTTATCATCGCCTCGGTTTGCGTGTCCGCGGGCACGCATTTCGAGGCACTTCGGTTTTATCCGATTTTTGCATCGCATATCATCGCCTCGGTTTGCGTGTCCGCAGGCACGCATTTCGAGGCACTTTGGTTTTATCTGATCTCCATTTTAGCTTCGCCTCGGCTTGCGAGCCCCAGAGTACGCATTTCGAGGCACTCTGTATTCTCCGCTTGGGATTGCGTATGCCTTCACCTCGGTTTGCGTGCCCGGGTGCATGCATTTCGAGGTACTCTGCTTTATTCGGTTTGCCTTGCGTATGCTCTCGCCTCGGTTTATGCGTCTGCTGCACGCATTTCGAGGCACTCTGTTTTATCCGATTCGTATTTCACCATTGCCTCGGTTTGCGTGTCAAGTGGACACGCTTTTCGAGGCACCTCCTTTCATCATTTCGGCATCCTATGTGAGTGTGGCGAGGCCCCTTCATGTTGGTATAAGTCCATCATTACATTTCGCATGTCAAGATCGCCTCGTTTTGCGTGCCCGTGTGCACGCTTTTCAAGGCGTCTCATTTTCATCTCATTTTCATAGCATTGAGCATGCTAGGTTGTATATTAGTTGCATTTCATGCATATCATGCATATCGCACGGGAAACGAGGTACATTCCAGACCCGGTGACGGAGTGTGTCTCAATTCCCGCCATCGAAATCTCCGGATTACCCATGATGGAGTTAGGTTTTTGTTGTAGCATTCATCCGCATTCATCCTATATTGAGTTGTAATCCGATTCCTCGGCCATCATGCATTGATATGCGTGATTGGTGGCACGAGGATCGAGGCATGCATATATTTGTGAAAATACATTGCTATGCCCTTTTCCCTTTCTCTCTGCAAAGAAAATCAAGGATCAAGAACTTTTCTAATCCGCACGCATTCGATTTCACAAAGGCAAACAGAGGCTAATTGGGGCATCCCAAAGGATTTCGCCAAAAAATTTCAAAGAAGCATCTATCGTATAAGCGCAGTCCCTGGCTTGCACGCCAATTTTACCGCTTTTATTAATTAATTTGTCAATTAATTAGAAATCTGCATATTCTTTTATTCGGATCAGATTATTATTTATTCGGACCTCTGCATGAGGGCAATGTTGTAATAAGGGTGTGTGAGTGTGATGTATGTCTTCCAACCCCACGCCTTTTCTCCCTTTTATTTATCCGCTTTGGATGGTTAGATATAGGCATAGTTCATTTAGCATACAAGATGATAGCATGTTTGCATTCATTCATTCATCTGCTTTGCATGCTGCAAGATCATACAAACCGCATTGTATTTCAATTCTAAAGTTGAATACATGTTAGTCTGCATTCCATGTGCCATGTTTAGAATAGCCGAGCCGCTATAGTTTGCATTTTTGCGTGTGTTGCATTAGGCATTTCAAAGATATTTAGGATTCATGCATGATTTCTAATCGTTTTTCGCTTTTGGCTTGGAGTACTGGTAAGTTTTATGCTTTAGCATCCTTGCATGCGTGTGAGTGTTGCCATGATAGCATGCTTGCCATGAGGCTAATCGCTTATGTGATATAACCGCCTTGAATGCCTGGGTGGAGGTTGAGTTATATCTGAATTGGAGCAATTCATCGATTGTTTGTTAAGCCCACTAGATTGTGGCAAAATCAGATTTTAAGCCTACGATGGTAGCATCATCAAACCATTTTCAAACAAACAAACATGAGATGTTTAATTCCAATTCGACGGCCCAATCTATACTTGTTTGTCATGAGCATCACATAGTAACCTAGGCTAATAATCGGAATAAGAACATACAAAGTTTTCAAAAACAGATATCATGATTAGTAGAGGCCGGTCTTTGACCGGGCGAGAGGGGGTGCTCACGATGTGACCTTCCCTAATCGTACCCAAGTTCCCGAGCCAACTTTGGTGATGACGGACACGTGGCCTTTGGCACCGAGTCAGGGTTTCCTAAATTTCCCATTTTAAAATATTTAGGTGGCGACTCTGTTATCTGGCAAAGCAGTCCATGTTTGGCACTTCTTTCAAAAAAATCTGTTTTCCTTCAAAACGATTTGCCAGATTTGAACTCTTTGGTTCAAGATTGAGAACCGCAACAAAATCGAGTCCGAACTGTAGCGAGGTCCCCCGCGGGCGTTGTAGTAGCCGAAATATGGTTTGCATGCTTGCATATCATTTCCCATGTCATTTTATGCCTTAATGCATTGCCTCGGTTTGCGTGCCCGTGGGCACGCACTTCGAGGCGTATGCTTTCATTCATCTAAGATCCCATGAGGTGTGGCCGAGGCCCTCTCATGTTGGTATAAGCCCAATCTACATTTTCCATGTCATGGCATTGTGTATATCATCGCCTCGGTTATGCGTCTGCAAGTGCACGATTTCGAGGCACTTCATTTTATCCGACGGCAAATTTATGTGAGCGTGGTGAGGCTATCTCATGTTGGCATAAGCCCAATTTGCATTTTCATGCTTGTATGCCATTGTTTCGGTATGCGTGCGTGTGCACGATTTCGAGGCACTTCATTTTTATCCGACGGCCCTATGTGGAGTGGTTGAGGCCCTCTCATGTTGGCGTAAGCCCAATTTGCATTTTCATGCTTAGATGCCATTGCCTTGCTTATGCGTGCCTGCAGTGTGCATTTCGAGGCACTTCTTTATCCGATTTTGCATCGCACATCATCGCCTCGGTTACGGTCCGTGTGCACGATTTCGAGGCACTTCGGTTTTATCCGATTTTCATTTCATCATCGCCTCGGTTTGCGTGTCCGTGTGTACGCATTTCGAGGCACTTCGGTTTTATCCGATTTGCATTTCTCATCATCGCCTCGGTTGGCGTGCCTGTGGGCACGCATTTTGAGGCACTTCGGTTTACTCGATTTCTATTTTATCATCTTCGCTTATGCGCCCTGCACGATTTCGAGGCACTTCGCTTTATCCGATTTGCATTTACATCATCGCCGGTTTTGCGTGCCCGTGCACGATTTCGAGGCACTCTGTTTTATCCGCTTTGCATTTCATATCATCGCCTCGATTTGCGTGCCCGTGTGCACGCTTTTCGAGGCGTCTCATTTTCATCTCATTTTCATAGCATTGAGCATGCTAGGTTGTATATTAGTTGCATTTCATACATATCATGCATATTGCACGGGAAACGAGGCGGAGCATGTCTCAATTCCCAAGTCACCGACACTCCGGATCACCCATGATGGAGCTAGGTTTTGTTGTAGCATTCATCTGCATTCATCTGATATTGAGTTGTGCAATTCGGTTCCTCGGCCATCATGCATCGGTATGCGTGATTGGTGGCACGAGGATCGAGGCATGCATATATTTGTGAAATACACTGCTGTGCCCTTTTCCTGCTCTCTGTTGCAGCAAAATCCAGAGCCAATAACTTTTCGGAGTCCGGCGCGCATTTCGAGAAATATTGCCAACAGAGGCTAATTGGGGCATCCCAGTGGATTTCCGCGCCAAGCAGCCCAGTATACATCATCTATCAGAAGCGAGGCAGTCCCTGGCTTGCACGCCAGTTTTAATTCTTTTGTAATTAATTTGTTAATTAATTAGAATTTGTATTATTTCGATCAGATATTCTTTATTATTCTCAGATATTATTCATTCATTCTTCACGAGGGCATAATTGTAATAAGGGTGGGTGAGTGTGATGTATGTCTTCCAATCCCCATTTCTTTCTCCCTTTTATTTACCCGCTTTGGATGGTTAGATATAGGGCATATTTCAATTAGCATACAAAGATGACAAAGATATTTGCATCATTCATCTGTATTGCATGCATCGGGCTCGGCGCATCATACAAACTGCATTTGTATTTCAATTCCAAGTTGAATACTTGATAGCTGTAGCATTTCACATGTCATATTTAGAATAGCCGAGCCTGCTATAGTTTGCATCTCTGCATGTGTTGCATTAGGCATTTCCGTATACTTAGGATTCATGCATGATTTCTAATAAGCTTTCTGTTTTGGCTTGGAGTACTCGGTAAGTGGTTATGCTTTAGCATCCTTGCATGCGTGTGAGTGTTGCCATGATAGCATGCTTGCCATGAGGCTAAATGCTTATGTGATATAACTGCCTTGAATGCCTGTGGGTGGAGGTTGAGTTATCTGAATTGGGACCATTCATCGACTGTTTGTTTTAAGCCCACTAGATAGTGGCAAAATCATGTTTCTAAGCCCACCCGAGGGTGGCAAATCAGATCTTAGCCTACCTACGGGTAGCACCATCAAACCATTTTCAAACAAACAAACATGAGATGTTCAAACTAATTCAGACGGCCCATTTATACTTGTATGTCAGCATCACATAGTAACCTAGGCTAATAACCGAATAAGAACTCACAAAGTTTTCAAAAGCAGATATCATGGTTAGTAGAGGCTTGCCTTTTGATCGCGAGAGGGGGTGCTCACGATGTGACCTTCCCTAATCGTACCCAAGTTCCCGAGCCAACTTTGGTGATGACGGACACGTGGCCTTTTGGCACCGAGTCGTGGTTTCCTAAATTTCCCATTTTAAAAATATTTAGGTGGCGACTCATATCCGCAAAGCATCCATGTTTGGCACTTCTTTCAAAAAATCTGCTTTTTCTTCAAAACGATTTGCGGATTTGGACTCTTTGGTTCAAGATTTGGAACCGCAACAAAATCGAGTCCGAATCAGAGCGAGGCCTCAAGCGCGTTATTACGCTTCGCGCATCACTGGGATTTAGAGAACTTGACTAACTCTTGATATCTGGTTTTGACTACATTTGTGTGTTTCTTTGCATTGCATTTGCATTGGTGCGCCTAGGACACCGTGTTTGCCATCTGCTATTCCTGAGCGGTTTGCCGGAGGCTTGTCTTGTCAAGGCATGTCCATAAGGCTTGCTTGCCGGTTACCTCGCCAAGATGGGAACACAAACCCTGGTTTTACCGGGCACCCTTGACCATTCGACCTAGTGCATATTCGGATCCATAGTGACCATTCCAAACTAGGACAAAGTTGCTTACCCGTTTATAGGTTGTTTGAAGCCGCTGCGTGCGTAGTGAAACCCTAGCTCCTGACAAAATAGGACAGGGAAACCTTACCCCAACATAGGGGTGTTTTGGCTCTCACTTATCTATTATGTGCTTGTTAGAGTGTGCCTCTACAGGGAATGCATGTATCAGTATGAGTTTGGGCATCAGGCCTGCGGGCATCAGTTTTTGAATTTGGGAATCAGTTCGGGCATTATCAAGATTTGGGAATCGCTTGTCCGGATATCGATTCATTTATCGTAATGTCTGAGAATATTGACCAAGATTTGAGGACGATGTATAACCAAATTTTACCAACTGTGTGTTGTTGCATACCCGACTGTGTGTGGTGTATTCAATTTAAGCCGTTATCTTTGCCCGTTTGTATACCCGACTGTGTGGTGTATTCAATTTAAGCCGTTATGCTGCCCGTTTGTATACCCGACTGTGTGTGGTGTATTCAATTTAAGCTGTTATGCTGCCCGTTTTATTTCTGGTTATTTATTTCTTTTTCGCTTTTATTTATCCTTTTGCTAGGGACAGTTTGTAGCACAATTGCTTCCGAACCCGTCGATACCCCCCAAGCAATCTGGACACGAGGTCGCCGACTCAACCGATCCGAGGATCTAGTTGACGGACATCCAGTGTTCCATTCGCTACCCCCGGTTTTTAGAAGGAGACCGAGGAAACGCAGTCCATCAGAGCAGAGATTATTGGTACAGCAGTCTACTTTAGAGACAGATAGTCGGGTTGAGATTCCCCTTTCTGCTGTAGAGACACCCTTGCCAGTTTTTCAGATGGAACAACAGAACCCAACAATAGAGGCGTTGATGCGCCAGATGGCTGAAAGCATGAAGCAAATGCAAGATGATGCTATCCGCCAGGCGGAATTTTCTGCATAACAAAGTCATTATGGCCCAACAAATTGAAAGTTGATCACAGACATACAACAAGCAGAACGCGCGCTCGCTTCAAATCAGTTCCTCCTCCACCCGGCCCCATTACCGAACAACTACCTGCCGCCGTAATGCCCCCCAAACCCTCAAAATGTCCAGACGCCTGCATTACCCTCCGAATCAATGTAACATTCTCGCCAAACCCCCAAACGTTCAAGAGGACACAGTCATCCAATCGGGCCGGCTCCCGCTTCTACCACAAACCGTCCAAAAACATTACCCTAAGCACCCGGACTCTCCATTTGAGTTCGAGGTAGACCGATACCAAATTGAGCAAGTTGGAGAAGCTCTTAAGAAGTCTCAAGGCGAAGGCCATCCCAAATATTGAAGACGGATATACCGATGTGGCTGTGACTCTGCCCGACAGATTTAAAATGCCCCAGATCGATCGCTTTGATGGGTCTGAGGATCCTATGGTCCACCTCCGGCTATTCTCGGACGTCTTAAGACCAATGGGCCTAACCCGACCGCAAAAGCTTTCTTTGTTCGGTCGAACCGCCGGTGTGGCATCCACTTGGTACTCAAAACTCGATGATGATGTGAAAACAACCGATGAGATGGCCGAGGCCTTCCTTGCACAATATTCATAACACGCAAATCGAGGTCACGACTTCGTGATCTCGAGACGCAACGGCAGAGCCTAAAGAGCCTTTTTCTGACTTCGCCACCCGGTGGAGAGCCAAGGCATCGATGATGACCTTAAGGCCAACCGATAGAGATCAAATTTATGATTGTGCGCAATCTCCACCGATTAATGAAGAAGATGATTTTGATCCCTTTCCCCACCTTCGCAGACCGCATGATATGGGGATGCAGATAGAGGATGCAATGAAACAGGTCTGTTGACCAAGATCGGGATCACCAAGAACATTTAATCGGAATACCAATGCAGTCTGAGTGGCTCGCCAATACAAGAACTTCAGAGGTCGGAATGGTCACCACCAATCCTTCCCAACCAAGGCGTCATGCGGCCACACCTTTTTTCGATGCCTCACGGGAGCGAGAATCAAGCCCCAAGATACCAACCTGTGGTCAACGAACCTTCTCCCACTCTATATGCCTTTGTCTAAAGTCCCTGGTTCTAGTCGAAGGCACTAAACCCTTGGAACCGAGGCCTCACCGAATCCACTCCCCTTCCCATAACCCACCAAATATTGCTAATACCACTCAAAGAAAGATGGTCATGACACCGACCAATGTTACAGTCAAGGCCATGAGATTCAGGACCTCATTGACAAGAAAATCATTCTACATCCTCAAGGACCCAACGTCACAAACAACCCACTCCCCAAACACAACCAAGATCCACCAAAAAGAGTCAACCTTATCCGCACTGGGGGCGATCTTTACGATCCCAGTATCTACATAACTCCCTCCCACTTACCCAAGCCAGAGGTGGTCCTTCCCGACAGCACTGACTTGTGCGTGTTGGACACCTCCCCAACCCAACCTGAGCCAAAGGTGGTGACCACCGAGAATGGAACGGGGCAAGCTTCTGAGGAGGGCAGAACTGTTGAGTCTGGGGTGGAGCTATCTGAGAATTCTGCTGGCAGAGCTTATGATCCGAGTGGATATATCTTGTCGATGAGCCAGTCTAAGCTGAGTATGGGGTTGCCGGAAGAGGCTGAGTTGTGTATGCTCCGGGGGGACAAGCTTGAATCAGCGGGGGATGGTTTGACTGTGGTGGAAGAGGACTTCGCTAACCTTCAATTCTACGAGCAGGAATCAGGGGATGCATCGATTAACTGGTTCAAAGATGAGGAGTCAGCAGAAGTCGTCGGGTGGTTGGATGATCAGCCTGATATTGTACCATTTGTGGCCGGAAGGGCCGAGGATCAGATTACATTGCCGGAGAGCGCCGGTACGAAGAATTTCGCTCAAGAACGAAACATTTTGAGAACCGCATGCTTGTTCTTTGGAGGAACAAGAAAAGAGATGGGCCTCTCTGAGAGAGCCCGAAAAGCAAAGAACCATGAGGAGCCGAGAGTGCCGCGGCACGAAGATCAACATGCCGTGAGCATGAGGAATGAAATCTGAAAGCACAAACAAGCCGTAACAGACAGATGCTGCTAGACGCTAATGGAATGTGGTGGGAAGATGACGACTTGTATCTTGCCCACACTGCATTTAGGATCGGGCAGTGGCCAACCGACAAGACAGTATCTCGAGGAGGTAGACCACATGACTAGGAGTGGGCGGTATTTCAAGCCTCCACACCATGATCAACCCGAGGCATCAGGGAAAGATAAGGAGGCAGAGAAACAAAAAGAGAAGCAAACGGAAGAAGAGGTCAGATCAAGCAAATAAAGAAAATACAAGCGTACATCTCAATTTGGGGACCGCTATGGCTTCGAGGGTGCACCGGCAGTCGTTTTATCTGCCATGGACAGAGCTAAACTGTCCATTGAAACTACGCCAGAACAACTAGTTGGGATGGTCTTCCCGGGAGGAGGTTCCCCGGCATTGACCTTTACGGACAAGGAATTGTCGCCTGAGGGCGTGGACCATAACAGACCTCTCTACATCTCTCAGAGAATCACGAGGACAAATGGATTCCGGTGGTGCTTGTTGACACCGGTCCGCTTATCAATGTCTGTCCGCCAGAACGGCGTATGCAATTGGGTTAAAGTCATGGACTTCACAGGCTACTCAAGTAATCGAGCATATGATAATACAAGGGATGTCTGGGGATGGAAAATCCAAACCAAGATTGGGCCCGACAACACGAAATAGATTTTCATGTCTTGGAGGTCCTGCATCTTTCAACATGCTTTTTGGGGCGACCTTGGTTGCATCGTGAAGACCGCCCCATCTACTCTACATCAAATGGTGAATTACACCTTTGGAAAGGGAGTAGCCATTGTTTTTGGGAACTCGTCAATCCATCCCACTCCGGAGGTATCTACGCCAGTCCTGGAGATTGAACACGGCATGGAGGATATGTTTATATCGATTTACTTTTGGTCGAGGCCCGTGGTACAAAACATAATGGTCATGAATGAGGGTTTGTATGTCAGCTCATTGCCGTCTACCTCATGAACAAGCTACAAAGATATCCTCGATGGGATTGGGAAGAAGCGGAAAGGTGTCGCGTTAGTCAAGTGCCACATAATCCACATACCTTTGGATTAGGTTATCTGCCTACCAAAGAAGACCGACGAGAAAGGGAAGGAAATGGGCCAGGCCGAGCGGGCGAGCTGGGAAGCCTTTTTGATCTAATGCATAGGCCCATCTGGGTACCGAACGACGCTGGCTCGAGGGAAGATTTTCCATTTTGCGCTTCCCGTAACCATGGTTGAACGCGGGGAAGCGCTGTGTTTCGAAATCTTCTTCGACCGCAACTATCTGGGATGACGTTATTGCAGAGCGTATGCACTCCAACAACCGAGATCGAGCGTAATAAGGCAAAGGAGTCCCGAGGGCAATCAATTGGAAATGGGGTAGCACCGCATGTTCTCTCTCGATCCTCCGATCGACCAGATTGCTTGGGGAATAACGGTTTCCATGATTAGAGATGAAACGGTTATGGCCAACCAACAGCCTATCTTGACGATCGATCGCACCTCTCTCATTTGGCAAGACGAGGAGGATTCTTATCCAAAGGCCTGGTCAGTAGTGAGCCGAATCGATTCCACCGAAGTCTTCGAGTCGAATCAGTTCCAATGACCGAAGTCTGAGTCTGTACTCGGGGTGTCAACCCGATGCCGCATCTTGTCCAGTCGTCTTTTTCTTTTCATTTGAGTCTCAGAACCGATGAATCAGACGATTTGGATGAACTTAATGAGAATGAGGTGAATGTGGTTTCCGAGTACTTTTCTGTGCCCCTAATTTATTGCATTAATTCAGACTTTCAAAATTTTGATCAAAACGACGAGGACGAAGTTCCTCCGGTTTTACAACGTCTAATTGAGCAAGAGCAAGAGAGGTTTGTTAAACCCTTAACGGATGAAATCATTTCTGTGAATATTGGTACTGAGGAGGACCCGCGGCTGGTCCAGATCGGGTCCACGTTGTCTTCGGAGGAACGCGAGCGCTTAGTCGCTTTATTAAAAGATTTCAAAGATGTTTTCGCGTGGTCCTACGAAGACATGCCTGGAATCGATCCTGAGATTGTACAGCATCGGATCCCCCTTGACCCCGAGGCCCGACCTATCAAGCAGAAGCTCAGAAGGATCCGCCCGGATTGGGCACTCAAGATCAAAGAAGAGGTCACCAAGCAAATTGACGCAGGCTTCCTGCTAGTATCAGAATATCCCACTTGGTTGGCCAACATAGTGCCATCTTCAAGAAAGATGGCAAGATCCGGGTGTGCGTAGACTTCAGGGATTTAAACAGAGCCAGTCCGAAGGATGACTTTCCCTTGCCACACATTGATGAGCTAGTGGACTTTACAGCAGGGCATGCACTGCTCTCGTTCATGGATGGCTTCTCGGGCTATAACCAGATTGTGATGGCACCAGAGGACAGAGAAAAGACTGCATTCACCACCCCGTGGGGAACATACTGCTATCGGGTCATGCCGCTTTGGGTTGAAGAATGTCACATACTTATCAACGGGCCGGGACCACAATACTACATGATATGATCCACAAAGAGGTTGAGGTGTACGTGGACGACATGATTGTCAAGACCAAACAAAGAGAGGGCCACTACACCGCCTTGCAAGTTTTTCCAAAGGATCGGAATTCAAAGTGCGGTTAAACCCTCGAAATGTAACGTTTGGTGTTACAATGGGAAAAATGCCGGGTTTCGACACACAAAGGCATCGAGGTCGACCCTTCCAAAATCAAGGCCATCTTAGAAATGCCACCACCAAAGACCTAAAAAGAGGTGCGAGGCTTTCGGGTAAAGTGCAATTCATAAGACGGTTTATTTCAAACTAACCTTGTCTTGTGAACCACTTTTTGGTCTTCTGAAGAAAGGCAAGAAATTCCAGTGGGACGGCCGATGCCAAGCTGCATTTGAACAGATTAAAGAATATCTACAGAACCCACCCGTATTATCACCACCAGAATCAGGGAAACCGTTGATTTTGTACCTGTCAGTGACTGGGACCACGATGGGCTGCATGCTTGCACAAGAATCAAGATAGGCGGAGAAAGCCATCTATTATTTGAGCAAGAAAATGCTAGAGTATGAAACCCGATATCGCCCATTGGAAAAGGCTTGCTTAGCTCGTATGGGCTACCGGAAGTCGCGGCACTACCGTTAGCTCACTGTAATCTTTGGTTTCACGACTTGATCCCATCAAATATCTTTTCGAGAAACCAGCGCTTACGGGTAGGCTAGCTCGTTGGTTGCTGTTGCTCTCCGAATTTGATCTTACATATGTGACGCGCAAGTCAGTAAAGGGCAGAGCAGTAGCAGAGTTCCTTGCCGACCATCCGGTTGAGGGGGATGAAGCAGTTGAGTACCTATTCCCAGATGAAGCAATTCTGCATATCGACGAGGAAAGTTGGATAATGTACTTTGACGGAGCGTCAAATCAACATGGATATGGGATAGGAGTGTTGCTGATAGCACCGATACCTCAGATCCTCTAGCCTTCAAACTCCGCTTCAAAGTCTCAAATAACGAAGGTATCACGGTTGCATTCTTTGGTATGGAAGCACCGAATTAGGGCAAGACGGCTGGACGTCATCGGAGATTCGAATCTTGTTGTGTCTCAAGCTAAAGGAGACTGGAAAGTAAAAGAAGAAAATATGATGATGTATCACCAAACCTTGGATTTGCTGATTCCTCGGTTTGAAAAGTTAAGTTTTACTCATCTACTAAGAGAACAACAAGTTCGCAGACGCTTTAGCAACTCTATCATCCATGATAGACATCCCACGTGGAGTCCGAATGCGTCCAGTCATTATCGACCAGAAATTCGCACCTGCCTATGAGTCGATTGCAGCCATAGATGAAGTTCAGGACGAACACCCCTGGTATTACGACATCTGGAACTTTTTGGAAACAGAAACATACCCGCCAGGGGTAAATGCCAAAGACAAGAGGGCAATCAGAAGAATGTCAGTCCAGTTCATCATCTGCGGGGGTAAACTGTATAGAAGAGGTCATCTGGGAATGCATAAACTGTGTGTTGATGCTGAAGAGTCCAAGCGTCTGATGGAAGCCATCCACGGGGGTGAATGCGGTGCACATATGAATGGGGTGATGTTGGCTAGGAAGATCCTTAGGCAAGGTTATTATTGGTCCACCATGGAGGAGGATTGTATCGGTTTCGTCAGGCGATGCCACAAATGTCAGATTCATGCAAATCGCATGAACATTCCGTCAAAAGCTGTACAACATGACTTCGCCATGGCCTTTTTCTCGCTGGGAATTGATGTGATCGAGCCGCCACGCCGAAAGGGCCTAATGGGCAGGAGTTCATCCTCGTAGCGATAGATTACTCCACAAAGTGGGTTGAGGCCCAATCTTATGCAGTGTTGAAAGCTTCTGCGTTGCAAAATTCATCAAACAACATCATCTGTCGCTACGGAGTCCCGAATGAAATAGTTTCAGACAATGGTTCCCACTTCAAGAAGGAGGTGATTGACTTGTTGGAGAAATACAACGTGGCTTTTCATAAGTCGTCTACTTTCCGGCCGCAAACCAACGGAGTTGAGGCCGCCAACAAGAATATCAAGCGCATATTACAGAAGATGGTGGGAACCTACAGGATCGGCCGGATAAGTTGCCTGTTTCTATGGGGCTCTGAGGACTTCGATCAGAACTTCTACTCCGGCGACTCCGTACTCATTAGTCTATGGGATGGAGGCCGTTCTACCAATTGAGATCGAGGTCCCATCATTGCGAGTATTGGCCGAGTGCCAGATAGCCGAAGCGGATTGGCAGCAAAGCAGGTTTGAAGAACTCATGCTTTTTGATGAAAGGAGATTGAAAGCACTGTACCACGTTCAGGGTTATCAACGCAGAATCGCCCGGGCTTTCAACAAGAAGGTTAAGTCCAGGAACTTGAAAGAAGGAGATTTGGTACTCAAAGACAACCGAGCTCCATCCACGACCCAAGGGCAAGTTCGCACCCAATTGACCGGGTCCTACATCATCAAGTCAATCAGTGGAGCCGTGGTTCGATGGATCTAGATGGCTTGAGTTTTCCCAACCGATCAATATGGACAAGTTGAAGAAATACTACCCTTGAGAGGCTCGCTAGGCCGAAACCCGAAGGGCGACCTAGGCAAAACTTCGAGCATAGAAAATTTGAAAATTATAAAACCGAGCTCGCAAGGTTGAAAACCCGCAAAAGGCGGCCTTGGCAAAAGTTAGAGCGCAAAGGAGAGCAAAAACACTCGGCGAACCTAACCCCGAACTACGTAAGACTTGATTCCCATCTTTGGGATCGAGGCGCCTTCATCTTGAAGTTCATCACAATCTTTTCCCCGATCAACTTTGTCCATTTTGACCATCTCGACCATCTTTATTCATCAAAGATCTATTGTGATCTCCGGTACAGTGCTATGCAAACTAGGGGCAACTTTCCGTTGCAATGGAGTGTTCCGATGTCATCCAGACTAGGGGCAACTTTCCGTTGCTATTGAATGGCTGAGCCCCTTTTTCAGACTAGGGACAACTTTCCAGCTAGGATTCGGAGTTGTGTATCTCAAAGGATGATTTCAGGCGTGTCCAGTTCCGATCCATATCGAAAATAGTTTTGAAAAGTTTTCATAAAAGTTGACTTTGTTCAAATTAATCTTTTCACAACTAAGACCATTTTTGGACCAAAAGCGGAGGATTTTCAGTACCACAACCTTCAATTTCATTAATTTCAAAACAGAGTTCTTTTGCTCTTGCATACAATTGAAGTTGTTTTTCATTACACTCACGCTAGAAAACTTTGAAAGTACTAATAAAGCAATAAATCTGGGGCATAGTCTAGTCAGGTGTCCCTGCGCCCCCTCCCAGAGCTAGTCAAAGCTTCAGATGCCAACTTAGGCCCAGCTTGTATGACCGAACTAGCGCGGAGTATGGAATGGGAGATAAAATATACAGTGAGTCAAGCCGATCAGACGGATCCCAGTATCCTGGAACTTGCTGTAACTCATCGCTGAAAGATTAAGCCAGGGACGGCGCCATGCAATGCGATCTGCTGACAAGTTGCGCATCCATTCGAACCACCAGCTCTCAGCGGGAGCATTAACTAGGCGTTGCCGAAAGAAGTAGCCGCGGGCTGAATAGGCAGGGCAAGAGTCCACAACTTGCAACTTCTCCATCAACTATATCTGGGGGAGGGATGAAAAATGAGAGAATAAAGAATAGAGAGATGTACGACGAGAAAAGTAAGATAAGGGTTTTGAGAAAATTCGAGCCCGAGGGTCGAGTGATGTAAGCAAATACAAGTGAGCTAGGTGGGAAACATTACCTATAGCGAGAGTGGACTCCCTGCAAATCTGATTGTCTCCCGGCAGTAGAAGGCATCCAGGCCTATCAATTTTGGATACACTCCACTATCCAGATAGTCCATCCGCAGTGCATCGTGTTATATTTTTGCTTATCGAGTTGTTGTTTTTGCTTATTGAGTTGTAAGTTTTGTCGAGCTGTCGCGTTTTGCGTTTTGAGTTGTTACTTTTTGATTACACAATTTTGTTAAGTTTTGTCTATTGAGTCGTTAACATTATTGTACTTTGTTTATCGAGTTGTAAACTCGCTAAGATTCTGTTTTATTTCTTAGTGAGTTGTTTTGTTTTGCTTTGTTGCGTCGGTTCCCCACCTAACCCGGTAAATACATGAGGCGCATTTCCATTCAATTCCATTTTGTGCAAAATAATGCGATGCGATGAGAATTTCAAATACAACATCTTTTCAAAAGTCGTTTCATTTCATCATGTCTTACAAAAATAAAGGTACAAGTTTTGAAAAATAAACCGCCTAACAAATGTGCAAAGTGCTACAAACTACTAGCTAAAAAGTGGAATAAAGCGAGAAATAACATCGCTGCCCTCGA
Organism: Camellia lanceoleosa; assembly: GCA_025200525.1. NCBI lineage: Eukaryota > Viridiplantae > Streptophyta > Magnoliopsida > Ericales > Theaceae > Camellia > Camellia lanceoleosa. Next base: position 84,694,668 of record CM045761.1, read on the forward strand.
GCGAGAAGGGGAGGCCCTCATCCTTTTCTGCTGGATAATCTCTACATCATCATCACCATCTGCATCGGAGTGTCATCCTCCGGATCCCCTCGGCCTCGTCTCCGCTCTGGAACCAAGACCAGTGGCCTCCTCTCTAGAGACGCCACGACACATGATCTGCGATCTCCTCCTCGTCATCCTCGACGATGGGTGCCCTGGCTCATGAGACGACCTCCTTCGCCAATCCTCGATGAGACCTGGATGGCCCAGCCTCCAGTCCACAGACTCGGGTAGGTCTAGCACCTCGACCTCTCGAGAGGGCCCCGTGGCTGCCCGTGATGAAGATATACGGAGGCATCTCAAGATGCAAAGTGCAACACATCGTTCAAGCATAAAAAGCAGGTGTAAATGCAGAATGTGAAAAGGGTGTGTGTCAGTTGTGCTCTACACAGTCTATCAATATAGCAGAAGGTCTAAAACCGGAGTATCATCAGAAACATGCTAGTACAGGGAAAATGAACAGTACCTCCACACCCACGATGCTCATCTGCGTCTCCTCCGTAGATCATGCCCTCGAATGTGGCGATCCCGGCGGCTCGTCGCATATTCAACAGAGGTGCAAATACAAATGCAAAACTATCAAGAATTAATCAATGTTCAAATATCTCGACCGATAAATCAAAGTTGAAAAATATACCGGGCGAGTCAGGTCTCTAACATATCTCGTGATCGGCAGAGGAGGCTCTAGCGGAATCGGGCGTCCCAAATCGCCAGGTTCGTTAACTCGGTCGGCATGTCTGCCACCGATGATCAAGAGACGGAGGGATCGGAGGATCGAATCGCCCACCTCTGGATCTGCCACCGCTAGAAGAAGGGATATTCAGAGCATGGGCGCGACTCAAGACGGTGCACCATGAGGTCCGTCTCGGAGCCGCACTCCGTCTGCGGGCATCAAATATATCGGCGGTAGGTGGCGTAGTTCCCATCGAGATGATGCAACAAAGCATCATCGCTCGCATATACCGCCGACCTCCTCGGATAATCTATCGAAATTCCGCATGGTGTTTGGAGGCACGCAGAGTGTCACGAGAATCGCCCCATATCTCGACACCAAAGCGTTCCCAGAACAAACCCTGCCGATGGTCCTCGGCGAGGAATCTATATCGACAACAACTCGACGCTCCAGGGTACAGAGTCTCGAGCTCAAATCAAGATCGCCTAAGGCCGCCAGTGATCTGTGGATAACGATACAAATCGATCGAAATCGATATACAGAGTGATCAAAGATAAAAATAAAAGGCCGAGAGTTCAAGCAATACCTCTGTCGCTCGAACAAGATCAAAGTATCGTCGCAGAGAGAGAGAGTCTCGAGGCCTCGCCAGATGCTCGCCTCAAACATCAAAGAAAATGGAGTCATAGGAGGTCCCACCACCTCCATCTCCGGGCCAATGTGGGAAGTACACATACACCCACACCGAGAAAGGCAATGCAGAGTGAGTACAAAGTGCTAAAGGCGAATACATAATGCAAAGTGCGCCGTGTGCGGTGAATAAGTAATGCGGAACAAAATGTAAATCAAGAGACAGAATGTACCTCCTGTGCTCTCCAAGAGTCACGAGTAAGTCCCTCGTGCGAGAGATCACCATGTAGCAAGAAGGGTAGCCAGGCCACGCCCAATCATCTTGGCTCACCTGTGATAGGTCCACTAGAGCGCCAAGAGTACAACCCTACCATGTTCCTCTATCGGCTAACAAGGTGGTACCGAGGAGGTACATAAGGAAACCACGGCGTCGCTTCCGCCTCCTCAGAGTCTCAGCTCCATCTGTGGTCGTCGGAAATAGGAGGCAAACCAGAGTATCGGACTCTTCCCAACCTCTCGTCTCAAAGTGTGTCCCCAACAAATGCATCCAGTACCGCCACTCACCCATATCCTCGTCATAGGAATGGGCCTACCGCCTAAGTCTAGGCCGGTGAGCATAGCGAAATCCAAATGGTCATGGTCATGTCCCCGTCGCAGAAAAATGGAAGGAATTGGTAGTGTCCCACCACCTCTCGCTAAAGCCGCAAATAGGGTCCTACTAATGAGGCAACGAGATAACCCTCTGCAGAATGGCCCAAATCTGCAAGATCGACCAATCCGGGCTGACAGGAAGCTCAAAATACCATTCTTTGCGGCGCCGAGCCATATCCTCAAGATTGTCGAGAACGAACTCAAGATTTAGAATCAATGCATGGATCAAGAAATGAAGTGAAAATGAGTGTGTGCAAATAAAGCGAAAATGAGCTGGTGCAAATGAAGTGAAAACGGGCCGTGTTCAAGAATTTGGTATTTGGGTCGTGTTCAAAGTTTCAAGACATCCGAGTTTGGGATCGTGTGTTCTACTCAACATCGCGGATCGCGTTTGCTTCAAGTTCGGATCGTGTGTTCTACTCAACATCGCGGATCGCGCGTCGTTTGCTTCAAGTTCGGGATCAGTGTTCTACTCAACATCGATGGTCAGGTGTTCGCTTCAAGTTTGGGGACCGTGTGTTCTACTCAACATCGATGGCTGTGTGTTCGCTTCAAGTTTGGGACCGGGTGTTCTACTCAACATCAAGAACGTGTGTTCGCTTCAAATTGGGATCGTGTGTTCTACTCAACATCGGAATGTGTGTTCGCTTCAAATTGGGACTGTGTTCTACTCAACATCGATTCAGGTGTTCGCTTCAAATTGGGACCGTGTGTTCTACTCAACATCAGTGGGCTGTGTGTTCGCTTCAAGTTCGGGACTGTGTGTTCTACTCAACATCAGTGGGCTGTGTGTTCGCTTCAAATTGGGACTGTGTGTTCTACTCAACATCAGTGGGCTGTGTGTTCGCTTCAAATTGGGACTGTGTGTTCTACTCAACATCAGTGGGCTGTGTGTTCGCTTCAAGTTTGGGACTGTGTGTTCTACTCAACATCAGTGGGCTGTGTGTTCGCTTCAAATTGGGACTGTGTGTTCTACTCAACATCAGTGGGCTGTGTGTTCGCTTCAAATTGGGACCGTGTGTTCTACTCAACATCGATTAAATTGTGTGTTCGCTTCAAGTTTGGGATCGTGTTCTACTCAACATCGATGAACTGTGTTCGTTTCAAGTTTGGGATCCGTGTTCTACTCAACATCGATGGATTTGTGCGTTTGCTTCAAGTTTGGGATCGTGTTCTACTCAACATCAGTGGACTGTGTGTTCACTTCAAATTGGGACTGTGTGTTCTACTCAACGTCAGTGGGCTGTGTGTTCACTTCAAATGGCCGTGTTGATTGCTTCAAGTTTAGGGCTATGTGTTCAATTTCTAACTAAGGTGCACGGCGTTCACAATTATTCAATGCGCCAAGTGTTCATGAAATTCAAGTGGCTAAGTCACATGCTCAAAATACAAATCTTGTGTCATAAGCTAAAGCGTGTCTAAGCATGGCAAAGGTCTGAGAATGCACGAAAGATGCGGATAATAAAATACCTCATCATAGGAGAGGTGCTCGCCTCGTGAAGAGAAGATCCCCGGTGCTCGATCGTTAAAATCGGTAAAATGACGGAAAGTGGCTTGGAAGCCTATGAACCACGAGCATATCGACGGAAAGAAAGGCGAACCCTACGAATACCATAAAGTCAAAATCATCTCCGACCGAAAACCTCCGTGGAGGAAAATGACCTGCCATTGTGAGAAATCTGCAAAGAGGAGCAAAAATGAGCAAAATGGGCCAAAATTGGAAAAAGTCAACAAAAGTCAACTCTCGGGAGATGAAAAAGTCAACAAAAGTCAACCCCCGGGAAAATTTTCCAAATACTGAAACAAAATTACCTCAAGTGGTGAAAATGAGAAGAGAAGCCCCAAAGTCGAAATTTAGTCGCTTCAAAGTGCTTAAATCTGAAAGATTTCGCAAAAATAATTTGCGTGGGAGGCCGAGGGACGCGTATAAAATGCAGATCTGAGAGAGAAAGTGGCCTAGAGAGCAAGAGGAAGAAGTTTTGCAACTTTGGGTGTGATTTCGGAGGCAATGGAGGTGCATATATATAGAAAATGCAAAAATGACCAAAATGCCCCTTTTGGGAGGTGGCCTACGCCACCTAACTCCTGGCCGCCCCTCTACTTTTTCTGGCCGATGGCCCCTGCTAGGGCAATGGGCCGGCCGCCCATGTCCCCCACCCCCCCCCCAGCCTCTCTGCAAATTTTGAGGAAAATCGCAGCTCCCGGGACCCGAAAAAGTTGAAGAAAAGTACACTTCCTGGTGCGAATTGCTCCGCTGAAACTTTAATTGCAATTATTGACATGTGTCTCATCGTTATTCATCAAAATCGAGTGTATCCATTTTAATCACGTCGTGACCTCTCCGAATGTAAATCGAGGTCATGATCGGGTTGCCGTCACGAATCGCGATTTTCCAAATTTCGTTATTGTGCAACAACCGCATCCTGATTTGTGCTCATTTGTCATTATTGGCTCTAATTCGTGCATTCTCGTGATTGTTTTGCATTATCATGCATGATTTCTTGATATACCGAACTTTCTATGCTTGAGCATGCGTTGTCGCGATTATCTTTTCTCGCGTTATGTTGCATTCGTTCGAAACCTTTGTGTGTGTCGAACTTTGGAATCATAGGAATCATATTAAATTTATGTTGTCGGCAAATTGTTTTTGTTGTATTTCTCTATTTTGCGAGCACGATATTGTATGTACGGTTCATTTGAAATTGATGTGACCAGACGAATCGCCTTGAGTATCGTATCTTCTCCGTGTGAGACGCGACGAGAATTGAATGATTCTCCGCATTCCTAACTGCATGAAATGTAGTTGTTTGCTTTGCATTCTTGCTTAAAACTGTTGCATCTATCTGTCAATACCTGCTTCATTACAGCTTGCTGCATTTGCATGATCATCTGGCTCCGCGCCTATCACTTTGCACTTTGCCCCCTGCCTGCGGGCACATATCTCTGTTTATCTCGTATTGTTTGTCTAAGTCTTCGGCCTTGTCAAAAATGGGTCGTCTCTGGGCTTTGACATTCACTCCCGTCACTTCTTGACTTCCGAGTTCTGTCAAAGAGGGGCAACTGTAGACACCCCATTTTTGACCGACCTTAAGACTCAGACGTCACCAGTTGAGCGCTCGGTGATATTGCATACTGTGCTTGTTCAAGTCCTGTGGTCACGGCGCTGCCTGCCTCCGGACTTCCAACCATCTTCTCTTGTCTCTTGCCGCGAACCGGTTTTGCTCTCTGCTTTCTCTCCCGAGGAAGGGAGTGGTCCCAGAGACTATCTCCCGGGCCGTGAGCTACGTTTAAGTGGTCAGAGGCCATTTTGCCCATTTCAGAGCTCGGTTGCCCGCTGAGCCGCCAGTGCTGCCTCGGCTGGAACCGCCAACCATCTCCGAAGTTCTCCTTTTGGCATGTGCTCTTTTAGTGTTTCGAGGAACCCTGGGCCCCGATGCCCACTTGCAGGTCAGATGCCACTTTCGGTGCTCATAATAGGTTTTCGGACCCCAAACCGAGCGGTTTTGGTCCCGAGCATTCATTTCGTGATCCATCTTCTCCGTTTTGGCGGTACCTCTGTTTTGTCATTCCAGAGGACACTGGGTCGCAGATACCCACTTTGCCGAACACCACTTCCGCATGACCCATTTTCGGATCCCGATTTTGCTTTTGGCCCCGAACGTTCATTTCTCATTAGTTTTTGTTCAAACTTGGTAATCTGTTTCAACATCGTGAAGATCATGGGGGTGGGAGGCCAGCAATTATCCCAGATAACCGCTTCCTCCCGAGCCCGTTTTGCTCACTTTCGGGGCAATGTTGAACACCTTGGGGTATTTTCTTCCAACCAAAGTTACATATCCGTGATCGTGACACTTGGGAGGACCTACCAACCATCGGGTCGCCGAACCGTGAGTTTCATTTTGGGCCTCCTTCAAGCTCTATGTTGTGGCTCTGGTTCAGTGTTGCCAAATTCCGACCTTGGAACCTTGTTCTACACATATGGGAGGACACTTTGGTATGGTGGTCGGCCGAATTGTGCCTTTCATTTTGGGCCTCTCCTTCAAGCTCTATGTTGTGACTCTGGTTCGGTGTTGCCAAATTCGACCGGGGCCTTATTCTACACACATGGGAGGACACTCTTGTATGGTGGTCGGCCGAAATTTTGAAGTTGGTTTTTGAGGTGGTGGCCGGCCATAGGAGGTGGTGGCCATGGTGGTGGTGGCCTAGCCACCTTGAGCAAAATTACCTGGCCGGCCAGATTCTTGCTTTACAGCCTGTCCCAGCTGTCCGGATATCTTCCAACATATCCCGGGGCATCCGGGGGATATTTCGGGAGGGAAAGATTGGGTGCTTTCTCCCTTTACACCCCACTTCTTGCCTATTTGAAGGCCCTCCCTCCTTCTTCAAGGTTGGAAAAAATCTCTTCAAGAACACCAAGGCAAAAACCCTAATCTCCATAGCCAAAAGCTCCAAAAAGCTTCAAGTTCTTGCTTGATTCCTTCATCAACCCTAAGCCTCACCATTCCAACTTCGATTCCAGCAGCAAGGAAGTGAATTTCAGAGGTTGAGAAGCCACAAATCCAAGCCAAGAAGCAAAGAAAGACAAGTCTTCAAGGGTAAGTATTCAAAACCAACTTTTAGGGCATTTTCTTGATCCTTTTCTATACTTTAATTGGTTGAGAATTGGGGCTCCGACCCCTACTGCTTTTGTGCTTAAAATGAGCCCCTCTACAACTGTGTAGAAGGGCTCAACCTCATTTGGTGTTTTTATACACTAGTTCCTTCAATATTCTTCAAGTTGGTAACATTTTTGCATGCTAAAATTGACCTATTTGTGTTGGTTTTTGGGGCTCCGACCCCTACTGGTTTTGTGCTTATTTTGAGCCCCTCTACAACATTGTAGAAGGGCTCAACCTCATTTGGCCATTCCATATACCACCTCTCTTGGAAATTCACTTTAGGCCCTAATTCTTGCATGCTTTGTTAGGCTTACTTGGATCCGTATTTCAGCCTTCATCAGGCTTAGAAATAGCCTTGTTTTTGTCTCCTTTCCATGTTATGTTGAGGGCCTTAAGCCATTTGGTGTATATTTTTGGTACTTCCTTTGAAATCCATCAAATTTACCGTATTCTTGCATGTTTTGTAGCCTCTTGTGATTTTGGTTTTGGCCTTTGGTCAGAACTGAAATGGGCCTTATTTTGACCCCCTTTACATGTTTCATGAAGAAAATTTTGTCATTTGGTGCTTGCTTTGCATGACTCTTGTTATAGCCTCTTTTGAGCTCCATTTTTTGCATGGAATTGTTAGCATGATTTTATTCTGATTTTGAGGATGTCATCTTCTGCAATTGTGCCTATTTTTAGCTCATATTCAATGTTGTAGAAGGAAGTTTGTCCATTTGGGGTTTGCATATGTCACTTGTCTCAATACTCCTCTTTTGGCCACTAACTTTGCATGCTATTGTTGATCTATCTATGTCTACATTTTGGCCATCTTTGTTACTGAAATAAGCTATTTTTGGGACTGCCTTGCTACTGGTTTTGCTGCCATGTGCTGTTTTTGCATGATTAGTAGGGCTATAGGCCATTTTGGGTGCATATTATCACATTTCGGGATGAATGCATGCTTCGAGTGTCATTTCGAATTGTTTCGGGGCTGTTTTCCCCTTTATTTAGGTGCTGAAATTCCATTACCATGCTTGCATATCATTTCCCGTGCCATTCGTATCATTTTTGCATTGCCTCGGTTTGCGTGCCAATGGGCACGCATTCCGAGGCACTTCATTTTTATCCGACGGCCTCCTATGTGAGTGAGCTGAGGCTCTCCCATGTTGGTGTAAGCCCACCGTTGCATTCCGTATGCCATTTCATCTCATTTCATCATCGCCTCGGTTTCGTTAATCGTGCACGATTGGCGCATTTGCCGGTTTTATCCGATTTTGCATCGCGCGTCATCGCCTCGGGTTTTGCGTGTCCGTGTACGCATTTTCGAGGCACCGGTTATCCGATTTTGCATCGCACATCATCGCCTCGTTTTGCGTGCGTATACACGCATTTCGAGGCACCGATTATCGATCTCCATTTAACCGCCTCGGTTTGCGTGCGTGTGTACGCATTTCGAGGCACTTCTGTTATCCGCTTGGCATTGCGTATGCCTTCGCCTCGGTTTGCGTGCGCGTGTGCATGCATTTGAGGCACTGCTTTTATTCGGTTTGCATTGCGTATGCCTCCGCTCGGTTTGCGTGCGTGGCGCACGATTTCGAGGCACTTCTGTTTATCCGATTTGTATTTCATCATTGCCTCGGTTTTGCGTGTCAAGTGGACACGCTTTTGAGGCACCTCCTTCATCATTTCGGCATCTTATGTGAGTGTGGCCGAGGCCCCTTCATGTTGGTATAAGTCCATCATTACATTTCGCATGTCATTCGCATCGCCTCGGTTTGCGTGCCGTGTACGCCGCTTTTGGCGTCTCATTTCATCTCATTTTCATAGCATTGAGCATGCTAAGTTGTATATTAGTTGCATTTCATGCATATCATGCATATCGCACGGGAAGCGAGGTACATTCCATTACTCAGAGTGTGTCTCAATTCGATTCAGACACTCCGGATTATCCATGATGGAGTTAGGTTTTTGTTGTAGCATTCATCGCATTCATCCTATATTGAGTTGTGCAATCCGATTCCTCGGCCATCATGCATTGATATGCGTGATTGGTGCACGAGGATCGAGGCATGCATATATTTGTGAAAATACATTGCTATGCCCTTTTCTGCTCTGTTGCGGCAAAATCAAGGATCGGCAACTTTTGAATCCGCGCATTGAGACACACCGCAAACAGAGGCTAATTGGGGCATCGGTGGATTTCAGCGCCAGCAGCCCAAAGACATCTATCGAAGCAAAGCGTCCGGCTTGCACGCCATTCTCATTTTATTAATTAATTTGTCAATTAATTAGAAATCAGATATTCTTTTATTGGATTTGATATTATTTATTCGGACCCTCTGCGAGGGCAATGTTGTAATAAGGGTGTGTGAGTGTGATGTATGTCTTCCAACCCCGTCTTTCTCCCTTTTATTTATCCGCTTTGGATGGTTAGATATAGGGCATAGTTCATTTAGCATACAAGATGATAGCATGTTTGCATTCATTCATCTGCTTTGCATGCGGATCGGCGCATCATACAAACCCATTGTATTTCAATTCTAAAGTTGAATACATACATGTTGTTGCATTCCATGTGCCATGTTTAGAATAGCAGCACTGCTATAGTTTGCATTTTTGCGTGTGTTGCATTAGGCATTTCGGATATTTAGGATTCATGCATGATTTCTAATCGTTTTTTCTTTTGGCTTGGAGTACTAGGTGAGTTTTATGCTTTAGCATACTTGCATGCGTGTGAGTGTTTCCATGATAGCATGCTTACCATGAGGCTAACTGCTTATGTGATATAACTGCCTTGAATGCCTGTGGGTGGAGGTTGAGTTATCTGAATTGGAGCAATTCATCGATTGTTTGTTAAGCCCACTAGATTGTGGCAAAATCTGCATTTTAAGCCTACCTGATGGTAGCATCATCAAACCATTTTCAAACAAACAAACATGAGATGTTTAATTCCAATTCAGACGGCCCAATCTATACTTGTTTGCTGCGAGCATCACATAGTAACCTAGGCTAATAATCGGAATAAGAACATACAAAGTTTTCAAAAACAGATATCATGATTAGTAGAGGCCGGTCTTTGACCGGGCGAGAGGGGGTGCTCACGATGTGACCTTCCCTAATCGTACCCAAGTTCCCGAGCCAACTTTGGTGATGACGGACACGTGGCCTTTTGGCACCGAGTCAGGGTTTCCTAAATTTCCCATTTTAAAATATTTAGGTGGCGACTCATTATCCGCAAAGCGTCCATGTTTGGCACTTCTTTCAAAAATGCTTTTCCTTCAAAACGATTTGCCAGATTTGAACTCTTTGGTTCAAGATTGAGAACCGCAACAAAATCGAGTCCGAACTGTAGCGAGGTCCCCCGCGGGCGTTGTAGTAGCCGAAATATGGTTTGCATGCTTGCATATCATTTCCCATGTCATTTTATGCCTTAATGCATTGCCTCGGTTTGCGTGCCCGTGGGCACGCACTTCGAGGCGTTCCGTTTTCATTCATCGGCATCCCATGTGAGTGTGGCTGAGGCCCTCTCATGTTGGTATAAGCCCAATCTACATTTTCCATGTCATGGCATTGTGTATATCATCGCCTCGGTTTGCGTGCCCGAGCGCATTTTCGAGGCAAATTTCATTTTATCCGACGGCGGCCCTATGTGGCGTGGTGAGGCTATCTCATGTTGGCATAAGCCCAATTTGCATTTTCATGCTTGTATGCCATTGCCTCGGTTTGCGTGCACGCATTTCGAGGCACTTCATTTTTATCCGACGGCCTATGTGGCGTACGAGGCTATCTCATGTTGGCATAAGCCCAATTTGCATTTTCATGCTTGTATGCCATTGCCTCGGTTTGCGTGCCTGTGCAGCACGATTTCGAGGCACTTCATTTTTATCCGACGGCAGCCTATGTGAGTGTGGTTGAGGCCCTCTCATGTTGGCGTAAGCCCAATTTGCATTTTCATGCTTGTATGCCATTGCCTCGGTTTGCGTGCCCGTGTGCACGCATTTCGAGGCACTTCGGTTTTATCCGATTTTGCATCGCACATCATCGCCTCGGTTTACGTGTCCGTGTGCACGCATTTCGAGGCACTTCGGTTTTATCCGATTTGCATTTCTCATCATCGTCTCGGTTGGCGTGCCTGTGGGCACGCATTTCGAGGCACTTCGGTTTTACCCGATTTCTATTTTATCATCGCCTCGGTTTGCGTGCCCGTGTGCACGCATTTCGAGGCACTTCAGTTTTATCCGATTTGCATTTCACATCATCGCCTCGGTTTGCGTGCCCGTGTGCACGCATTTCGAGGCACTCTGTTTTATCCGCTTTGCATTTCATATCATCGCCTCGATTTGCGTGCCCGTGTGCACGCTTTTCGAGGCGTCTCATTTTCATCTCATTTTCATAGCATTGAGCATGCTAGGTTGTATATTAGTTGCATTTCATACATATCATGCATATTGCACGGGAAACGAGGCGCTGCGTTCAGACTCAAGTGGGAGCATGTCTCAATTCCCAAGTCACCGCACTCGGATCACCCATGATGGAGCTAGGTTTTGTTGTAGCATTCATCTGCATTCATCTGATATTGAGTTGTGCAATTCGGTTCCTCGGCCATCATGCATCGGTATGCGTGATTGGTGGCACGAGGATCGAGGCATGCATATATTTGTGGAATACATCAGTGCCCTTTTCCGCTCTCTGCGAGAAAATCCAGAGCCAATAACTTTTCGGAGTCCGGCGCGCATTTCGAGAAATATTGCCAACAGAGGCTAATTGGGGCATCCCAGTGGATTTCCGCGCCAAGCAGCCCAGTATACATCATCTATCAGAAGCGAGGCAGTCCCTGGCTTGCACGCCAGTTTTAATTCTTTTGTAATTAATTTGTTAATTAATTAGAATTTGTATTATTTCGGACTGTATATTCTTTTATTCGGGTCTGTATTATTATTCATTCGGACCCTCTGCGCGAGGGCATAATTGTAATAAGGGTGGGTGAGTGTGATGTATGTCTTCCAATCCCCATTTCTTTCTCCCTTTTATTTACCCGCTTTGGATGGTTAGATATAGGGCATATTTCAATTAGCATACAAAGATGACAAAGATATTTGCATCATTCATCCAGATTGCATGCATCGACTCGGCATCATACAAACTGCATTTGTATTTCAATTCCAAGTTGAATACTTGATAGCTGTAGCATTTCACATGTCATATTTAGAATAGCCGAGCCTGCTATAGTTTGCATCTCTGCATGTGTTGCATTAGGCATTTCTGTATACTTAGGATTCATGCATGATTTCTAATCGTTTTCCTGTTTTGGCTTGGAGTACTCGGTAAGTGGTTATGCTTTAGCATCCTTGCATGCGTGTGAGTGTTGCCATGATAGCATGCTTGCCATGAGGCTAAATGCTTATGTGATATAACTGCCTTGAATGCCTGTGGGTGGAGGTTGAGTTATCTGAATTGGGACCATTCATCGACTGTTTGTTTTAAGTCCACTAGATAGTGGCAAAATCATGTTTTAAGCCCACCCGAGGGTGGCAAACCCACACCTTAGCCTACCTACGGGTAGCACCATCAAACCATTTTCAAACAAACAAACATGAGATGTTCAAATCCAATTCAGACGGCCCAGTCTATACTTGTATGCTGTGCGCATCACATAGTAACCTAGGCTAATAACCGGAATAAGAACTCACAAAGTTTTCAAAAACAGATATCATGGTTAGTAGAGGCCGGTCTTTGGCCGAGCGAGAGGGGTGCTCACGATGTGACCTTCCCTAATCGTACCCAAGTTCCCGAGCCAACTTTGGTAATGACGGACACGTGGCCTTTCGGCACCGAGTCAGGGTTTCCTAAATTTCCCATTTTAAAATATTTAGGTGGCGACTCTGTTATCTAGCAAAGCAGTCCATGTTTGGCACTTCTTTCAAAAAACTGCTTTTTTCTTCAAAACGATTTGCGGATTTGGACTCTTTGGTTCAAGATTTGGAACATAACAAAATCGAGTCGAATCAGGCGAGGCCTTCGCAGCGTTGTTACAAACTGCATTTCGATTCATAGGAGTAGTTTCAAATAGATTCAAGTAGGCTGTTGTTGTGAACCTCCTCGAGACTGAGTTTGGACTATTGTAAGTGTTCATTTTAATGAAATACTTCGATTGTTCTTCATATTAACTGTTATTTCTCTTAAATTCTCCTAAGTCAAGCCACCAGTAAAAGTCCTCTTCATTGAAATTTGAAAGAACTAAAATACTGATACGATAATTGATTGGCAATTATAATTTCTGTAAGGACTGATTGATCCTTGCTGGCACACTTGCATTTACAAATATACCCTTCGAAAAGCCAAAAAGCCAACACCTATAACAAATTAGTATGTTTATAATGATTTTTTGCGAATTTTTTTTGCAAAAAATAGAAAAAAATTAGTATAATTTTTTAGTTTTTTAATTTTTTAATGATTTTTTAATTGATTGCCAAAGACGTGAATTTCAATCATCAATTTGTATGTATAGGCCGTTTTGGGAAATTTTATTATACACACCTCTTGAAAGGGATGTATCACATACACTCTTAATTATGTTATTTTCTTATTTAAGTAATTATGATATTATTTTAGTTATAACTCATAAGATATTTAGTTATATTTTATGTGGTGTTATAATTTTTTTAATTATGAGTTAAAAAATATAAAATTATTTTATTTTTTTCTTAATTATAAGTTGTATATTTATACATTCTCTGAGAGGCGTGTACTACATATAGTTTTTCTCTTTACTTACATTGCATTGCATAGCATTGCCTTCCTTCGGCAAAATAATTGGAACTAATTTAGCTTATCAAAAGATAAAATATGATAAAATACTAATAAGTTAAAATATCACAGCTACACCACAATCACTTCATTTTTTATTTCACAAAATTAAAAAAAAATCAAAAAATTATCTCAAACGAAATTTTTTTAGCCAAATTAAAATAATAAAAAAAATAAAAAGTCAAGTTATAAAAAAGACTTTTAGATGGCCTGCAATTGATTAGTCTAATTGGAACATCTAGTCTGGCTAATTATGGGCCCATTTTGGATTTTTCTTAATGATCTAAACCGTTAAATGTGTTGGACTTTTCGAGTTTCTTGTCTTTATAAAAAAATCATATTTATTGAATATTAATAATTACTTGATCAGATTATATTTATATAAATAATTTATTTTTAAAATTATAATTACTATTGATACAAATTTAATTTAATTTAATTAATTACTATTAATATTTCATCAGCATAATTTTTTTTTATAAAAATAAAATAATCGAGGAGATCTTGAACGATTCGGATCGATTCCAACAACACTATCCAATCCAGAATCGAGTCCAACAACACTTGGATGGGAGAGAAGATAAAATTTTTTTAACAAACGAATCCTAGATTAGTGAAGTAGTTGAAATTCATTAGAACACTACTGTGTGTGTGTCATTGGCTAATGAATCTCCATCTTCATCTTCATCTTCATCTTCATCTTCATCTTCATCTTCATTAAATTCATTCGTCTTCATCTAATTCATTCTACTTCCCTCCCTGCGAATCTCTCAAACAAACAAATGAAGCCTTCATCGATTCTGCAAATATGCACCGTGATCTTAACCCTCACGGCACTCGCCTCCGCCTCCTCCGACGCCGCTTACCCCTCCCCTTACGGCGGCGGCACTTGCAAATCCGACGACAGCAATCTCCTCATACCTGTGAGAAGAGAAGTGTACGATGATTTCCGAATCTTCGACATCAGTCACAGGTACACCCCCGACATGCCCTCTTGGGGTTCCGACGAGGGTCTCGGCCAGTTCCTCTGGCTTCCGGCCAGTATGAAGAATGGCTCTCTCGCTAACAACTCCGAGATGAAGCTCCCCACTCATACCGGCACTCACGTCGACGCTCCTGGTCATGTCTTCGATCACTACTTCGATGCCGGCTTCGACGTCGACACTCTCGACCTTGCACTTCTCAATGGTAATCCCATCCCATCAATTTGATTGAAAATTGGTTTTAACCATTTGTACAAAGAAATCTATCTTCAATCCTTACTAAAAAAAAGTCAAATCTATCTTCAATCCGTACTTTTTTTTTTAGTACAAAGAAATCAATCTTCAATCCTTACCCTTTTTTAAATTTGATTTGGTGGAAAAAATTAGTCTTAGTTGGTTTGATACTTTTTAGCCATTTTTTCATCAAATTTGAATTTGATAAAAAAAATAAAATAAAAAATTGATAAAATATTGGAGGTGTTGTGATATATATTGATTGCGATTGTTTTGGTTTTTTTATGCTTTGTGCGAAATTTACACACCAATAATAGTTTATTCTTAGCCATTGTTATTGTGAAGCGTGTAGAAATTGAGCTCATTTTTTAAACTTGTAGCATAATTATGTGGGTATTTGTTCGTCTTCAATTGGGTTGCTTTTTTTGACTTTTTGCCATTAGTTACTGTCAGAGCATCTGTGACAGCATTTGTGACGATATGGGCCACATTTTAAAAATATCTTCAAAGATAAGAGTCATTATTGTTTTTTTTCTCTGTGTCCTCCTTCTCCCAATATATATATTATTGATCTCAAAATTTGGGCGTCGGAAGGTAGAAAGATGAGGTCTCTGTTGGTATTGCCGCTGTGTGTTACAGTGCTAGCAATTCTCTCTCCGGCACTGTCATCATCACCGAGTGATGCTTACCCATCTGGTTATGGTGATGATTTGGGTTCTTGTAGAAAGAGACATACTGGTGAGGACGGGTTGGTTCCTTTGAGAAGGGAAGTTTATGGCAACGGAAGAATTTTTGATATTACCCATAGGTTCACCCCTGAAACTCCTGTTGGGTGCACTGAGGGTGTTGGGCAAATTCTCTCACTTTCTATGAGCATGAAAAATGGCTCGGATTATAACTTCTCTATCATGAAGTTACCTGTTCATTCTGGTACTCATGTTGATGCACCGGGACATATGTTTGAGCATTACTTTGATGCCGGGTTTGATGTAGATACTCTCGACCTCGATGTCCTCAATGGTATTAATTTTGGCAATAGTGTTTATATTTTTAAGTGTTATGTTTTCATATTGATTAGTTGAGTATTTGAATTTATAAGGCATTATGTTTGATGAAATTATGGTAAAAGATTCTTTGGTAAAGTTTTTTTTACGTAGGCCTTATATATTTTGGAAATCAAATTAATTTGGGCTGATTTTTAGTGATTGGATAACTAATAGGAATTTAATACATCTACTCTTACTAGAAGTTAATTTTTAGATTGGAAAATGATATAGAAGCCTACTTTTTAGCCCCTTTGATGTGTAAGTGAGATGATTGGTCTATAATTAGAGAATACATACATAGGCCTTATATATTTTGGAAATCAAATTAATTTGGACTGATTTTTAGTGATTGGATAACTAATAGGAATTTAATACATCTACTCTTACTAGAAATTAATAATTTTTAGATTGAAAAATGATATACAAGCCTACTTTTTAGCCCCAATGATGTGTAAGTGAGATGATTGGTGTATAATTAGAGAATACATACATAGGCCTTATATATTTTGGAAATCAAATTAATTTGGGCTGTTTCTTAGTGATTGGATAACTAATAGGAATTTAATACATCTACTCTTACTAGAAGTTTATAATTTTTTGATTGGAAAATGATATACTACTTTTTAGTTCTAACCATGTGTAAGTAAGATGATTGGTTAATAATTAGAGAATACATAAGAGAGAAATAGCGCATGAGAGTGATTGGTTAGTTGATCATTGGGCTTGAAAAGTTAGTCTAATTTTTGGGTTTGAATAGCATTACTAAGTCAGATTTTGGTTCATATTCTCAGCAAGTCCTGAAATTGAAAGGTTGGCCCATGTATAAGACTTCTTCACGGTTGGAACTTTGGGGTGTGGCAATCAATGTCATTAATATAGTACCGTACCGCCCGGTACAGTCCGGGTTGTCCCAATTTGACTTAAAAAGGTATAAAACTACTTGAGTTCCGTCCCATCAAAGTTTTCAGATTATTCCAGTGGTAACTGGAATTTTCGGACTATACTGCCACTGTATTTGTTAATAGCATTCTGTACCGCACATTGTTGCAAGGTGTTTTTTAACTTTCCAAGGCTAGGGTCTTGTAGCAAACTGCTACAAACAGAGTTGATGATGAATGCTGATGTAAAGTGATCTTGACACGACACATCACATTATTGCACCTTATAATTTTGACACGTATTTTTTTTTTATCTAAGCTTTGTCTCTATTTATTCATTATATTTATATTAATATAAAGTATTCAAATATTTTTTAAACAACTTTAAATTTTCAAAACAAAATATATATATAGACATGTATAACTTTAACTTAAACATACTTGTAGAACATTTTCATAAATATTTTGTTAATACATTAATGATTTTTTTTATTTTATTTATCAAATGTATGAAAATTTTAATAATAAATATAAATAAATCCGCAACAGTAGCAAAAACATACTGGCACCGGCAGATACCATGCCAATGATGAAAACGGTATATTGAGTGGTATGGGATTGACAACTTTGGTGGCAATGAGTGATGAAGGTGCAATTTGATCGGAAGAAGAACTACATGTTTAGAAATTTAGAATGCTTTTCTTGTTTGAGTTAACTTTTTCTTCTTGAGAAAAATTTATGATAGATTGCTTTGCATTTTTTTTAGGTGCTTTGTTTGGGTGAGTAAAGTGGAAACATGTTTCTTTTTATTACTATTAAGCCAATGCTATTCTTTGCTAATTAGGATGATTTTACTTTTTTGATACAATGCTTGAAGAAAGATCTCCCGAGCATCTCGTTTCTAAGGGCTTGCTGTTTCTAAAGAGGCATGATATTTTTAACCTTTGAGAGGAATCGGTTGATTTTGATCTCATGTGTTGCTTCTTTGGTTGGTAGCTTTAGATAATGTTGTTAGCTTTGTTTTGTGCCCTAGCTTTTCACATCTTCCATGGCTGAACACTTTGTGGTTGGTGGGTTTATGTTGCAGACAATTGAGCTTTATGGGTTTAATGAACAACTTTTGTTTATATTACTAGGTGCATTTGGGAAGTGAAAACAATCAGTGACACTTCAAAAGCTGTAAAGATCTTTAATTGGAACTAAAGAACATCATTACAGGACATTTGTTTTACAAAATTTTGTTTTAATATTTCTATGGATTTTGTCATTTTTTGGATTTCTTAAGATACCCCATAGGGGGTGCCACGGGATGCTACTTAACCTACCAGATGGTGACGTGTCCTTCTTTGATGTTTTGGTGTCCTTGACTTTATTTTTTTTGTTTGTTTGTTTCCTTTGGATATGTGTACATGGAATATTCCCTCTTTTTTCTCTTGATGCAATTTAATTTTTTTATGAAAAGAAGTTACGACTACATGCATTCATATTGTATGTTTATTTGATAATTAAATTTCTTTTGTTTTGTTTTAACAGGTCCGGCTTTGTTAGTTGATGTTCCAAGGGACAAGAACATAACTGGTATCCATCTCCATTACATATACATTTAATCATGAACATTTTTTTTTTCACTTCCCTGTTGCCGATCTATATATGGAATGGCACATATTTTGTGGTTATTTTAAGCAGCAGTTTTGCGCTCTTAGGATATATATAGATGAGTGACATTGGACAACAAGGATACAAAAAGGTTGCAACATGTTAAGTACTGGTTATGAGTTTCTTCTATCATTTGTATACACTTTTAGTTTCATTGCCAATACTTTGATGCACTCTTAAGTTTCTAGAGATTGATAGGATAGATCTGTGACAGAACCTGTACTATCTACGTTGATATGAAATAATCTACTATTCTTTATTTTTACAAGTCCTTAGAAATGTTCCAACAGCCATGAAAAATATGATAACTATGTGTTGGAGTTGCTATGAGCATTTAATGTTTCCTATCCTGTTATAAAACTAGGTGAATTAAATCATGGCTTTATATCTGTATTACAGCTGAAGTTATGAAGTCCTTAAATATTCCCAAGGGTGTACGACGCGTGCTTTTCAGAACATTAAACACTGACCGGTAAATTCCTGACAATTATAATTTTACAGAATGATCATATTGTGGAACATTTTTGGTTATGGTTTTTTAGTTTTACGTGGTGTCTGATTTTTGTGGTATGGTATTTACTGTTTATCTTGATTGTTTGTTTTGAATGAAATTGTTGCATTTGGCATTTGATATTACTAGAAATTCCTGACCATTATAATTTTACACAATGATCTCGGTTATGATTTTTAGGTTTTAGTGGTGTCTGATATCTGTGGTATTTACTATATATTATGAGTGTTTGTTTTAATGCAATTGTTGCATTTGGCATTTGATATTACTAGAGATTGATTATATCGGGGTTAATTGAGTACACACTTTTACTGTTCCTTATATGAATTCAATATAGAGTATTTGCTCAGTGGTGTGTACGACAGTATCACTTGAAGTTCCAGATTTGGTTGAAAGTCTCTACTGACTTAATGCCTTTGCAAAAGAAAATAGCTATGATGGCATAACTGTGACCAATGTAATAACTGTGATGGCATGTCCTGGCTCGTTTTCTTAAACATCAGTTTCTGCTGAGCATGTGTGGCTACAGACATGTTGCACCTTTTAAGAGTTGTTTTAGGTTGGTCTGCCTCTGAGCCATCTTTAATTTGGCATTGTTGATGGATATGGACATAATACACCCGGAGAAACTTTAGAAGCTATAAAAAATTAGAGGTGATAAGAGCAAATAGCTTTCATAGGTTCTTCAAATTTGAGAATCTGGAAGGCTGGATGGTTGATAAGGTATTTCATAGCAGGTAGATGATGTTTTGCTTCCTAGTGGCTAGAACCCTTGTTAAATAACAAGATATAAATCAGTATTAACAATTAAACCATGCATTACTAGTTGCAAAATAAAGAACAGCATGCACAACATGTCTGATGTTAAACAGCAGTTGTTGCTTCTACTGTACTTTGTCCTCTACGGAATGATCGTAATATCATATTTGTACTATTTCAAATTCAATGGCTGATCACTCTTTGGCTTGCATATTCACTTCAAATCATGGAAAGCAGATTTTGCTGCATTCATCAGCTAAAATTTATTTCAATTTTAGGCGGCTTATGTGGAAGAAGGAGTTCGACACAAGCTACGTGGGATTCATGAAAGATGGGGCACAATGGTTGGTGGATAACACTGACATTAAACTTGTTGGTAAGGACACCCACTATGCACGGATTTTTTTGTCATATTACTTGTTAAGCATCTTAAGTGATGAGTGTTCAAATATTTTTTCCATTATGTTGCACCAGGAATAAGTTGGATTTTTTCTGGCCTTTGCATAATTATTGATATAGTTATCAATTTTGTGTGATATATATCGTATCACATCAAACACTTGCCCAAAAAAAGCAAATAAAAAATAAAAGAACTGAAGAAATTCAAGCCAACAATTTCCTCATTGGCATGCTATCTCTTTGGCAAGATGATGCCCTTTCTATGCCTTAAATTTGATGTACATCACTCCCAAGTCCCAACTAATGTGACTATTGGTTTGCTGGCATAGTTTTAAAATCTCAATGAAATTGTCACCCATTTTTTTCTGCAATTGTTGCAACATCGTTTTATAATGAAGTTTGCTGAGTCTGAGGCTAAGGCACCACCACATATGTTAGTCGACGAGGCTAACATGGCTTGACCCTAGAGGGGAGCGGTAAGGACACATGTCAGTGTGTAAGTGCTCCATGTGTCACCTCACAAGATTGACACTTGAAGGAGATGATGTGACAAGAATGTGGGTTGCCATGTAACAAGGTGGACTCATGTTTCTACTATTTTTATTGAATTGATCACACTAACGTTGAAAAAATAATCCATTGTCACTCTAGCATCCTCCTAAACCTCTTCTCATGAAAGAGCATGAGGTGATAGTGTACATATAAATGTGGGCAAATTTCACTTTACCCCCTTGTTATTTGGCATGTGCGGATTACCCCCTGTCATTTGGAAATAACCACATAGCCCCCCTTGTGATTTGTGGACTGAAGTGCATGGTTAGACCCGTTAACGATTTAATGAAAAAGACTAAAATATCCCTATATATAAGTAACTTAAGTGTGTGAACCACAAATATTTTCGTCCTTTGTTTGGGAGGCAAAATGCGTTTTAACCCCTTGTGTTTATTTGTGCGATTTACCTCATTGAAATTTGAAAATGAGTATAACCCCCCCTTATGTTCGAAACATGTTTAAGAATTTTAAGTTATACAGATTGTTTAATGGTGCACTTCAATTCACAAATCACAAGGGAGTTATGTGGTTATTTCCAAATGAGTGGGGTAATCTGCATATGGGCAAAAACACAAGTGGGTAAAGTGAAATTTGCCCTAAAAATGTTTATATTTCTTTAGTGCCTGAGATGCAGTGTTCTACTCTAAATGTAGACTCTAGCAGTCTAGTGTCTTGAAAAATTTATGCTTTGTTAGATATTGCCCTTTATTTTGGCATTCAACAGATAGAAGCAAGTATGACAAGTCCTAATTGTGGATTAATTCATAGGTTGAACATGTGTTATATTGGTGGAAAACCATAACAAGAGAAGTTTGAGAAATTACAATCTAAAGGCCATTTTTTCTGTTACTCATGATCATTGTGTTGTCCTTTCCTCCTTTGCCCAGCACTGCTAATGATTTTCAATTAGTTTAGTGTACTACATTTTTGGTTTATAGATAGATTCTTAGCAGTTGAGTTGCCTGGTAACTTATTGAATGAAATATTTCCAATCCACAAAAATCTAAATTCTTAATTCATTCAGAAATGTAACTCTCATCAATAATATCGTTATAGAATATTATAACATTGAGCCCAACTAGGGCCTGCTTGGACTTTCCTTAAATTTGAATGGTCTCATTCACAATTAGGGATGTGCGTGGTGCGGTTTGAGAGTAAAAGAGAAACCGTGCGGCGGGTAGCGGATTTACAAATTTGTCATTAGAAACCACCATTTTTCATCAAAAACCAGCGGATCGGTTGGTAAATAATGGTGGTTTCGACTTGGCAGTTCGGAAAACTTATTTCACATTACAAAACTTGAATCAAAGATTAAAAAAACCTAATTTATAAATAGTCAAAATTAAAATAGATGTACATTCATCTAACGTTCAACATTGACAAACTAGGAAACGAAAAATTCAACAATCCAAACAATTAATTTAAGGTCTCAAAAATCTAGTTGAGCCACTACATGTCCAACAGGGGTGAAATCTCAATGAATGTTACATGAGTAGCAATAATTTTTCTACTTACCAAATTGAGATTCTCTCTATTACATTATTCAATTGTTATGAAAAAACCAAGTTAATGTTATAACTTATAATGACTTTTACTTAATTTAAAATAATGATAAGTTCATATGATTATATTAGAACTATCAGCTAATGTAAAAATAATAGAAAAAATCTGAATCCTAAAATACCTAATAAATTAGGAAATTTTTAATAGTTTCCATTGACAAAAATTAAATATTACTGTTGTTTACTCTCCACAATTGAAGAAAAAAAGAGAGTATTCTGAGCATTAATTTTTTTAAAAAAAAAATACAAACAACTGTTGTCATTGCACTTCAAGATCAAAAAATAATATTAAAAAAATACCCATAACCTGGAGAGCAAAAAGAGCACTTTTTGTCTTTTTATGAAAAGATGTGCAGAAAAGTAGAGAGGTGATGTGATGAAAAAAAGATAAAAAGATAAAAAGATGAATTATTTCTCATATGCCAAACTTGGCCTAAATAAGAGAGTGAAAAGAGAGCAAAGAAAGAGAGCAGAATCAGAGAGAGACAAATCTGGGGATCTTTAACCATTTGGAGAACAAAAGGAGAGTAAATAAGAGAGCAAAAAGAGAGACAGAAAGCACTGAGCAGAGAGAGAGAGAAGCAAAGAGAAAGAGAGAGACTACCAAATTACGAGTGGTGAGCGCGAGCAAAGGTGAGAGGAGGCGACCTGCAGTGACCAGCAAGGCTAGCAGTGGTGGCGATCAGCAAGGTGAGAAGGAGTGAGAGAGGAGGCAAAGAATTCTTTAGCAATCTGATGAATGAGATGAGATTTGGGGTGTGAAATGAGATTTAGTTGAGAATTGATTGATTGTGTGTGTGCGCGCGCGAGTGAGTGAGTGTATGTACATTTGGTTTGATAGCTTTAATCCAATAGTTGGATATCATTTTTTTTTTTTAAGCCAATGGCAGGTTGGGTTGGCTTTTTGAAACTGCCAACTGCGCCACCCCGCCACACCAAAACCCCAATCCGCCCAACCCACCCTACTAGATCTCCAAAAATGTGCGGTTTGGCACGGTTCGGACGGTTTTGGCAGTATTTCGCATAGCCCTATTCACAATTTACATATCAGTTTAATGTTGATGTTCATTACCATTAGAGCCATTTAGAAAAGTTTGGAACTTCACCATATTTCTTTTTACATGGTCATTTAGGTTTCCTTGGAATGAAAAACACTTTGTGAGACAGAATTACACTAAAATTTTTGCATCAAGCGAAATTCTAAGGCCTGCTAAATGTCCCTTTGCATTTAAATGAGCCCATTCACTTTCCATGTAGCATGCCAATGTAGAAACTGAATATTGAATGGAGCCATTTGCAAAAAATCACATTCATCTCAGAAAATGATGTTTAAAAACTAACAGTCGCAATGACCCATCTGTCTGTTCTTGATTGCAGGAATTGATTACTTATCTGTTGCTGCCTATGATGATCTGATTCCTTCTCATCTTGTTTTTCTAGAAGGCAGGGTAAGATAATATATCTCCAATGTGTTGGAATTTTTGTGTTTCACTTTCAGCAACTCTATTGCTCATCCTGCCTTGAAATATTTCTTCTAGTTGCTTCTGTCAATATTATATCCATTAGGGAGAATTTTACTTTTCCTAAACCTGGCATTCAGCTTCCTTTATAATGAAGTTTATTTCTTGACTTAAATTGTGCAGTCCGGATTTCATCACTTGTAGATTAGAGAAGTTCTAGCAAGATATCTTGTATCGATGATATTTTTGGGCATTATTCTTTGGCTGTGATTTAAGGATAATGGTTATGTGCTAGTTTCTGATTCAAGTTTAAAAGGGTGTTTCTTACTGACATGAGATCAGTTCATTGGGCAATATTTGCGTATGTGATGATCATGTTGGCATTATGAATTGTGATGCTTATTAATTTGTATAAACTCAATGTAGAATCTTTTAGTTGAAGAAAATGGTCCATTTTTCTTCCAGTTACTAGTAGAAAAAAGTGTCTATTCTAGGTTGATGTTTTCTGTCAATAAAATGGCATCACCTGGAGATGATTTTATTATCATTATTTGGGTTCTCCTTTTCTGTTTTTTGAATTGTTCATTATCATGAAATGTTCATTGTAAAAATAAAGATTTACAATCGTTTGAATACTTGATCTCCTATAACTTTTGTGGCTAGGTGTAAACAATTTAGTGTGTTTGTCCTACTGTGTTTTCATGTCGAGGGTAGATTTAGAAACTTGTAAAATTAGCAGCATTGACTATCTTATTTTAGTGAAGGGCCTTAATGCTTCTCGACAAAATAATCTGAAATGAATATATGAAAGATTAGGGATTCAAATTTTGGGAAAGAGATCAAGAGACATGGCAAATATTTGGAAATACAATGACTTGGAGAATTAGTGAACCGTAATTTTTTTTTTTTCCGTAACTCTGTATCCAGCCGACTGATTAATTTGGGGGATCATTTTCACCGTCCACTAGCGGGGGATGTGTTTGAACCGTTGTGGAAAGTGATGTGGTTGGTGAGAAAGAAAATATCAAATAATTCTTGGGAAGAATCTAAGCTATTATGTTTACAGTATTTTGTTGCAAGATTTTTTTTGGAGTAAAATGTGATCTCAAATGAATGCAAAATTTTAATTGGGGTCATTCATGTCAAATGATTGAGTGCTTATAAAGATGTAGTTATGTATTTTGTTTTGGAATAATTTCACTTTGAATTTTTAAATTATGGGTATTTTTTTTGGTTATTATATTAATAATTTCATATCTATTTAAGTTTTTAATTTCAACCAATATGGGCCAATTCAAGATTCAGCGAACATGAAATTTGAGACGGTTGTCCAAATCTCCTTAAAAGTCCAACCTGATGTTTTCTGTCTCACATAATAAAATGGCATCACATGGAGATGATTTTATTATCATTATTTGGGTTCTCCTTTTCTTTTTTTGCTTTTATTTCTTGTTGGGATTAGATGATCGAGTGCTGATATATCTTATCAGCAATTTTTTGGTTAATGTTGTTTGGATATAAGAAAATTTGTAATTTTCATTTTAATGGAGAAGAGTAGCAACAGTTTTGACACCATTTCAAATGGTTTAGGAAATCATTCTGGTGGAAGGCCTGAAACTCGAAGATATTCAACTAGGAATATATAATGTCCATTGCTTACCTCTAAGGTTGCTTGGCGCTGAGGGCTCGCCTATCAGATGCATCCTTATCAAATGACATCGTCCTTGTAAGTGTTTATATTTTTTAAGCCATTGTCATGCTTGAAGTTCTTAATTATTTGAAATTGTTTAGCATGATGTTTTATATTAACGGTCCGTTTGTTTTGGCATAAAATATTTTTTGGAAACAGTTTTTTTTTCTCATTTTCTAGTGGGTAATTGGTACATCAATGAAAAACAAGCTTATTTAGGTTGGAAAATGTTTTTCACTTTTGGAAGGTGGAAAACATTTTTCGAATTAAAGTTTTGTCAATGCTATCACGCTACCACACCGGCACCACCAGTTCCCACACCCTGCCACCACACTATCACCACCTCCTCCCTCTACCCCACTACCATGACCATCATCTCCCCCCCCCCCCCCCCCCCCACCACTACTACCGGCGTTGCCACCCACCTCAGCACCACTATCGCCACTGCCGTTGTCTCCACCATCCCAACCTTACCACCACCACTACCGCCATCGCTGCAGCTGCCCCCACCACCATACCAACACCACGACTAATACAACCATTAGCACATTAGTTTCAAAGTTACAACCGAATATAGGAAAACATTTTCTACAAAAAATATTTTCAGAAGAAACATTTTACATGATATTTTCCACCGAAACAAATGCAGCCTAAAAGCCAAAATCAAACTGCACACCCACATTTATTATGTATTGAATGTTGAATTGGAACTTTGCATTAGAATTATAGTTTAGTGCATAATAGTTTTGGGATCCCGTGGCCTCTAATATTTTCATACATAATTGGGCAAATGTAATGAGAGACGTACATAATGAGAAACAAAAGACACTTCTTGCCCTCCTCAACTAATGGTGTGTTTGGTTGAGAGATTTGGGAAGGGATTTAGAAAAGGAAAGGAAAAAAAAGTATGAAACTAAGTGAAATGTAGGTATATTTTATTCATATTTTACCTATTTTTTTCTTTTTCCTTTTTCAAATCTCTTTTCAAATTTCTTAACCAGACATAGCATAAGGGAAATGATCTGCCTGGTTATTCGCTTCTCTATAGGGGAGTGGAATTTTGGTGCACCATTTGATTCCATATTTCTGTCATATCTATTGCTTCTATGGTTTTGTGGAGAACTTGTTTCGTTATCACCTTTTTAATGCTCAAAGCATACTCGTCAACTCTCTGCAGGAAACATCAAAAGCTGTGGGAGACGCATTCAGTGGAAGATCATTGTGCTATATATGTAAGGTCTATCCACGGGTGTATGGTGCATCATGAAATGGTCATTGTAAAAATAAAGATTTTTCTTTGTTTTGAGTACTCGACCTCCTATGACTTATGTGGCTAGGTTTAAACGATTTAGTGAGTGTTTCTTCTACTTTGTGTTTTTCATGTCGATGGTAGAGTTTGTTTGGTATCTCTTAAGTAGGTGCACTTATTTGGATTATATCACTTTTATTTTTTTGACATTTTTTTTATTATAAAAAGTTATACTTATTTAAATTATTCCAAACAATTTCTTGGAAACTCGTAAAATAAGCAACATTTACAATCTTATTCAAATAAAAGACCTTAATACTTCTCAACAAAATAATCTGAAACGAATATAAAAAAGATTGGGGATTCAAATTTTGGTAAAGAGATCAAGAGGCATGGCAAATATTTGGGAATACAATGACTTGGAGAATTAGTGAAACGTAATTTTTTTTTTCATAACTTGGTATTCAGTCCACTAATCAATTTGGGGGATTATTTTCACCGTCCACTAGTTGGGGGATATGTTTGAACTGTTGTGGAAAGTGATGCATTGATGATGTGTTGGTGAGAAAGAAAATATCAAATAATTCTTGAAATGAATCTATGATTATGTGTATAGTATTTTGTTGTGAGAATTCTTTTGGAGTAAAATATGATCTTAAATGAATGAAAATTTTATAATTGGGGTCATTCGTGTCAAATGATTGAATGTTTATAAAGATGTAGTAATTATGTATTTTTTTTGGGAATAATTTTACTTTTATTTTTTAAATTATGGACATTTTTTTTTTTGATTTTGTTCTTATATTATTAATTTTATATCTATTTAAGTTTTTAATTTGAACCCATATTGTCCAATTCGAGATTCAACTAATATGAAATTCGAGACGGTTGTCTAAATCAATAATCCTTAAAGTTTAATTTGAAGATCATTTTAAAATTTAAATAATTTAAATTATACAATAAAACACTCACTTTTTCTTATTTACTATATTGAAATGAGGGGTGGGGAAGAGTAGTGTTTAGTTGTAGGATAGAAGTTGTGGATTACTCTACTTACACAGCAAATTACTTCATTACACCCATTTTCAAAAATTCAAAATTCTTATTACATTTTTCATAATACCAAAAATATCTCCATCCCTACCACTTTAATTTTTCTTTACATTCTTTAACTTTTCAAACCCTATACTCAACCCACCACCACCACTATGACCACTGTGATTCAACCCCTCCCGGCAACTCTCAAAGTAGCAACTCCCTCCCTCCTTAGCACCCTTTCCACTGGCGATCTCCTACATCGCGAGACATCCCTCAATCCATGGATTGTGATAGAGTCCCCCTGTCTCTTCCACCGCGACCCAACCACCGTGCAAACTATCCACCGCGACCTAGTCACCGCTGCACAAACTCTCTTTTTTGACCCAGCCATCGCCCAAACTCTCCTCTACGACCCAACCATCGCGCAAACACTATGCGAACACTCTACCGCAACCCAGCCACAGAGAGAGAGAGAGAGAGAGAGAGAGAGAGAGTAGGGTTTAGATGAGGAGAAGAAGATGTGGTGGTGTATCTGGGTGATACGAGGGTGGAGCAATGGTGAAGGGAATAAGGATAGAGAGGCTGGGGGTAGCAGCGATGGTTGAGAAATGGAAGAGGAGAGAAGGTGATAGTAGTCAGTGGAGTGGGAAAAGGTTGGCAATGGTGGCGGTTGGTGGTTAGCAATAGCTGACGATGGTGGCCATTGGATGGAAATGAGAAGGGGGTCAGGAGAAAGAGAAATGCCTGAGAGCTCGAGAAAGCTCCAGCTCGAATCCTTCAAAAGAGGGAAACAGAAGAGAGAAAGGGAAGAGGAGAGAAAGGGAAGAGGAGGAGATGGACAACCCTCTCCCGCCGTCGCCCTCCTTTGTCGTCGCCCTCCGCCGTCGCCTTGTCGCAGCCTCGCCCCTCCGCTTCTGCCT
Source organism: Camellia lanceoleosa (assembly GCA_025200525.1). Lineage (NCBI taxonomy): Eukaryota > Viridiplantae > Streptophyta > Magnoliopsida > Ericales > Theaceae > Camellia > Camellia lanceoleosa. The sequence continues at coordinate 84,723,045 of CM045761.1, forward strand.
CGCAGCCCCTGCCCTTTACCTCGCAGCCCCACCTCCGCCCCTGCCCTCCCCCCGTGCCTCTGGTTGATGCCCCCTCTAGTCCTTCTTCTTCCCTTTCTTCTTCTTCTTCTTTCTTCTGTCTTCGTCTGCTTCTTTTCTAATTGAACAAAAAAACGATGTCGTTTTTCATTTTTGGGGGATTCGAGCTGGCTATTTTCGAGCTACCAATCACGGCCCAAGGAGAAAATTTGATCATGATTTTTAGGGTTTCTATTCTAAAATGTAATCTTTTTAAAGGAAAAATTGTAACAAAAAAACTAAAAAATAAGGAGTGCAATACGGAAGCTTCTATTTCAACACACCATTTTTACTTTGGGCACATATTTAATAAAAATATTTTTATTACAATTTTAACCTTGAACAAAATTTCTAATATAGACATTATATACACTCCATTTGAGATTCATATTTTCTCAGTACACATCTTTTAAAGAAAAGAAAAAAAAAAAAAAAATCTCAATACACATTCATTAGAGAAAAAACACTAAATCTACTTCTATTGTTACTTTAAAAATATCTTTTTTCAGCAACTAAGTTCCGAAGATTTTTTTTTTTTTTTTTTTTGGGCAACCTAGTTATGAACAAAGTTTTTTCTAAAGAAAATCATTTTTGTTTTTGTTTTTTTAAGCTATCAAGTTCCGAATAATTTTTCCCCTGATCCTATAGTTCCGAACTCTTGCTATAATTTTGATTTTAAATTTCTAAACCCGCATGTTATTATTGTTTTGGGCATTGTCAGCCTGTTTTAATTTTCTTTTCTTTTCTATTGTCAGGTTTTCCATTGTTTGAGTCTTATCTATTGAAAATGGTGGTTCAACTTTTTTTCAATGGAGGTTTAAGTTTGGATGTGTGTACATATATTTAAATTTTTATGTTTTTTTTTAGGTAATGGAGCAATTAAATAAAAAGATTTTAGTAAAAAGTTTTTCAACATCATAGATTGACCCCCATGATATATTTAGGTACTGAACTTTCTTTATTTTTTATTTTTGACAGTAGTACTATTTGGGTACTAGATTGAACTACATTTTTCTTCATTTGAACATAGTGGTTCAACTTTCTTCAAATGGAGGTTTAAGTTTGAGTGTGTTTTGAATAGTATGTGTACACTTCTTACTTGTGAGGGTATATTTGAAATGAAGTATGTGGAGTGAGTATTTATTACATAAGAAAAATTATAATCCTATGATCTTGTGAATATTGATTTAAGAGTTTTAAATCAACAAAGCTCAACAATAAAACAAGAACTAAAAGCAAACAAAACATGATGATTTTATATAGAAAAACCACAGTTAGAATCCACCAACTTGTGATTAAAAAACCAAGAGCCTTTAGCCACAAGAACAATCCACTATGAAGTAGAGTAGTACAAGAGATTTCTTATAACGGTCAATCCAAGTACGCATGCTTGCTCGAGAACTACAGGTAATTGAACTCTCTCCTTCAATTTGTGGATATCCGCCTTCACAATAGAGATGTCGAATCCACGACTCACTTACTCTGTAAGAACACTCACAAATTATTTGGTGATTTGGTTTAGACCTGATGATATCATGAAAGACAAATGAGAATGAATTATCAAGCAAATATGAGAGAAATATACAATGTAATCTCACCACAACACTCTTTCAGAAGACACGCTTAAAATATAGAGGGGTAAAAATACACAATTGAACGAGCATGCTATTTATAGACATGACACATTCGTGGGAACGAGATGCTGGTCGGGGGCGCGAGACTCTCTTCGCAGGATGCAGAGAAAAGTACTGGGAACATGTTTTCCTTGTGGCCTGTTTGCGGCTTGGTTGCGACTGCCATACTTCTTAATCGAGGGCGCGAGGTACTGGGTCGCGGGCACGATGAAGCATGACAGTCAAGTTGTCATTTCAGACTTTTGCAAGCTTCTTTTCTCCACATGCTAAGGCATGATTTTCTTCATTCTTTTACCAGACAAACAGCAGTCTTTGCCCATTCTTGCAATCAAATGCTTGTGCATGTGTGTGTCCAACCAATAGCTCACTTTTTCAACAAAGACAACACTGATTAATCCAAGATAGAAAATCAATCACATCATTTAAGAATCTATGAGCATGACTTTATCAAATGTTTCAAGATGGTTAGAACAAAATCAATAACCGCAAAAAGAAAAAGAAATATGTTTTGCGAGGAATTTTGTCAAAAACAACCAAGTCATAGGATAAGAATCCTAATTAGGTGTGTGAACTGAGAGGGATGTACACAAAGTGTTAATGGTGTGTGAAAATAGAAGCTTTTGTGTAATGGTGTAAGTAGATTTTTTTTTTTATTTTTTTTTTGGGGTAAGTTGTGTAAGTAGAATTACCTAAAAGTTGGGAAATTCTATTTCCACACACTAAGTTTCTTTACTCCACAAACTTAATGAATTTTTTCAGAATCACAATTTTATCTCTTCACAAAATTACCATCTCACCCACCACCATCTCACCCACACATCTCACAATTTCTACATACACATCTCACCCACTACCTTTTCACTAGCCACTTCACCGCTGACCATCGCCTTCCATGCCCAAACCTCAACCATACATAACATTTCCTTTCACTTTTGAGTGGGAAAAGTGCTGCGTAGCAGACGGTGGCACTCCTAGTTGTCAATGCCCACCTGGGTATTCATTCATGGATCCAAACAACAATTTTGGAGGCTGCAAACCAAATTTCCCTCAAGGTTGCGGAGTAGACGATGGAACGAGAAAACCAGAAGACGTGCATGACTTATAACACCCTGTCCCACATCGGAAGTTTGCATGGGTGATCTTGGGCATATAAAGCACCATTACCTTGCTACTAAGTAACTTGGACTTAAGCTTTTGGGTCTTGTTGGTTAACCCACAAGTTACTTGGGCCAGCAAGTAGTGGGGCATTACAAATGGTATCAGAGCTGACCCATGCATACAACCATGTGGGCCACTTATTCTAGGCTGGCCACGAGCTTGTCATGGTATTCTGATTGATTACAGACCCTCGCGTCACATCGAAAGTTTGTATGGGTGATCTTGGGCATATAAAGCACCACTACCTTGCTACTAAATAACTTGGACTTAAGCTTTTGGGTCTTGTTGGTTAACTCACAAGTTACTTGGGCCAGCAAGTAGTGGGACATTACATGACTTGGCCGAGATTCAAGGCATGAATTGGCCATTTGGAGATTATGAGAGTTTGGGACCTTTTAATCAAACTCAGTGGGGAAAGTGAGTGGTGGTGGGTGAGAAAAGATGGTAGGAAAGGATGGGAGAAAGGTTTTTGGAGTGAGAAAAGATGGAAGGAGAGGATGTGCACAGAGAAGGTGAGAGTATATTTGGAATGTGAAGTGTGTGGACTGAGATAAAGAAATAGAATCAAATTATTAAATGTGTGAATTAAGAAAAGATATACACAGAGATAATTTGGTGTGTGGAAATAGAATTTTTCCTAAAAGTTGTCTATGATTATTTAGATTGTAAAATTACTTTTTTGCCCATTATGTTAGGTTTTTGCTATTATTGATTTAAAAGGTCTGTATCCAATTAGATCACATGAATTAAAATAATAAATTTTACAAACTAAATAGATGAAATTGATAGTTAAAAAAGATTGTCTAAATCAGTAACTATTAAAGGTTAATCTGATGGACAAAAAAGACACTTTAAAATTTGAATTATTATTACTTTTTTTAGGGCAATTGTTAGAATCTACACTAGCGTAATCTAAGGAAAAATGGGAAGGGGATCACACCTATTACCCCACTTGTGGCTTGAATCGGCAACCTCACAGGATCATGAGTTAAACATCTCATTACATAAGAACCGAAATCATACATTTTTAGGATTAAAAAGATGAAATTAATAGTTAGGGATGAAATATAATAAACAATAATAATTTTTACTTTTACAATTTCACACTTTCGATAAATATTGCTATGGAATTCCTCTCCCCCCCCCCCCCACACACACATATTAGTGTGAATTTTCTAATATGAAATTATCTATTTTTATGCTTAATTATATCTATTTATGCAATTAGTGTGGCAATAGAGTCATTATATATCACATCGGACTTGATAAGTTATAGAACATTAGTTGTCCAAATAGGATTTCTAAAAATACCCAATAATAATTTAGAAGATAAAAGTAAAGTAACCCTCTTTATTTTGGGTAAATTACATTGACTTTCCCTGAAATTTAGAAAAAATATAGTAAACTCTACAAATTTAACATAATTACACTGGACTCCCTTAAAATTTTAATTCGTATAACACTTGGCTTGACTTTCATAAAAAATTCGTAATTCATATGAATGAAAAAATGATTTGTCATATTTTTTATATTGAAATGTACAATTTACATTGTGTGTTGTTGTGTCTTCATATCATTTGCATTAACTTTGGTCTTTTTAACCTTACTAGAATGAAGGTTTTTGTAATTATGTTAAAATTGTGAAACTTGTTATATTTTCTTCAAATATCAAGGAAGGTTAGTGTAATTTACCCCCATTTTTTTTTTCTATCAAATGTTTTCATATTAAAAAAACGATTGGGAGCTCTAAATTAAGAGGTCTAATAGTTCTAATTGGTGTGTGGGTCTCATATGATGTGATGTTTTGGCCTTGTTTTTCTTTTTCTTTCTTTTTTTTTTTTTTGCATCATTAGTACTCTTTTAGAGCTTCCAAATTAGAGGAATGTATCATTTCTGTTTCAGATTATTGCCTTTGCTTTCTAGGTATCTCTTTACTAAATTAGTGACATACCATGTCTGGTCAATGGCAGTGTATCTTAGACTTAGGGTTTTATGGGTTGCTGTGGTTTGATGCTCAAGTGAAACCTGATGTTGAAAAATATAATGCATTAAGTTTTCTATTTGTTAATTTGGTATTGTTATTATTTGAATAGAAAAACAAAAATGCATAGTTGTAAAGGTAGATGTGCAGGCGAAGATATACTTATAAAACAAGATATTAGCCAATGTGAGAAGAAAAGGGCACCTGAGAGTCTTTCTCACAAAGTTATCCATAATGTATCCATCAAGTCAAAGTCAATTCTTTTGCTATCTCTTAAGGTTCCATATGATAGGGTCTCTTTCATATGTTCAGATTTGGCGTCCTGTCCTCCTATGGAATATTATTATTATTTGTATATTGTATTTGAATCATAGATTTAAATAGAGATTTGAAAAGAAAAGACAAAACGTGAATAAAATGTAATTATATTTTATGTACTTTTTTTCTTTTCTTTTCGAAATTTCTACTCAAATTTATGATCTAAAAAACACAGCCTAAATGATTGGTATGAAGGAAAAGGGAGAAGGGAAATAACATTTGAATCTGTATGTCAAGTAAGGTTGTATAAAAACAAAACTATTTGACTTTGGCTCATTAAACTTTTTCAATGTCAACTCATTATGTAAAAATATTAAATTTGAACATATTTTGAAACTTGTTAATTTTTTAAATTTGATTTGAATTTGACTCAAACTCGGCTCGATAAACTTCTATATGTACTATAAAGAAAAACAAAACTATTCAAGTTAAAAACTTAAACTATTTGAGTTTGACTCAATTAAAGTAAATTTGAGATCGACTTAAAAGATAAATAACTTAAACGTACTTTAAAATTTGTTAAGTTTCTAATTAAACTGAATACAAACTTATTAGTTGTATTTCTTCCGAGAATTTGGTTTTCAATGTTAGATTTTGTTCAACTTGATTTGTTTACCGTCGGTTCATCGTTCGACTTGAGTTGTTTACAACTCATTCATGCCGACCCCTAATATAAAATAAAAACATATCAATTGAAAACCTGTAGAGTAGAGAGTGTTTTTACCCCTTCTTTCTTTATGGTCAAGTGATGCCATGTTCATGTCAAATTAAAGCAACATAACAAAGAAAAGAAGTCACAACAATTATATACACAGGACTCAGGGATGACTTCAAATTGATAAAGTGCTATGTGAAGGATGACTTATCAAGAAATGCATAGTTTGATTTGATCCAATAATAATAATAATAATAATAATAATAATAATAATAGGCTTCTTCATCAATCTTCTTAAAACTCCTATATATAGAAGGCTCTATTGGTGGTGACAATATCCTCAGTCTTCGTTCATTCAACTACAAACACATTACACATTCAAGCTTTGCTCATTACTTGGCTTCAATGGCTCAATCCATGAAGCACTCTGTTGTTTGGGTTATGATCTTGTTATTAATGCTAATTGCAATGGAGAATGTTTCTTGCAGATCTTTACAAGGCTCTAATTCTCCATCCTCTGATAATCACCAGTCTAGTTCTAACTCTAAATCCCCATCCTCTGATGGTCATCAATCTGGTTCTGATTCTAATAATCAGAATGGAAATAATCAGGATGGAAATAATCAAGGCGGAAATAATCAAGATTCTGGTTCTGGTTCTAAATCTCCACCGTCTAATGGTGAAGGATCTGATTCCGGTTCTAAATCCCCACCTCCTGGTGATCATGGATCTGACAATGGTTCCAAATCACCTCCACTTGATAATCATGGATCCGATTCTGGTTTTAAATCCCCACCTGAGTCTCCTCCTACTACAACTCCACCACCATCAACTACAACTCCACCTCCATCTTCTCCATCACCACTAAATTCTCCCCCTCCTACTTCAACTCCTCCACCACCATCTCATTCAACTTCCCCTCCATTACCACCATCTTCATCTTCACCACCACCTCCTACTACTCCATCACCTTCACCTCCAACACCTACCCCATCACCTAATCCTTCAACCTCTCCAACCCCTACACCGCCTTCATCTACTCCTTCAACTCCACCTCCTACTTCAACTTCTCCTCCACCACCACCATCTTCACTTTTATCACCACCCTCAACTCCCACCTCACCTTCACCACCAATTAAATCTCCTACCCCTCCACAATCTCCAACTCCATCTTCACCTACTCCAAGCACTCCACCTCCATCAACTTCAACTCCTCCTTCTCCTTTACCACCATCATCACCTTCTCCATCGCCTCCTACAACTACTCCATCCTCACCACATTCTCCCCCATTGCCACCTTCTACCTCACCAAAGAAAGCCAAGTGCAAGAACAAAAACTACCCCCAGTGTTATGACATGGAGTTTGTGTGCCCTAGCACTTGTCCTGGTGGATGTGAAGTAGATTGCGTCTCTTGTAGGCCTGTCTGCAGTAAGTCTTTCTAATTTTAATTGCTGTTACATTGTGACATTGTTAAAAAGGTTCACCACTTAATTTTGGGGCTCATTACACTTTTATAGTCCCTCAATTATGCCATTGGGGTTTTGGTTATCAATATATTTTTAAGGGGCTGGAGGTGGCCAAACCAAACCCCCCGAAAATATAAAAAATGTTACTTATATCCCTTGCATAATCTTAAGTGTTTATAATATAATTAGTATAAGTAAATTTGATTTGATCCCTTCGAATCTAAATAATTTTTTTTGTTGTTGTTGTTATTCCTTGAAATCTCCTCTAGATTTTGTACTTATCCCAATATTTTTTTTAATTGCTCTTTATAATTGAATATTACCAAAATAGTAATGTTAAAAGTCAAGAATTCAGACACAAAACAGTACTAAGAAAAAATAATATGTAATCTAGATTTAATTCTTGTATGGTGAGAATTCACATATTATTTTTCTTTATAATAAACATTCATTTTACATTATTGTAATCATATATTTCATCAATATCAGTTATAATTTATATACATATATATATATATATATATATTAAAATCAATAAAATTATGGTATTTCTTAAGAACATGAATACCATAATTTAACACCATTATATAATTAAACATCATGATATTATAAGAAGTTTTAAATTCAAGAAAAAAGAATCAAAACAAAAGTATTAAATAATTATACGCAACACTGTTGTAAAAGAATATATATCAAAAGATAATTTGGCTTCCCTCAATTAAAAATTCTGATTCCATTTCTGAACATGGTAGTCGTTCCTGAACGTAGTATCTTGGTTGGTACGTGAGTTATTCTTAACATTATTGTTCGGTTTTAATTTTTTGAATTCAGTTTTTTGAAATTGAATTTTTTATTTTTAATGAATATTTTTAAAATTTACAGCTATTTTTTTAAAAAAAACTTTTTAGATGCACCTTACTTAAATATATCTAAATAGTAAAATATTTATAAAAAAATATTTTAAAAAATTAATAAATACACAAAAATAAGAAAAATATATGAAATTTTTGTATATATTTTTTTTGTATTTTTAATATTTAGCGAATTTTTTAAAGATTTTTTTTACAAATATTATACTTTTTAAGTATATTTATGTTAGGTGTGTGTCTAAATTTTTTTTAAAAAAATTGCTTAAAATATTAAAAAAATTCATTGAAAATAAAAAATATGAAAAATTGCTTAAATTTTCTAAAAAGTGATTTTTGAAAACTAAAACCAAATAAACTATAATATTTTAGTTGTGTTAATTTTGATCTCAAAATATTATACGTTAAAGTAGGGGTTCCTATTGACAATGCCATTAGTTTAAGAGATATCTTCGGAACAAAAAATTATACCTCAATAAATAAAAGTGAAATAAAAATCGACCCTTTACAAATTGACACGGTTGACATGTTGGAACCAAAATTATACAAAATCCATATTTTATGGACCAAAACTATATTACTTTTTGGAAAAATGGTTGAGGGTCCGAAATTAGGGGCTAAAATTTGGCTCAAAATCCAAAACGATGTCGTTTTGGGTTTTGATTTTTTTTTTCCTTTTTCTTCCTCCTCTTTCATTTCTTTCTTTTCTTTCTTCTTTTTCGTTGAGTTGAACAGAGGCAAGAGAGAGAACATAGAGGCGAGAGAGAGAACGAAGTTCGTCGGCCGATCTCGCAGTTCGTCGCTCGTCGGCATTGCAGCCCCGCCTCCGCCTCTGCCTCTGCCCGCCGCCGCCTCCGCCTCCGCCTCCACCTCCGGCTCCGCCTCTACCTCCTCCCGATTTTGTTGGCCTCTTCAGTCCAGTTCTTTTTCTCCTTCTTCTTCTTCTTCTTCTTCTTCTTCTCCTCCTCCTCCTCCTCCTCCTCCTCCTTCCCCCTAATTTCGAGCTAAATTCGAGCCCCTATATTCAGACTCTGTACCGGTTCTGTACTTTTTGGCTAACGTATAATTTTTGTTAAAAAAATATGAACACTGATAGCGTACACGTCAAGCTTGTGAATAATTTTAACACACATCTAATCATTTACCCAGCTGAAATATTGAGTGCTAAAATGATACAAAATATATAGTTATGAAATCAGGGTTTTATTATTGGAGAGACTGAAAAAAAAAATACTATATATACAAATACACACATATATATATACATAGAAAAAAAAATTAAATATCACAGAAACAATCTCTAATAGGATGGAGAAGTTTTTTTGATACAAAATAGAATAATAAGATACATATATATATTTTTATATTAGAAAGTCATTTTATGTATAAAATGATATATATTTTTTTATAGTGCTTTGACAAATAGTATTTTTCATAGAAACAAGGGGCCATGGCCTCCTATTTCGCCTAATTCCATCCATAGTCCTTTGGCAAAAACTTTTTTAATTGACTTCTTAGAGTTGAAACTTTTTTAGTTTGGAACTAAAAAGTTTGTTTAGATTAACTTTTCAAACTTTTGTGAGAAAAAATATGAAATTATGATGATTTAGACGTGATATTTTATTTTATTAACTTTTTAGTTTATTTTGACTTTTAGTGATTAATTTAGTCCCAATCATGATTACCAAACGAAGTCATAATTTATTGACCAAAAGTAAAATTAATTTTTGAATTTATAAAAAAAATTACAATTGGCATGACTATTGACACAAATTAAGGCCTAGTTTAGCATATTTTAAAAAAGTCAAAAAGACAAAAAGTCACTATTTTATTTAAGTTACATCATCTTATTTAAGTTACATCATCTCTCTATCACGTTACTTCAAACCCAATTCATATTTCATAAAAAGTCAAAAAATATACTTATTTAAAACATTCCAAACAACCCTTAAAACTCTGTAAGATTGGGATTTGTTTTAAAGATGATCTGCATATGGATATGAGTCACACATTACACTTTTTTATTTATTTTTTATTTTGCCTTCGTTTGGGAAGTAGATTGGTTTTTTAATTTTTTGACTATTTTAATTTGGGGCTAAAAAGTCTCATTTGGGAATGATTTTTTGGCTTTTTTAAATTTTTGTGAGAAAAAATGTAATGATTATGAGTTAGATGTGATATTTTGTTTTATTAGATTAAAAAATTTATTTTGTCTTTTTGTAGTTAAAATAGCCCCAAACCCAACTTAACCCATCTTTCCAAACAGAGGCTTTTTATTTTTTTTACATATTTTGTGTTTCAATTTTTTTATGCACCTTATTATACATTTTTTGGGTATATGTTTCGCAATTCTGTGGCAAATGTTACAAATAAATTTATGCATTTTTGTGATTAAAAAATGTTTCAATTAAAAAAAAAATATATATATATATAATATTGTCACAAAATTATATAATAATTATTATTTTTGTTTTGGTAGCATCACCTCACCCTATATTATAGGTCCTGTTTGATGGTATTTTTTTAAATTAAAAGTTAATAATCAAAATGTAGAAATTAAAAATACTCATTTCTTAGCTTCCAAATAATTAGTTTATTTAAGTTATTTTTACCAAATAAATTTTAAGCATAATCTACACTAAATAGTTTAATACAGAATCACAAATTAAAATAAGTTATAATCCTTTTTTAAAAAATATAACAAATAATCCTGGGAAATTCTATTATGTACATTCCATCATTTTATTATTTAATTATGACTAATTTTTTAATTATGTTTAGTTATAACTTTTTATTTTTATTTTTAATTATGATTCAAAAAATGTAAAATTATATCATTTTATTATTAGTGAGTGGATAATATTTTGGTGAAATTGCAGGGTGTGACATGCCGGGAGCAGTATGCCAAGACCCCCGTTTCATCGGCGGCGATGGAATCACATTCTACTTCCACGGCAAGAAGGACCGAGACTTCTGCCTAGTCTCCGACTCCAACCTCCACATCAACGCCCACTTCATCGGCAAACGAAGCCTCAACATGACTCGAGACTTCACTTGGGTCCAATCCATCGCCATCCTCTTCGACACCCACAAACTCTTCCTCGGCGCCCTCAAAACCTCTTCATGGGACGACTCCGTCGACCGCCTCTCCCTCTCATTCGACGGCCAACCCATCTTCCTCCCACTCAACAGCGGCGCACGGTGGCGCTCAGCAGCCTCGCCGGCCGTTTCCATCAGTAGAATCGGCGACACAAACAGCGTGAGCGTTGAAGTGGAAGGGAATTTGAAAATCACAGCGAAGGTGGTGGCGATCACAGAAGAGGATTCGAGAATTCACAAGTATGGGGTGACGAGAGATGATTGTTTTGCTCATTTGGATCTGGGGTTTAAGTTCTTGGATCTGAGCGATGGTGTGAGTGGGGTGTTGGGACAGACTTATGGGAGAGATTATGTGAGTAAAGTGAAGATGGGTGTGTTGATGCCTGTGATGGGAGGAGAGAGAGAGTTTGCGAGTTCGAGCTTGTTTGCTGTGGATTGCTCTGTTGCGCGATTCAGAGGTCAGAGAGAGAATGATTCTTTCATGGGTTTGGAAATGGCGGGGTTGAGGTGTGGGAGTGGTATGGGTGGCCAAGGAGTTGTCTGCAAGAGATAGATAGATATGATTCTCTCTCTCTCTTTCTCTCCATATATATATATATACATATTTGGTTTATGTAATTTTATGAATTGTGTGTAATAAAGGTGTGGAAGCCATTCGAGATGGTTTCTTCTGATTAATTGAATAAGGGCACTTCGATGTAACTTGGACTGGGAAATTTGATTCTATTGTTTTATGTTATATTAAGGGAATCACCTTAAGGAGAAAAAATATATATATATATTAACACATGGGGGTGGAAGTGAAGCCTGCCCCCACAATTATTTTTCGGGCAAATTATATAAGTAGTGTCGGTATTTTATGAAAAAAGTTAGGGATCATGAAATTTTTTTCATGAAAATGATCATGAAAGAGTTATGATCCTTGAATTACCTTGATTACTGTGTAGTGATTTATTCTAAGTGTAATCCAAGAGTCATAAAATTTTCATGATTATTTTCATGAAATATTTTTCATGATACCCAGCATTGCTGGTATTTTATTTCATGGGAAAAGTTAGGGATCATGAAAATTTTGTCATGAAAATGATCATGAAAAATTTATGATCCTTGGATTACCTTGATTAGTGTGTGGTGCTTTATTCTAAGTGTAATTCAAGGGTCACAAAACTTTCATGATTATTTTCACGAAAAAAATTTCATGATACCTAGCATTGCTGTTATTTCATATGTTATTTGAGGAGTGATGGAGACCCTCTCCAATCACCACCCCCACAACCCCCACACACATGTGGCAGGTGGTGATTGGAGGACAAGGGAAACAAAAAAAAAAAAAAAAAAATCCAACCAATGAGAGAGAGAGGGGGTCAAAGGGGGTGGGAACAAAAGGGGGTCTTAGACATTTTTGATGTTATTTTGGTTCATGAAATTTTAAATTGTTCGATTTAGCCCCTTAACTTAATAAAGTGTGTCAATTTCATCCAATAATTGATGCCCGTTTGAAATTATGAATGGAAAGCCATCACCTGCCTCTTACGTGCTCCCTTTAGCAATTACTGAGGGGCACACTCGTCTTTTCACTTCAAACCCTAGGTTACCTCCATCGTCTCTATACTTGTATCTTCCCCAAATTAGCAAGTCCATTCTCTCTCTACACAATTGAATCGTTTATAGGGTTTTGAGTTACCAAAAAATTATTTGATTGTAAATCTGCTGATATTGGTGTCGATAAAGAAGAAAACGATTGACAAGGTGAAAAGACAAGCATGGTGATTGTGAGGATTGGTGATGAAATACCAGATTATGGTAAGCAAAAAGTACTCTCACCTTTTTTTTTTTGTTTGTTTTTGTTTTTGTATTTTGCTTTATTTTATCTGTGTGCAAGTTGAATCAGTGGGTGAGTCAAAGAATTTACTTTTGCTTTGCTTTGTTTGAAAGTGATGAAGTGAATATATGTTTATATATTCACGCATGTCGACACATCTAGACAACTGCACACTTACAAAAAAACAAACCAATATCTATAATTTATGTATATATAATGTAGTGTGGTCCCCCTTGTCCTGTATTGTCGATCATACAATAAATATGTTATCTTTTATTTTAGATCCAAATGATGATTATTTCACTATCAAAATGCATCATGGTGGGGTTTTTAAGTCTTTAGTAAATACAGCTTACGTAGGGGGGAAATTATCATTTTGGGACAACTGTGATGTTGACAAAATGAGGTTGACAGAGATAGGGGATATGGCTCAGAAGTTAGGTTATACTGAATTCATTTCATACCATTATTGAGCGCCTGGTGAGGACTTAAATTATGGATTAAGGCCACTTAAGAATGATGTAATGGATATGGTGAAATAGGTGCATGTAAGTAGGATACGTGAAGTGTATTAAAGCACATCCCTGATGATCAGTTGCTTGACCTTGAAGAGTTTAATCCCTTTCACCATGCATCAGTTGTCATTGAGGAAATTGGAAGTGGCACAAGTAATGTGAAGGGTGAGGGTCAGGTTGAACTTGAAGTTGAAAGGCAGAGTCATGATTCATTCAACTATTCTACAGATCTAGAGGAGTTTAAGAATAGTGACTATGATTTCAATGAGGATGTCATACTATTTGATGCTAATGTTGATAGAAATGTTAAATGTGGTGGGTTAGGGAGGCAGAAGCATAATGATGAAAGGGTTGAGGTACCTCATATTGACTGCCTAGAGCCTGATGCTACATCTGATGACCTCAAGAGCATTAATGGATCTTCTGATGAAAAGGCTGGAAGCAACAGGGTTAGATACCCAAAGTTTAATCCAAACACAGACATGGCAGACCCATAATTCAAGGTTGGCATGGTTTTTGGCACTATCAAAATATTCAAAGCTGCTGTTAAGGAGCATGGTATTAAGACTGGAAAGGCTATTAAGTTAGTAAAAAATGATAGCATGAGGGTTCGGGCCACCTGTAAGCCACCATGTGAGTGGATGCTTTATGCATCCAAGATGCAAGGACAACCATCATTCCAGATAAAGACATACGTACTCACAATTGTGGCAGAATTTTTTTATAACAGACAAGTGAATTCTACCTGGCTGTCTAAGAAGTACTTGGAGACATTAAAGTCCAATCCATCTATTCTAGTGCAGTCATTCAAGCAAGCTGTGCAAAAGGATCATAAGGTTGGGATATCTAGGAGCCAAGTGTATATGACAACAAGAAAAGCACAAGAATTGATAGAGGGAAGCCTCATGGATATGCCAAGTTATGGGATTACTGTGAAGAGATAAAAAGAACTAATCCAGGGACAACTATCATAGTCAATGAAGATGATGAAGAATTAGAAAATGAAGAACATGAAATAGATGAAGCCAAGCTTAGGTTTCAAAGGATTTTTATATGCTTTGGAGGTTGCAAGCAAGGATTTCTAGCAGGACGTCGGCCATTCATTAGGGTTGATGCCTACCATTTAAAAGGGCCATACAAGGTACAACTGTTTCAAGTTGTTGGTTTGGATGGGAATAACAACAGCTATCCATTGGCTTTCGCAATTGTTGAAGAAGAAACAAAGAGTTCATGGAAATGGTTTTTTGAAATATTGTGTGACACTCTTGGGTGGTTCAACAAGCAATGAGCGACCTTCATGTCAGACAAGTAAAATGTAAATGCTTATTTCAAGTTTTATGCATTTATTTTTACTGTTTAGTTCATTTAATGTGTGTAACTTTTTTTTCCCGCCTGCAAATTGTAATAACCAGAAAATTTAAGTTGTCTCTTAAATTTTATATTAGTATTATTTAAGTATAAATGAGAAAAACCCTAAATATTTAATTAAAATAAAATGTGACACTCTAAATATTTAATTAATACCATAATCAATTATAACAACAATAATAATAATAGTGGTAGTAATAATAAAATTAAACAACTAATTTTATGATTAGGAGTTATTATTTTATTAATTAGAGTTAATCTAACTGTTGTAAATAAGTAAAAGAAAAAACAAAAAAAATCCAATGCTTATCCTTACGGATAAGCATGGCATGCAAGCAAGGGAGAGAGGGGGAAAGGAAATGGTGCCTGGAAATCACCTATAAAAATGTGCTTTAGGTAAGCGTATGGAGTAAAAAAGGTGGTGTAGTCTGTCTGTAAAAAAGGAAAATTTCAGTAAACGAAGAAGCAATAGTGATGGATTAATATGAAGGTGAGTTATATTATACATTGAGTTACTATAATATATTTTATGTAATTTGTGTTTTCTAAATTATATTAATATTTCAATTACATTGACTATTTTCTAAACTTTATTTGTTTAAATTGAAATCCATGGATATGTCTGTTTAAATGTTAATAATTATTTGACAATGATTTTATAAGAAATTATTTTCTGTAAGTACCACCACGGGAGTCCTATGCCTTGAGGGACTTAAATAAACCATTAGCTTCTGATTGGTCACTTGGTGACCCTCTGTCTGTCATGGATCTATTAACAGTCTGATTTCTGGTGTGGAGCAAAGTGTTGTACGGAGTTAAGTGCTAAACTATTGTGGGAACCACCTCTAGAGTTCGTACGAGCCACCTCTTGAGTCCATACATTTGTTTTGTTCTGTACTGTGGTTATGATTTCTGGTGTGGAGCAAAGTGCTGTACGGAGTTAAGTGCAACACTATGGTAGGAGCCACCTCTAGAGTTTGTACGAGCCACCTCTTGAGTCCATATATCTGTTCTGTTCCATTCTGTACTGTGGTTATGATTATTTTGTTTATATGATTTCTGTATTATACGTCAAATGATCTCTGTATTATATATTCTACATTTTAATATCAAGCTTTGTTTAGCCAATAATTATCCATGGTGATTTTATACCCTTATGCTCTCAGTATAATATTTCTCATTCTGTCATGTGCTTATAGCTGTTTACAAAATTTTAGAAAACAATGGAATTCAGAAATAACTTTTGGAGAGTCTTAGACGCAAGGCTGTGGAATAGACATATATAGCACTTTTATAGTATTTATAATTCTAATTTTCATATATAAATATCGGCATTTTTGGTCAATAAATTTTGTTATAAAAATAGAAGCTCTAATGATTATTTTGATACCCTCACTTAAATATTTTTCCGCTCGCTTTTAGTAATTTGTTTAAGAATTGGCCGGAGGTAACTTCAGTTACTGGCCATCACGATACTTAACCCTTGGGTACGGAGAGTGGGTCGTGACACAAATATAGGAATTGTGTCTAGCACTTGTAGAGGTTGCACCCATGGTAGAGCATAGGTTCTATATCGGACATCTTTACACCAATTTTAGAGATAGTTTCAAGGGGGTGCACCTAAAGGACATTGTGTACAAAGCTACAAAGGCTTCTTATGTACAAGCATTTGATGCTCATATGGAAGAGTTGAAAGAAGGTGATGAAGATGCATTCAATTGGTTAGTTGAAAAACCCCCAAGCACCTGGTTTAGATCTCATTTTACACCTATAGTTAAGCCTGATATCTTAGACAACAAAATGTGTGAGAGCTTTAATAGCGTAGTCCTAGAAGCTAGAGAAAAAACCATAATATCTTGATGAAGAGGTTGCAAGTGAGAAGGGAAGTAATGAGGGCTTACCTAGGACCTATTTGTCCTAATATACAACAAGCACTGGAGAAAAGAAAAGAAGATGCAATCAATTGTATTGCTATGTGGGCATGAGGTTTGAGGTACCAAATCAATTGCTTCAATGGGCAACAATTTGTAGTTGATTTGGGTGATTCAACTTGTTTATGCAAAAAGTGGGATCTAATTAGCATACCATGTTGTCATGTCATTTCAGCCATATATGACAAACGTGAGCAACTTGAAGATTATGTGGCTCATTGGTATAAGGAGACATACTTGGCCAGCTATAAGCCAATGATATACCCAATAAATGGTTCTGAAATGTGGCCAAAGTTTGTGTTGCCTGGATTATTGCCTCAAAAAGTGAAGAAGCAACCTGGTAGGCCAAGAAAGTTGAGAAAAAAGCACGCAGATGAACCTGAGAATCCTTATAAGTTGCATAGAGGAAACACAACAACTACATGTAGCTTGTGTGGTAAGCTTGGGCACAACAAAAGAGATGCAAATGCCAGCCTATTGCACCAAAGGTTAACGTACACACAATTTGTTACATCTTTATAAATTGGATTAATTTATTAGAGGTCTGTAACAACCCTCATACTGTTTACCGATTAATGACTGATTGATTACCGATTATTGCTAAATTAACTACTGATTACTGCTAAACAGAGACTGATTCTAATTGATAATAGAATTATTGGAATACTGAACTGACTGACTGAGACCTGAAACTGAATTGATTGCCAGTATCTGTTTGAATTGCATTTTATCTGTTTGACTGTTTAATTATCTGTTTAGTTTTTATGTTTAAACTGTTAATTGAAGGCCTTATCGGCGGCCGAATCAAAAATTGATTGATGTTCCATGATCAATAGAATTTATGTAATTTTA
Source organism: Camellia lanceoleosa (assembly GCA_025200525.1). NCBI lineage: Eukaryota > Viridiplantae > Streptophyta > Magnoliopsida > Ericales > Theaceae > Camellia > Camellia lanceoleosa. The sequence continues at coordinate 84,740,768 of CM045761.1, forward strand.
TAGTATAATTATTCGAAAACTGATTAGGTATGATTAAATTAGATTAAATATTGATAAGTTGCATAGTTGGCCTTATTTACCAAACTAGCCCTTAGTGGGCCACTACCTCACACACATTTGAGCATTGTTATACACTTGCACAACATTTCATCAGCCACATATTGAGCACACAACCGACCTTAGAGAGAGAGGAATTAAGAGAAGTGAATTCATTTTGTGTAATTGCTTGGAAATTTAGAAGATTAGAAGAGTTCTTGCTTGTTTGAGCTACTATACTTGTAATTGAGGACCTAGGTAAGGATTTCACCTTCTCATTGTTGTGTTTAAGCTTGTTCATGCATGATTTTGAGCAAAGTTGAAGTCTAGAGCCAATTTATGGCTCGAATTGTTGGTTTGGGGCTTAATTGTTGCATGCATGTACATATAGGCAAGTTTTGAGGTGGTAATTCATCATTCCTCACATGCATGTTGGTAATATGGTTTTAATTCATATTGTCATCATGTTTTTGGAAGAGTTGAGCTCATTAGAGCTAGCATTTGAAGTGTTAAATTAGTTTGAATGCATGCATGTCATGTTTGAATATTGTTCATGCATGTTCATGAAATTGGGTTTGAAAATGAGTTTAATTGAAACACCCTTGGGCCTTGATTTCTCAAATTGATCTTTGTAACATGTTGTTCTATGAGGTTACTTATGTTTTCCAGAAAATCAGCCCAAGAGGATCAAAATTTAGTGCATTTAAACTTGATTTTGAACTTAGAGCTCAAATCTGGAATTTCCAGATTTTGGTTGTCCGCTCGAGCGGAGGAAGTGCCGCTCGAGCGGGGAAATCGAGCATCCAGTACTTTGCACTGTTCATCAGTCCGCTCGAGCGGAGGAATGTACGCTCGAGCGGAGGACTGGGTGACACGCTTGAGAGGGCGTCGAGCGTAAATTTCACCTATCCAGTACTTTTGGTCCGCTCGAGCGGGTAAGTTGACGCTCGAGCGGGGCCCTTTGTTGCATGTCCGCTCGAGCGGGGATCTGCTTTCCTGAAAATTCTGAAAATATTTTCTATGTACATCTTTGTATCCTCATTTCATCCTAGGCATTTTTAGGCCTAGTTTTAGACATCTTAATGAGGATATAGATGTAGAACACACCGAGGCATAATAGGGAGTTAATAATTATCTATCCCAACTGTGAAACTTAGTGTGTGTTCAATCTGAATCAGATAGGGTTGGCATTAGGAGACGCCCTAGTTCATCAGAGCCCGTAACTCGTGAGTAACAATTGTGTAAAGATATGTTCAAGTGGTTATCTTTTGAATACTGAACTGAACTGTTGAGTGAACTGATATTGATTACTGAATGAATGTAGGTCCTTTATTTCTAACAGCAGCATTTGTGGCATCCTTAGTACCCTCTTGTTTCGTTATTCTTGTCTGAGATCTCTATCGGTTCCTCGTGGAACCACCATCATTCTTGATTGATGGCCATCATTCTTTGCTAGGTCTTTAAGACCTCTGCTTCATCATCGTTATGCTAATGGATGTACCACATATGACTGATTGTACTGAACAACTGAAATACTGATTGAAATGAATTATTTTCACTACTGTAAGGACATTCATTCTAAACCTCTTTACGCTTTATGTTATTCACTAGGCTTTAGCTCATTACTCATATATATATGTAGGTGTACAGGCACGGGATCAAAGCTAGAGGTGTCAGGGTTAACTCCAGTTTTGTCAAGCCAACCAATGTGCCTCACTGCGAGGTTCCCGACCTGCCAAGCTATGGCTTAAGGGGTGTTTTATTTCCCCGTCTGTCTCGACTGCTTTGTATCACCGCTTAGACTTATTTATCAGATGTTATCAAGGGATTAGGTCCCTGTACTGAATGATTGTAAATGTTTGTATAGACTGTACTGTTCTAAATGTATAAATGCATGAAAAGTCTTTTTTGCATCAGATCACACAAATTTGGACATTATTCATTTATCAGATTAGCCAGTTCTGTTTTCTTGGCCTTGATAATCTCGGATTCTTGGCGATTCTGATGCTAAACCCCCAGGGCCGGGTTTGGGTAGTGACAAGGTCCTTCATTTAATTACTGACAATTTGTAGGTGACAAAGAACCAGTCAAGCACCTAGAGAAGTAGTCAGACAAGCAGTCAGCCACCTACTTAACCCAATAGTCAACCAAGAGACCAAGCAACCATTGAAGCCAACAGTTAACAAGGTAGTAGGGTAAGCATTTTAGGAAGGCCTAAAGCAAGGCCTACACCTAGAGCAACCACTCAGCCAAGCAGTTCAGCAAAGCCTAAGGGAAGCAGTCAACCACTGCCCAACAACAACAAACCAGTCTCAGGTTTAGCAAGTGGTAGTCAACCAAGCTTAAAATTCAAAGCAACATTGCATAGGGTGAACATCAGGGGACCTCGACCAGGGTTCATTAGAACAAGCACATTCATTGAGCCAAACCCATCTGAAGGTCCATATGGGGGTTCAACAACATATGTGTCAAAGGGGCAGAAGTTTGTGACTGTGTCTTCACTACCAAAACATGGAACAAATTCAATGTTGAAGGAGTAGTTACCTAACACTTTAATAGTAGACAACAGTATTTTTGTAGATTGTTATGCATTATGTTTTATTGTATTTGGCCTTTATGTTTTGTTGGAACATGGTATTGTTTTGTTGGATTTGCCATTTATATGTTGTTGGCACATGGTAAACTGATTGGCCTTTGTGTTATTTTAAGTATTTGTTTTTTTTTTTGTATTGGAACATGTTTGGACCATGTTTTTTTTTTTGTTTGTTTGTATCAACCATGTCTACAATATTATTTCTATGTCTTGTTATAGGTTGTATCGTGTTTGCTAAAAGTGAAACAAACCAATGCAGCAAAAGTGAAACAAAACCATGATACAGTGTGATTGACAAAATTGATAAACAAAAACAGCTTCATTCAACATTTATTCAAAAATTCAACATTGATTCAAAAGTTGATAAACAAAAGTTGATTAAAAAACATTGCTACAGCTTGATTCAACATTGATATAGTGTCATTCAAAACATGTTTAGACACTCATAATATTCATAAATAATAAACCCCAAATACATAACACTGGACATAATAAAATCAAATCCTAAAATTCATTCCCAGTCCATAAGCTTTAATAACAGGGGGGAAAAAAAAAAAACCACTTAATTTCTAGTCTAGAAGCTTCAATTTTCATCATTCCCAGTGCTTGAAAGAGAAGCAGGTGCAGAACCATCTCCAATCATATTCCAACACCAAAAAATGAGCTATGACAATGCTATCAAAGTAATCAACTTCCTTTGTCTTACTGTAACAACCCTCGTACCGATTACTAAATAACCACTGAATTAAATACTGATTATTGCTAAACTGGACCGCTAATGACTGATAAGTGAACTGGATGAACTATCGAATGCATCAATGGAATCAAATCAAATTGAATAAGTTTGTCTGTTATATTACATATTGTATCTGTTTGCTTGAATGATTATCTGTTTGAGTTTATGTGTTTAAACTGTTAATTGAAGGTCTTATCGGCGACCGATTCAGAAACCATTCGATGTTTTAGAATCAGTAGAATATTTCTGATTTAATAGTATATTTATCTGAAAATTGATTAGGAATGATTAAATTAGATTTAAACGAATTAATTGTCAAGTTTAACTTAATTACGGAATTGCCATTAAGTGGGCTTTGGTTATTCTTGTTCATTGAACCTTATACACACTTAGAGAAAACATTCATCAGCCCCTATTCTTGAGCTCAACCGACCAAACAAGAGAGAGAGAGAGAGAGAGAGAAGAGGTTGAATGGTGATCTTGGCTTGGTTTTTGGTAGATTTGAAGTGTAGATAGTCAAATTGACCTCCTAGACTCTCAATTGAAGACTTAGTAAGGTAATTGGACCTCTCATTGTTGTCCTTAAGGTTTATTCTTGCATGCTCCATGTTTAATTAGAGAGCTAAGACATGAATTGTTCATAATTGTTGAGTTAGAGCTTCATTCATGCATGCATGTATATATTGGTGAGTTTGAAGTCGAATTCTTGGCAATTTGTCACATGCATGTTCATGGTATTATTATAGTCCATGTTTTCACTTCATTTTCCAACTATTGAGCTCATTAGAGCAAGATTTGAAGGTTGATTTTGGATTAAAACTCATGCATTGCATGTTTGAAATTGTTCTTGAAATTGGGTTTGAAAAATGGTTTTAATTGAAACACCTTTGGGCCTTGATTTCTTAAATTGAGCTTTAAAACTTGTTATTCTATGTGTTTAAAAGAGTTTTCCAGAAAATGGGCCCAAGAGGATCGAATTTGGAGCATCTAAGCTTGGTTTGAAACTCAGAGGTCGAATCTGGATTTTCCAGAATTTGGCCGTCCGCTCGAGCGGGGAATTCATGCTCCCAGTATTTCCTTGGCATGTTTTACAGTCCGCTCGAGCGGGGATTTTAACGCTCGAGCGGGAAAATCGCGATCCAAAGATCTTTGCATCAGATCAGCCCGCCGGGGAAGTTGACGCCGAAAGGGACCTTTGTTGACTTGTCCGCCGGCGAAACTCAAGGCCGAGCGGAGGCCCTGCTCAAAATTTCAAATTGCTACGTGCACATTTTCGCATCCTCATCCCATCCTAGGCATTCTTAGGCCTAGTTTAAAGCATCTTAATGAGGATTTAGACATAGAACCACACCGAGGAATTTAGGGATTTAATTATATCCTTCCGACTGTGAACTTAGTGTGCGTTCTATTTGTTAAACTGTTTAGGGTTGACTCTCGGGGACGCGCTCTAGCTGCTATTAGCCCAATCTCTGTGATTAACAGATTGTGTAAAGATATATTCAAATGGTCATATTTTGAATACTGAACTGAACTGTTTATTGAACTGATATTGTTTATTGAATGAATGTATGTCCAGATTTTAATCAGACAGTGGCATCCTTAGCGCCATCGTTATTGATCGTTACAAAGCTCGGTTTGCTTCTTGTGGAACCATATCATTTCTCGATTGATGATCATCATTCTTGTTGGGTTCATATAAGGCGGTCCTTTTGGACCTCTTGTTTATAGGCTAATGGATGTACCACATATGACCGAGATTGAAATCAGATAATGAATTGATTTCATTATTGTAAGGACATTCATTCATAACCTCTTACACGTATGTTATTCACCGGGCTTTAGCTCACCGCTTATATATATATATGTAGGTTCTCAAAGAACTGCATCGAGCTAGGAGCGTGATTGGTCCCCGCTTTGTCAAGCCAAATTTATGTGCCTCACCGAGGTTCCGGAGTTGCCATGTTATGGCTTGGGGTGTTTTTGTGTCCCTATCGGTCTCCCCATCAGATTGTACTTTTGTATAGACTGCTTATCGTGATCATATCGAGGATTCAATCCCATCGACCGATCAGTATATGATTGTATAGAATGTACTGTGTTGAATCGTACGAATGCATAAAAATGTTTTTTTTATACAGATTTTCACAGCTCAATGGACACTAGTTATTTATCATTGGCTTTCCGCCAGCCCTCAGACTGCTTGATCAGACATCGCTCAGAGGCCTTTGGTAATCTCGGACATCGCCACATTTGCTAAACCCATAGGGCCGGGTTTGGGTCGTGACAGAGTGGTATCAGAGCGATACTTAACTACGAGTTATACCGCACACACGTGTCCAAATGAGCTATAGGGTGTCCTAGAAAAGCGATTACGGCATCTCATGAACTTGAAAAGTGTGTGCTTATGACTGACTGATTTTATGTTAAAGTGTTATACTGTTTAATTGTACAACTGCTTATAATGATAATTGTACAACTGCTTATAGCAAAATGGATAATGCAAATGAACCTGAGTCATGATCCTCTGAGGCCAGAATGGCCAGACTTGAACAAATGATGGGACTGATAATTGAAAGACTCGAACAACAACCGAACCAATAGCCCCCATCTCCACCTCTTCCTCCTCCGGTGTAACCGGAACAGAATGTACAGAATGTGAATGCTAATGAGGTGGACATTATTGCACTGACTCAGAAATTCAGCAAAATGAAACCGCCGTCCTTTCAGGGAGGCTTAGAACCGCTAAAGGCTGAAGCCTGGGTTCTTGAGACTGAAAAGTTGTTTGAGGTTTTTCCGTGCTCCGAAGCAAACAAAGTATTGTTGGCAACCTTCACCCTTCAGGAAGAAGCAAGAAGGTGGTGGATGTTGACCCGTGATGCAAATACTATCGTGACTTGGGCTCAATTCAAGGAGTCCTTCTTTGAAAAGTATTTTCCCCAAAGGCATCGTGATGTAAAAGTGACCGAGTTTGAACAGCTTGAGACAGGCAAGACGCTCATGCGAGTATGAGAAGAATTTTATCGAACTTGCTAGGTATGCACCACATATGGTGGATACCGATTATAAGAAGGCCAGAGGTTTGAAGGCGGCCTTAGTGTTGCTATCAGACCGAATAAATGTGTTGAAAATGCCAACTTATGTGGGTGTTCTCGACCGGGCATTGATGGCCGAGACGAATATTGCAGCGGTGAAACAATCTGAAACACCGACAACTGAGTGGCAAGGAAAAAGACAGGGTTTTAAATTTAAGAAAGGCAAGCATAACCCAGCAAACAAGAAACAGAATACGGGGTCGACTACTAGCCCCAGCCAAGGGAGTGGATTTACTCCACCCTGCTCCATATGTGGCAACAAGCACAAAGGGGTTTGCTACCAGATTTCTGGAGCTTGTTTCAGGTGTGGCAAGGTGGGCCACAGAATTAAAGACTGTCCCTCTACCCCGCCAGCCAGTAGTAAAGCTGCACCGAGCGCAGCAGCATCAAATGTAGCACCAAAACCGAACCCCAAAGCTACCGGGAAAGAGCCTATGAGGCAGGGCCGAGTGTTCGCCCTAGTACCGGGAGACGTGCAAAATACTGAGACCGTTGTGTCAGGTATCCTCTCTATCTGTGCTCAAAATGCTTATGTATTGATTGATTCGGGGTCTACACATTCTTATGTGTCGCATGCTTTTTCGCGTAAACTGAATAGACCCTTAGAACCCATGAACTATCTGCTAGCTGTATCATCACCTGTTGGGGGATCCATGACATGTGCATATATGTATCCTGCTTGTGAGATTATTGTTGGGGATATGCATCTGTTTATTGACTTATTACCGTTGAACATAGATCATTTTGATGTAATATTGGGGATGGATTGGCTACAAAAATATCATGCCACTATAGACTGCGTAACAAAACAAGTAGTTTTCCGTCCACCGGGTTTGCCCGAATTTGTGTTTAATGGAAGTGGAGTAGTACCTCCTCCATACCTGATTTCTTCTGTAAAGGCTGTCAAATTGATTAGAAAGGGGTGTAAAGGGTATCTGTGTTCTGTATTGACTGTACCTGCTAATGATGATGTTAAAACTGATGTGAATTGTATTCCTATAGTCAGAGAATTCCCAGATGTATTTCCAGATGATTTGCCAGGGGATTTGATTGACAGGGAAATTGAATTTATTGTGGATGTGGTTCCGGGTACACAGCCGATATCTAAAGCTCCTTACAGAATGGCTCCAACTGAACTGAAGGAATTGAAAGTACAATTGCAGGAACTGTTAGACAAGAAGTTTATCAGACCCAGTACTTCACCGTGGGGTGCACCTGTTTTGTTTGTGAAGAAGAAAGATGGATCACTGAGACTATGTATTGATTACCATGAATCGAACAAGGTAATCAGAAGAATAAATATCCATTACAGATTGATGATTTATTTGACCACCATGTGGTGCGCAAGTATTTTCCAAGATTGATCTTAGATCGGTATCACCAATGAAAGTCAAACCTAAGACATTGATAAACTTTTAGAACGAGGTATGGCCACTTTGAATTTTTAGTTATGCCGCTCGAGTTACGTAATGCCCCCGCGTTTATGGACCTCATGAACAGAATTTTTAAACCATACCTTGATGATTTTATTGTGGTATTCATAGATGACATATTGATTTATTCTAAGACTGTTGAAGAACATGAACACCATCTGAGACTTGCCCTGCAAACCTTAAGAGAACAGAAACTGTATGCTAAACTGTCTAAATGTGAATTTTGGCTCGATCATGTGATGTTTTGGGGGCATGTTGTTAGCAAAGATGGAATTTCTGTTGATCCGCAGAAAATTGAAGCTGTAGTGAACTGGCCTAGACCAACGAATGTAACTGAAGTCCGAAGCTTTGTGGGATTGGCTGGATATTACAGAAGATTTGTCAAAGATTTCTCCAAAATTGCCTTACCACTGACTCAGTTGACACAGAAAGGGATATCATTTGACTGGACTGACCAAAGGGAATCAGCATTTCAAGAGTTAAAAACTAGACTTGTAACTGCACCGATTTTGACTCTACTTTCAGGTACGGATGGTTATACTGTATTTAGTGATGCTTCTCATAATTGGGATGTGTTTTAATGCAGAATGGGAGAGTTATTGCTTATGCTTCCCGACAGTTGAGACCACATGAAAAGAACTACCCGACCCATGACTTAGAACTTGCTGCAGTAGTTTTTGCACTGAAAATTTGGCGTCACTATTTGTATGGAGCAACATGTGAAGTGTATACTGACCACAAGAGCCTAAAGTACTTTTTCACTCAGAAGGAATTGAATATGAGACAGCGGAGATGGCTTGAACTGATAAAAGATTATGACCTTCAGATTTTGTACCATCCGGGAAAAGCCAATACCGTTGCCGATGCTTTGAGCCGAAAATCGATTGGGAACTTAGCCTGCTTTGGTCGATCGACGTAAAGAGTTGCTTGATCCGAAAAGTCTGAAATTGAAATTGTTTTGAGAGAACAGGGTGGAACCTTAGCTGCTATTTCTGCTCAACCAGCCTTGATTGAGGAAATTAAAGAAAAACAACAACTGGATGATTTCTTGAAGAAGATTGTTGAAGAAAGAGATTCGAAACCGAGACCGGGGTTCAAATTTGACAACGATGTATTGAAATTTCAAGATAGACTGTGTGTACCAAATGACACTGAATTGAAGAGAAGAGTTCTGCAGGAAGGCCACAGTTCGAAGTTTTCGATTCATCCAGGGAATACGAAAATGTACCAAGATCTGAAACAAAATTTCTGGTGGCCAGGAATGAAGAAGGAAATTGCCGACTTTGTGTCTAAGTGCCTTCATTGCTAACAAGTCAAAGCGGAACATCAGCGACCAAGAAGTTTATCAAACCCTTACCCATACGAGAGTGGAAATGGGAGCATATCACGATGGATTTTATCGTTGGTTTACCTCGCTCCAGGAAAGGTATGGACTCTATTTGGGTTATTATTGATAGATTGACTAAATCTGCACACTTCCTACCTGTCAAGACAATTTATAATGCAGACAAATTGGCTGTTATCTATATTGATGAAATTGTGAGATTGCATGGAGTGCCTGTATCTATTGTTTCTGACAGGGATTCGAAGTTTACATCGAGGTTCTGGCAGAGCCTACAGACTGCATTGGGTACTGAATTGAGGCTAAGTAGTGCCTATCATCCTCAGACAGATGGACAGTCAGAAAGGACCATCCAGACTCTAGAGGACCTACTGAGAATGTGTGTACTGGACTTTTAGGGGAATTGGGAAAGTCATTTGTCGTTATCAATTCGCCAACAACAAATTACCATTCGAGTATTGGAATGGCGCCTTTCGAGGCATTGTATGGCAGAAAGTGTAGATCTCCAATCTGTTGGGCAGAAGTTGGAGATGGGCCTTTGCTTGGACCCGAGATTGTATATGAAACAACTGAAAAGGTAAAAGCGACTGACGAGATTGAAAACCGCACAGTAGCAGAAAAAGTTATGCCGATGTCAGGAGACGAGACAGAGAATATGAAGTGGGTGATCACGTGTTTGTGAAAGTGACACCAATGAAAGGCCAGACTCGCTTTGGAGTCAAAAGCAAGTTAGCGCCATGCAGTATGCCGGACCGTGACGATTATTGAGAAAATCAATCCGGTGGCGTATCAAGTTGCGCTTCCTCCTGAAATGGAGCATATGCATAACGTCTTCCACATTTCGATGTTGAGAGACTATCTTCGAGATCCGTTTCATGTGATTGAGCCTACTCGGATAGTGCTTAGTGATGACTACACTTACGAGGAACGGCCTATACAGATTGTGAACCGACGGATCAAGAAACTGAGAAACAAAGAGATCCCGCTAGTGAAAGTTGATTGGCAGAACCATGGTGGTGTGTATGCCACTTGGGAAAGGGAAGATGACATGGCTAGGCGATATCCTGATTTGTTCCCGCTGAATCCTGTTTTCTTCCAGACAGAAGGTAACTCGAGTTTAGAGGACTAAACTCCTTATAAGGAGGGGAGACTGTAACAACCCTCGTACCGATTACTGAATAACCACTGAATTAAATACTGATTATTGCTAAACTGGACCGCTAATGACTGATAAGTGAACTGGATGAACTACTGAACAGACTGAATGGAACTGAAACTGAAATTGAATAAGTTTGTCTGTTATATTACATATTGTATCTGTTTGCTTGAATGATTATCTGTTTGAGTTTATGTGTTTAAACTGTTAATTGAAGGCCTTATCGGCGGCCGATTCAGAAACCCTTCGATGTTTTAGAATCAGTAGAATATTTCTGATTTAATAGTATATTTATCTGAAAATTGATTAGGAATGATTAAATTAGATTTAAACGAATTAATTGTCAAGTTTAACTTAATTACGGAATTGCCATTAAGTGGGCTTTGGTTATTCTTGTTCATTGAACCTTATACACACTTAGAGAAAACATTCATCAGCCCCTATTCTTGAGCTCAACCGACCAAACAAGAGAGAGAGAGAGAGAGAAGAGGTTGAATGGTGATCTTGGCTTGGTTTTTGGTAGATTTGAAGTGTAGATAGTCAAATTGACCTCCTAGACTCTCAATTGAAGACTTAGTAAGGTAATTGGACCTCTCATTGTTGTCCTTAAGGTTTATTCTTGCATGCTCCATGTTTAATTAGAGAGCTAAGACATGAATTGTTCATAATTGTTGAGTTAGAGCTCCATTCATGCATGCATGTATATATTGGTGAGTTTGAAGTCGAATTCTTGGCAATTTGTCACATGCATGTTCATGGTATTATTATAGTCCATGTTTTCACTTCATTTTCCAACTATTGAGCTCATTAGAGCAAGATTTGAAGGTTGATTTTGGATTAAAACTCATGCATTGCATGTTTGAAATTGTTCTTGAAATTGGGTTTGAAAAATGGTTTTAATTGAAACACCCTTGGGCCTTGATTTCTTAAATTGAGCTTTAAAACTTGTTATTCTATGTGTTTAAAAGAGTTTTCCAGAAAATGGGCCCAAGAGGATCGAATTTGGAGCATCTAAGCTTGGTTTGACACTCAGAGGTCGAATCTGGATTTCCGCCGAAGGGGAAGTGCCGCTCGAGCGGGGAATTCATGCTCCCAGTATTTCCTTGGCATGTTTCTGATCCGCCGAAAGGATTTTAACGCCGAAGCGAAAATCGCGCATCCAAGATCTCAGATCTTGCATCACGCCGAAGGGAAGTTGACGCTCGAGCGGGGACCTTTGTTGACTTGTCCGCTCGAGCGGGGAAACCTGCGCTCGAGCGGAGGCCCTGTTTTCTGAAAATTCTGAAATTGCTTTCTGTGCACATTTTCGCATCCTCATCCCATCCTAGGCATTCTTAGGCCTAGTTTAAAGCATCTTAATGAGGATTTAGACATAGAACCACACCGAGGAATTTAGGGATTTAATTATATCCTTCCGACTGTGAACTTAGTGTGCGTTCTATTTGTTAAACTGTTTAGGGTTGACTCTCGGGGACGCGCTCTAGCTGCTATTAGCCCAATCTCTGTGAGTAACAGATTGTGTAAAGATATGTTCAAATGGTCATATTTTGAATCTTCGAATCGAACTGCTTATTGAACTGATATTGTTTATTGAATGAATGTATGTCTGTATTTCGAATCAGACAGTGGCATCCTTAGCGCCCACTGTTATTGACTGTTACAAAGCTCTGTCGGTTTCCTTGTGGAACCATACTGTTTACTGATTGATGATCATCATTACTGTTGGGTCTGTTAAGGCCCGGTCCTTTTGGACCTACTGTTTATAGGCTAATGGATGTACAACATATGACTGATAGATTGAAATACTGTATAATGAATTGATTTCATTATTGTAAGGGACATTCATTCATAACCTCTTTACACTGTATGTTATTCACTGGGCTTTAGCTCACTGTTTATATATATATATGTAGGTTCTCAAAGAACCGGTCCGAGCTAGGGCGTGGGATTGGTCCCCGCTTTGTCAAGCCACCTATGTGCCTCATCATGAGGTTCCGAGTTGCCATGTTATGGCTTGGGGTGTTTTTGTCCCCATCGGTCTCCTTCTTTGTATTGTACTTTTGTATAGACTTCTTATCGTGATCATATCGAGGATTCAATCCGTCTTGATCGATCAGTATATGATTGTATAGAATGTACTGTGTTAAACCGTATGAATGCATAAAAATGTTTTTGACATACAGATTTTCACAGCTCAATGGACACTAGTTATTTACTGTATTGGCTTCCGCCAGCCCTCAGACTGCTTTGATCAGACATCGCTCAGAGGCCTTTGGTAATCTCGGATTCTTGCCGATTCTGATGCTAAACCCATAGGGCCGGGTTTGGGTCGTGACACTTACTCTGTGCATTTTCAATTGCTCTTCAAGCATGGTGGTCCTTTAAAGCAACCCAGGTATGATTTCTTGAGTGTGAGGACACAATGGAAGATCCACCTATAGAAAGAATCCAGATACATGTTTTTGCTTTGCAATATTTTTTCTTAAACACCGTAGTTGGCTTTACAAACAGTATAAGAAAAGGACATTCCAATTTTTTTCCATCTACACTTACACCATATTGAAGACATCCCAAAAACCTTCATCTAGGGTTGCTTTCCATCTACGAAGTCTTCAATTGAGCTTCCATTTTACATTAGTATAGTACATGATCCATCGTCTTCTTCTGTCCTTCATCTTCTATCAAATTTGGAGTCTGTATGTGTATATAATAGAGATAGAGACAATAGATATGGTTTTGGAGAGAGGTAACCTAGGGTTTGAAGTGAAAAGATGAGTGTTCCTCTTAGTAATTGCTAGAAGGAGCACGTGAGAGGCAGCTGATGGCTTTTTGTCCATAATTTCAAACGGGCATCAATTATTGGACGAAATTGACACACTTTGTTAAATTGAGAGGCTAAATCGAGCAATTTGAAATTTTAGGGACCAAAATGACACAAGGCGTAAAGTACAAGAACTATTTGTGTAATTTGCCCTTATCTTTATATACTTGTATCTTTCATGTGTTATAATTTTTTTTTTTCCTCATTCTATCACCAACATATAGTTCCTCCTTATATTAACAAGAATTTGTTGTTTAATTCATTTCTTCTTATTGATTAGGAGCTAGTTTGGACATTGATTATTTTAATTTACTTTTTAATATTTTTACAAAAGACATATTAAAAAAAAAAATAGAGCAAGTGATGTGATAGTTTGATTTTATTTTAAGGTTATTTTAGCTAACAAGCCACTCCCCAAACAATCTTTCAATGTCATTATTTGTCTATTATTAATACAATAATATAATATATCATATCATATAATAAATAAAAGCCTCCCTATCTAAGCCTTTGGTTAGGTGTGCCGTTGGGGTGGGGTGGGGTGGGGTGGGGAGGGTTTTCGGTTGGCGGCTTACTCTCTCATCCTTCTATCCCATTTTTCTCATTTTCTTTGTCTTTTTACTTAATAATATTGGCAGCTTGTTCTTCCAACTCCTTTCAGCACTGCCACCACTATACTGTCACCAGGTCTATCACGTTCCTGCCTTCATGGATCCACCCTCACTAGATCTGTCCCATCTCTTTTAGATTTGGATTTGGACATTGATGTTAGTGTTGCCTTTCCCTCTTTCTGATCTTCTAGGTCTGATATTTAGTTTGTGTCCAAATTTTCACTCTTGCACCCAAAACTTTAAGATCTGATTTCAGATTTTCTCACAATCCAAAGACCAACGTTGTTTAACGCTTTTGTTTCACTATAGGCGATCACCTTAACCTTAATGTTCTATCTTGCCCAGCGAAAATGGAGTTTTTAGATTTCAAGTCGAAGGTTCTCACGTTTTTCTGAACGAGCGTGGGTAAAGAAGCTAGTCCAAGACTATAGGTTTAGGGTAGCCACTTGGAATATAGGAACCTTAACTAGTAAGACGATGGAATTGGTAGATGTTATGGTTAGGAGGAGAGTTAGTATAGCTTGCGTACAAGAAACTAATTGGATGGGTGAAAAACCTAGGGAAATTGAAAATATCGGTTTTAAACTGTATTATAGTGGTAAGGATAGACACAGGAATAAAGTAGGAATCACAATTGCCAAGGATCTTGTGGAGAATGTAGTGGCAATCATTAAGAAAGGGGATATGATTATGTTAGTTAAATTAGTTATTGGAAGGAATATAGTGAACGTTATTAGTGCATACGCCCCTCAAGCAGGATTAGATGATCAGACTAAGAGGGATTTTTTGGAACAAATGGATGAGATCTTATAGGAGATACTCGGAGGAGAGAACCTGGTTATAAGTGAAGATTTTAATGGCCATGTATGCATAGATAAACTAGGCTTTGAAAAGGTACATAGTGGATACAGTTTTGGTGACAGAAATAAGACTAAAGAGAGTATCTTAGATTTTGCGTTGGCTTCTAACCTGGGAGTGGCCAATACTATGTATAAGAAGAGGGAGGCGCATTTGATGACCTTTAAGAGTGGGTCAGTTAAGAGCCAAATAGATTACTTTTTAGTGAGAAAAGTAGACCGCCTAAAATGTAATGATTATAAGGTGATTCTTGGAGAGAGCCTGGCCTCTCAACATAGGATTTAGGTACTAGATTTATGTTTTAAAGAGCAATACCAAGCTAGAAAGGATGGTGGGCGTCGTAAGACGAGATGGTGGGACCTAAAAGGGGATAAATTAGAAATATTTAAGAATAGAATAGAGAAGGAAGGTACACGGAACTTAGAAGATGATGCTAACACTATGTGGAACTCGATGGCCAATTGTATGAGGAGAATCTCAAGGGAAGTGCTTGAAGAGTCGAAAGGGACGGGACCCAGCTCTAGGAAAACTTGGTGGTGGAGGAAAGAAGTTCAAGCGTTAGTTAAAGCAAAAAAAGAGTGCTTTAAAAAGTGACAGAAGGATAGAACTTAGGAAAACCTAAAGAGCTATAGATTGGCTAATAAGGAGGTCAAAAAAGTGGTAAGAGAGGCTAAGTTGAAAACTTATGATGACATA
This sequence comes from Camellia lanceoleosa, assembly GCA_025200525.1. Classification (NCBI taxonomy): domain Eukaryota; kingdom Viridiplantae; phylum Streptophyta; class Magnoliopsida; order Ericales; family Theaceae; genus Camellia; species Camellia lanceoleosa. The sequence goes on from CM045761.1 coordinate 84,756,142, forward strand.
TACACTAGACTAGATAGTAAGGAGGGAGAGAAGAGGGTATACAAACTTGCTAAGATACGAGAGAGGAAAACGAGAGATTTTAATCAAGTTAAGTGTATCAAGAGTAAGGATTCTAAGGTATTGGTGAAGGATGAAGAGATTAAGGAAAGATGGAAGAACTATTTTGAGAAACTCTTAAATGAGAAATATGGAGGTACGACAATAAGGGAAGAAATAGCCAGTAATATGATAAACCAAGACTATAGGTTCTATCACAGGATTAGGAACTTTGATGTGGAGATTGCACTTAAGAAGATGAAATCAAATAAGGCTTTAAAATCTGATGATATCCCTATAGAAGTTTGGAAGTGTTTGGGTAAAAAGGGGGTTGCTTGGTTGACTAAGTTGTTTAGCAAAATTTTGTTGACTAGGAACATGCCAAATGAGTGGAGGAAGAGTATTTTAGTGCCAATCTATAAGAATAAATGAGATGTTTAGAATTGCAACAACTATAGAGGAATCAAGCTAATGTGTCATATAATGAAAGTGTGGGAGAGGGTAACGGAACACCGATTGCGAGATATAACAGAGGTGTTAGAGAATTAATTTGGGTTTATGCCTGGCAGGTCAAGAATAGAAGCGACCTATGTTTTGAGGAGAGTAATAGAAAAGTATAGAGAAAAGAAAAGAGACATTCATATGGTATTTATCAACCTTAAGAAAGCATATGATAGAGTGCCTCGGGATATAGTATAGTGGGTGTTCGAGAAGAAAATGGTGACAAAAGGTTACATTGATGTGATTAGGGACATGTGTTAAGGGGTGGTGACCACTATTAGATCGCCTGCTGGAGAGACAAATGAATTTTTTATCACTGTATGGTTACACCAATGATCTATCTTAAGTCCTTAACTTTTTGCTTTAGTTATGGATGAGTTGACGAGAAATATTCAAGATGACATACCATGGTGTATGTTTTTGCAGGCGATATCATGCTAGGGGATGAGCCTAGAGGAGTTAACTCAAAGTTAGAGATTTGGAGAAAAGCATTTGAATATAAAGAATTCCAGATAAGCAGAACTAAGACAAAGTATATGGAGTGTAAATTTAGTAACGGTAATAATGAAAGTAGAGGAGATGTGAAGATTGAGAACCAAGAACTATCTAAGAGTGGACATTTTCGTTATTTAGGATCGATTATCACAACAACGGGGGAGATTGATGCAGTTGTGGCCCATAGGATTAAGGCAGGATGGTGTAAGTGGAAAAGTGCTTCAGGGGTACTGTGCGATAAATGAATATCCACTAGATTAAAAGGTAAGTTCTATAGAATGGCTATTAGACCAGCAATGTTGTATGGGACGGAGTATTAGGCAACCAAGAAACAACATGTAAATAAGATGAGTGTGGCTAAGATGTGAATGTTAAGATGGATGTGTAGCAAAACTAGACAACACAGAATTAGGAATGAGTGTATTCGGGAATGGGTAGGAGTAGCACCGATAGAAGATAAGTTGAGAGATAATCGATTGAGATGGTTTGGTCATATTCAACGGAGAACAATAGAGGCAGTAGTGAAGAGTTTCGATGTAGTGACGGTAGATGGAAGTATTAAGGGACCAGGTAGGCCTAGATTAACATTGGCTAGCATTGTAAATAGAGATATGGATCTACTTAATTTGACTAACGAAATGACCTTTGATAGAGTTGCGTAGAGAAGAAGGATTCATGTAACCGACCCCATTTGATGAGACTTAAGGCTGGGCTTGGTTTGGTTTGGTTTAGGTTGTGGTGTGATGGAGTTTTGGATGTGTTTGGTGACATGAATCTGGTTGTTTTCAGTTTGATTTTTGATTATTTGTTGTAATAATCATTCCTGTGTGGAGGTTGTATCTTTCTTTTGTGAGAGTTTTTATCCTCCTCTATGGAGGTTAGGATTCTTCCTCCTATGAAAATTTATTATCTTTTTATGAGATCTTTTATTACTGTTGTACGAGATTGATCCTATTTTTTATCGTTTTGCAATAAAGATTTTCTTTCCGACCTAAATATATATAATAAATAATATAATATATAAGTATGATCATTATAACATACTTCAATAAAAAAAGGAGGATGATCCCCTCTAGTCCAGATTTTGGACTAGAGGGCGTTGTTTGGGCTTGTGGGGCTCACTACGAGCCTCGTTTTGATGATCCAAGCCATTCATTTTGTCGGGCACTTCATGTATTTTATCTACACAAAAAATTAGGTTGATCCGATAACTGCATCTTACTCAATTTATTGTGTTTTTAACGAAAAAAATATGTATTTTTAAAAATAAACCATATATTTTTTTGGTTAAAAATGTGATAAATTGAGCCAGTTATAATTATTGGATCAACCTAATTTTTTGTGTAGATGAAAGATACAAAGTGTCCTACAAAATGAACTGTTCGAATTATCGAAACGGGGACTCGTGATGACCCCACAGGTCCAAACAACGCTCTCCAATATAAAATCTAGACTACATAAAAAAAACAATGGCAAAACTATACAAATTGTAAAGAAATGAGCTCGAGCTCACAAACATGGAGGCTGTAAAATTTATAAATATGAAAACAATGATATTTAATTCTACAATTATAGAAACTCAATGATTAATTTAACAAAGAGTTCTATTAAAATTAATAACACGGCAAAATTCAAAAATTAACCCAACAAAAAGGATTGATGCTAAGCCTTCTTGGTACAAGAATATAAGAGTGATCAACTCAGATTGACCCCTAAGCCTTCTGGATAAAAGAATATAAAGAGTGATAAATCGAATTAAAATAAAAATTAAACTGTTTATTTTAAAAAATAAAATTTTAATTTATTTTTTAAAACAAAGGGAATAAATTAAATAGATTGTTTTTGGATAAATTACAAATATATCTTCTTAGATTTTCTTAAAATACAAATTACCTCATGTGGTTTGAAAAATTATAAATACCTCATTATTAGAATTTTTTATTTAATAGAACTAACAAAAAAAATAAAATTTCTAACTAATATCCTATACAACAATAAAATTAACTGGATTGTTAAATGAAATATATTTATGATATTATTAAAAACTGTTAATTGACTTGATAATTTCTTAATAAAATATGTCATTGGTTACGCGATTATAAATTTGAAGGGACAAAATATAAAATTTAAAACTACAAAAGACCATTTACCGTGTTTGGTTTTCAGTTTTCAAAAATAATTTTTTTGAGTATTCAATTCGTATTTTTATATTATTAATATTTTTTTAGATATTATAATTAACATTTTTTTAATTTTAAATTCACTTAATCTTAATATACTTTAAAAGTAAAAAAGTTATACAAAAATCTTTAAAAAAATTTATTGAATACAACAAAATATGAAAGTGTATTGAATTTTTGTATTTTTTGTATATGGTGAATTTTTTAAAATAATTTTTTCATAAATATTATACTTTTTTATGTATTTAGATTAGGTGTATTTAAAAATAAAAAATTTACGAAAAATATTTTAAAAAAAGTCCCTAAAGACAAAAAAAAAAAAATAAAAAAAATAAGGAAAACAAAAAAAAACATGGTGATTTGTATTTTAAATATAGGATGAATAATATCAGGGATCATGAAAAAAATATTATGAAATGCATTATGAACATTTTTCATCCTTTGATTAGTGTGTGGTATTTTATTGTGTATATAATCCAAAGGTGGAGAATCTTTCATGATTATTTTCATGATATTTTTTTTATAATATCTAGCATTACTCATGTAGGATATATTTATAATTGGTAAATGCTAATAAGTGCCCCTATGCATTGTTTAATATTGGAAAGTGTGTATAAAGTATCTAGAAAATTTGTAAAACTGTTAAACAGTGTATTGATTTTAGTAATATGTATTGAATTTAGTGAAAATTGTCTTGTGCTTTTTAAATTTTTTGACTTTTATTTATACCCTAGGAATACTTGTTAGCATAACCCTTTATAATTTGGGTTGGGTTTCTCTGTGATCTTAACATGATAGAACTGAGGGGCCCGTAGAGTCCAACACAAGTCTCGTTTTGACGATTCAAACCGTTTATTTTGTAAGACTCGCAATGTATATGATCAATGAAAAAATTTAGAGCGATTAGATAATCATAACATTTATATTTTAATGTATTTGTCTCTAAAAAAATAAATGGTCAATTTCTAATACATATTTGTCGTCATTTTTTCTGAAACAAATACAATAAAATGAAAAAGTTATGATTGTTGGATCGAACTAAATTTTTTTCATGAATAATATACATTGTAAACTTTACAAAATAAACAGTTTGAATTATTGAAATGAGACCCATGTTGGGTCCTATAAACCCCTTAAATTTTGCCATGTTGAGATCCCAATATGAAGCCTCTCCTTATAATTAACACATTATTTTTTTAGGGTAAATTACACTCACCTCCCTGAGATTTCTGACAATTATAGGGACCTTCCTTGTAATTTCAATAATTATACTAAGCTCCCTTACTTTTGAAACTATTATCAAGTTCCCCTCATAATTAGGCTATTTAAAGAATTTGCTGATGTTATGACGATGTCATACAAAAAATGACGAAATTACACATTAATTACTTTATCTATTCAAATGAGAAATTTCACTTACATCTCTTGAAGTTTTGCATACATTATCAAAAATTCATATACATATTTTATCATTATTTAATAAAATTCTTAAATTTCATACAATATTAAATAAAATCTTTTAATTTTTAAACTTTATTAAATCATTTAATGCAAAAAAAAAAAAAAAACTTAATTTTTATTGATAAAATACTTAATGTTAGATAATATCTTAATAATTTAATATAAGATTTATTTCACACCACATAATAAATAACCTAAGAAAGCTACCTTTTTTGTCAGCTAAGAAGAGCCAAAATCATCCACGCTCATATACAGAAAATGGAAAATGAAAAAGGAAGACATGGAGAAAATGAAGCTGTGAGCTGAATGCTTTACTGTTCATATTACATTTTTCGAAAACTCAAAAAAAGTAAAAAAAAAAAAAAACAACAACAACAACAACAACAACTCTACTTAGTCACATGGTTGTATTAGTCTTAATGGAATTTTATTTTTTCAATTAGTGGACAATTAGGATTTAAGTTCAACTCATTCCTTTGCTGCTTTTTCTTATCAATCAACCAGAGCATAACGGAATAGAATTTTTTTAAATGTTTATTTTTCCATTATGTTGCACTTTTCTTGTGGTTGATCAGTAGATATCAAAATATGAAATTGTTAATTATGTTTGAGAATTCATGCAATGTAAGATCCTTGGAAATTTCCATTCATCGGCTTATAATCTGTGTCTGTGCATGCGACTGAATATAATTGAGATTGTGAAATTTGATAGCATTCATATATCATATATGTGTATTCAGGGGGATTATAATTGTGAAATTGCGCCTTGGGCAAGAACTGAGGTTGAGAGCCATAGCCAGAAAAGGCATTGGCAAAGACCATGCAAAATGGTCACCTGCAGCAACTGTTACTTTCAAGTTTCATGTATGAGCCAGAGATCCATATCGATGAAGATATGATGGAGACTTTGCCACTTGAAGATAAAAGAAATTGGGTTGAAAGTAGTCCTACCAAAGTGTTTGACATTGATCCTAACACTCAGCAGGTTGGTTGAAACATCACACTTATATGTTTAAAATGTGGATTTTGACATTGTCTTGAGAGTAATTGTATTATGTGACTTCTATAAGTTGGCTTCTAGAAGCAGCGCAATGTTTGCCTTCTTTGTTTGGGTGTCCCTTTGAGTACTAATAACATTTGATGGGGCAATCTGCTTATATGACATGGAAATTGTATAAGTGGGGGAAACAAGATGACTATACCAGCATATTTGTTGACACATTGGCTATCAAACTTATTTCCATAAGTAATTATAGGTGGGAGAGAGGACAGCAAGTTTTTTAATTATCTAGAAGATGCTTTCTTAATCGTATGTCAAATGAATATCTCAAAACCAGTCGAATACTTTTTGTGTTGCATTTTCCATTTAATATAAATACTTCATTTCATCCAATCCTATGAGATAGAAGGAATAGAGCTGAACATTGCAACAATCTAGTTGTGTCTGCACTGGTAGGATTTGGAGAGTAAATGAAATTGATGTTCAGACAGAAGACTTCACCTGCCATGGAACAATTCATGTAACATAAGGTGCTACTTATTTCCTTGACATTTTTCTGTGTATGCTACAAGTAACTCTGTGAGGTCCAGATAAGAAGCAGTCGGTAGAAGTTTCAAGGAAGCAATGCTGGCTTCTCATAAAATGTTTCAAATTTGTTGATGATAATCTGACATTTGCGCAAAAAATCTTCTCAAATATACATCCATTTAGTTTGATTTGAGTAGGATTTCAACCTTGCAGAAATTTTATACAAATTCTTCTTAGGTGACAGAAATGTGTTACATAAAATGATTGACAGCTATCCTGGAAATTGATGCACTTTTTTTAAGCTTCAACTGCTCTGTCTTGGCAGAAATGGTCAAGAAAAACCATGGCTAGAAGTCATTGAACATTTAAAGAAAGGGGATTTTTAACTCATATGTTCATCATACCAAAAGTTTAGTCGGTTTTAGGTGAGGCTTGATGTTTGCAACCAACAGAGGTCATCCAGCTGATACTAACAAACCCTAGGCTGCACAAGACAGCAAACTTTAGATTTGTCCAAATGGGAGGATGTGGATATGGAGATGGAACATTATTGCTTGAAATGGGTAGGTTAACTAGATATGAATCATATGATTTATCTTATTAATGTTGGGGGTTATTGGGCTAGGTTTGGGCTTGGGTTGCAGGTTCTCCGGGTTTTCAGTTGTGATTTTTTTACTTACCCCCCAAAAAAAAGGTATGTTCTCCTGACTGGCACAATATGCAGATGGAAGTTGGAACTTGAAGTGGAAGACTTGGATGCAGAGAGGATAGCTGCCAATGTGCATAAGAGTGGGAGAATTTAGAATGCAATTTTCATAAATGATTAAATGGCAACCACCAGTTTGTGGCTTCGGTGTCATTCGCATGTAATGGCTTTACTATATTTCAGTTTATGACCATGAAAATCACGACTTATTAAAATTAAAAAATTGTTGCTAAATTCACTGAGGTCTTCATCCTGCTTTGAACTATTAACTGAATTCCAAGAATGAGAGTGCTTTCTGAATTCTACAATGAAATGTCTTTAACCATAGTGAAATATCATGGTTCTTACAAATCAGGATCATCAGCAGAAGGCCTTGGACTGGATGATATTTTGTAGTTCCTCAATATATTTATCAGATCTGTTGTGCTATTTCTTACACATCATGACCATTAGCAAAAGGCCTCTGATGGGGTGATATTTTATAGTTCCTCAATAGGTTTGGCCCAGATCTTCCATTCAATTTGTTGTGTAGTTTTTTTTTTTTTTTGAATTTTGTTCCTTGGCTTTTTAAATTTTACACAAGATCCATTTATGTAATCCATCCTTCAAATGAATCTACTGGTTCAGTCAAAGCTTCTCAGTTGTTGCTTAATGCAATAGAAGTTCTTAAGCAAAAGCTGGATGCAGTTCACCTTTCGGAGGATACTGTAGAAGCTGACAAACAGTTTGGCAAGTTGGGTGCACATATGCGAGGAGGTTGATCTCTTTGTTAGACCAGGTTCCTCGGTTGATTTCCTTGGATTTTAAGGAAGTCAAATTGCTTCTGTTTGCCTTCTGAGAGACATGTTTTGTCTAGGTATCGTCTTGCAAATTCTTGATCACTTAGATTATGGATAATAACCTTATCATCCGTATGTATGCTTTGAAACTTTTGGGAAATAGTTAAACTTGTGTTTTCCTTGTTGAACACGTGATGATGCTTTTAATTAAACCTGCAAGAAGTCCATTAAAATGTAGGATAGATTGCCTCCATATTGATTCCTTGTTTAAACCATGCTGTGCTGGCTTTGTTGTTATATCACTTTCGGGGTCACTTGATGGATTTCTTGAATGAATGGTTAAGCTTTTGTATTATCAGGTTGTATATCCTTCGAGTTTTATAGTATCACGTAACTAGCATTTTTTGAATTTGGAACGGTGAAAGGTTAAACTCTCACTTCAGATCTTAAATGCTAGATTAAGTGCTAGATTAGCTTACCCTTATTCCAGTGTTTACATGCACCTCTCTTATATTCACAGTGGCTACGTGATTTTCACCCCTACTCTCTACAGCTTGACTCACAATGTGACTAATGTCACCCTTTGTTCTTGGAGGGAAGGTACATCAGCCTGCTGTGTGAGCTTCTCTCGGATTTATTTTGATAATTCAAATTATTCATATTGTAAAATTTATTAAGCAGATCATTTATAACATAAGTTAAATTGATCGGACACTTGTAATCACATGAATAAAAGTTTGAATTGTTTTTATAAAAAAAAATAGAAGGGGTTAATTGGTGAAAAATCCATTATGGAGCCAAATGTTATTTAGTTAGGTTACTCTTTTTTAGTGATAAGAACACACATTGAAAAGTCGTCGAAAAAGTCAACCAGCACTAGAAAAGTCATCGAAAAATTGGTTGGACAGCAGTTGGTGGCAATGAGATGGACAAATAGGTGACATGTGTATAAATAGTGTGAATTTGAACAAATAATTGCATAGATAGGTGACACATATATAGATAATGAGATATTTGAACAGATAGTTGCAAGATAGATGGCACATGTACAGATAGATGATATTTGGATAGATAGATAAGCTTTGAACAAGTGTCATTTTAGACAAATAATGTCATTTTGGGCCAAATAGATTTAAGTTTACTATCAAAATCATGGTTGTTGTTTCTTCTTCCTTTTTATTTTATTATATATATATATATAAATGTAATCTTGTTATGTAGCTACAAAGCTCTTATTAATTTATTTTTTTCCATAAATAATAGTAAATGATACTACCGATTGAAAAAAAAGTGGATAATAGTAAATGATACTTCAATCATGTTTTTCTGCTTGATGGATAGATGGATGGTTGAAAAAAAAACATGGGGAAGAGTGGTTGAAAGTTCTACCGATTGAAAAACTCATGATTCTAATTATCCACTTTTTTTATTTTTGTGATCGATTCCAATTATCCACTTTGATAACATATATTTCTCATTCATGCTGTTCAAGTTTAGGAGTTGTTTGTGAAGTGTTAGATTAGTATACTTCTTAACTTTTTATGAAAAAGTGTGAAATAGTGATGTTGTAGAGAGGTGGACTTAAATAAGAGATGATGTGATTCAAATAAAATAATTGTGATCTAAATAAGATAATGTGCTAAAATAGCATGCACTATTTTAGCACATGCCAAACAAACTCCTAGTTTGATTCTCATTCATGTTGACTAAGAGTGATAAACGAGCTGAATAGTTAACTGTTCAAGTTTAGTTTGATAGCTTTAAGGAATTTTAAAATTTGTTTAAGGTTGGTTGTTAAATTTTCGAACTAATCTCAAACAAGTTTTTATCAAGTTGAGCTTAATTAGTTTGGTAATTTTATATAATTTTAGACTTATCGAACCGAACTGAATGAGTAATTGACTATTTAAATTTGATTTGAAAACTTTAACGAGTTTCAAAATGTGTTTAAATTTGACTTGTTTACTTAACAAATTGAACTCGAACGAGTTTTTAACGAGTCTAACACGAATTGAGTTTGAATTGTTTGATTCATTTATCACGTTTCATGTACACTAGTTTGTGTGTGTGTGTGTTTTCTTTTTCTTTTTATTTTTTATGTTTTTAAAATTAAAAAGCACTTATCATTTTTATTTTTGAATGATATAATTTTTTTAAAAAAAAGGTAAATTACAAATACACCATTTGTGGTTTACTTAAAATATGAATTGCCCATTGTGATTTGGAAAATAATAAATATCTTCTTGTAATTTTTTTTATTTAACAGAACTAATTAAAAAAAAAATTTACTATTTACTTGTATAATAATAAAATTATATAAATTATTAATTGAAATATATTTCTGACATTATTAAAAACTGTCAATTGACTTAATGATTTATTAATAAAAAGATCATTTGTTATGAAATTAGAAACTTCAAGAAATAAGATGTAATTTCTAGAATCATAGGAAACAATTCGTATTTTAAGCAAACTTTGAGGAGGTGCATTTATAATTTACCCTAAATAGTTCAAGAATAACTGTGTTGTCTCCTAAAAACTAAATTATTTAAAAATAAATAAAATTCCAAATGAAATTTATAAAAATAAAAAAAATAAAAAATAAAAAAAACAAATTGCAAGAGAATCACCTTGCTTGGTTTAATTATTGAAAATTGTTATTGTTCTTTTTTAGTGAACTTCTTCATATTTAAGTCTTGAAAAAAAAAAAAAAAAAAACACACCCCTAACTGCACAAAATCTAGATGAACTTTAAAGAGTACAAGTTTTCAAGATAAATTACAAATTAATGGTAAAACTTACCGACTTTAATAATTATAATGATAAACTTCTCCATAGTTTTGCAATTTATTTTTGGTCTTGCGATTTTCCCAACTTTAAAAGTAAATTATTTGTGAATAAATCCAAAAAAGGCTCCCTATAAAATTGAAAATATGGTTTTTACTATTTGTTTTTAGTCAAATATATTACTATTTAAGTGCATTTTAAAAAAAAAACCACAAAACACAATATGAAAAAGAAAATATACTCAAAACAAATTTTGAATTTAAAAGTTAAAAGTTAAAGTGTTTTCTGAGTTTTTCAGAAATGAAAACAAAAATATAATCAGACAAGCCCATATTTGTTGAACTACCAAGTAAAAATAAGCTGTGAGGCAAATCTGAATGAAAAGAAGCAGAATTTTGTACCAATAGTGTGTATTTAAAAAACTTACAAATATTGTGAACCAAATTTACACTTAATAATTGACGTATATATATATATATATATTTGAAGAATATGAAATTCACATGAAAGGGGTGTGCAAATGAGATACCCATTACATGTGCTAATCTCATTCCACTTGGGACATAACACAATTACATTAGGTGTTATGGACGCACTCAAACAACGTAATTAAGGAGACCTAAATGAGATTACGAGGAACAACCTTCTATATTGGGCTGTCTCATACTGGGGAGACCTATCATTTGCCCTTAAATCCTTAAATTTAAAAATTTTGCAATCCCAACAGTTTTTTGAAATAACCAAGAACAAATGATTTAAACACAACTCCTCAAATCTAATGAACTGTGTGTCCACCATTTAACAACAACACACCTTACAGACAACCCAACAAGAACCAAAAAAAAAGGGCCTAGCTAAAAGGCCAAATAAAATAAATGTTAGGAAAACATACTGAAAACACAACATATCAACAATTTTCACTAACAAGCACCAGAAAAATTTGTCATCAGAAGCATTGAAACCTGGATGATGAAGAAGAGCATAGACCTACACAGTGTATCGCTAAACTGCAGACCTTGTCTCAGTATGGTGGTGGAGGATAGATTCCTGGGTACGCACCTAATTGGAAAGCAAAATAAATAAACATTCAGCAAATTATGACATGGTGGATGGCAAAAGTAGAGTTTTTGACCAAAACCATGCCCTTTTAAAATAAATTTCCCAAACCTAAGTAATTTTGAACTAATTTCCCAAATCCATTTTGTGAAGTTGGGGTTTCATGTTTTCATTAAGGCCCAGGCTTCATGTTTGGGACAAATCCGTGAAACAACGTGTTTTCAAAATAAGACCTCAAACTTTATGAGGTTGTGTTTTGCCTGAAGTCTCTGAAATTGTGTTTCAGATTTGAATTTGTGATTTGAAAAAACGACTTTATTAATATCATGTTTTCAAAATACTTCAATTACAGTAAACACTTCTTCACGAAACAAAATGAGTTTAAGAAATAAGTTCAAAACTGCACAAATTTCGGAAATTAGTTTTAAAATGGCAATGGTTTGGCAAACAAAACTCCTCAAGAGTACGGACCAGAAAGAAGAGTTACCTGGAGGATAATAGGGCGAGGCCTGTGGGGGTGGTGGATATGATGGTGGGGGATATGCTGAAGGTGGTGGGTATGGTGAAGGATAAGCAACTGGCTGAGGTGGAGGATATGAAGCTTGTGGATACGCGGCTGAATTGGGTGGGTATGAAGTGTATGGCGATGGCACTGGGTAAGTAGCAGCTGGTGGTGTATAATAAGGGGCTGCAGATGCTTGCGGTGGTGTAGAATACATGGGAACGTGGTGGGCACCCTGTGCTACATATGGTGGAGCTGATGGAGCATAGCTTGCAGCTGGCTTCTGCAATAAAATTTAAAGAATCATCATGTTAAAATTCAATGCCATAGTACTCACAAATTCACAATTGGGTAATGGTAAATTTACATAATTTACTAAGCAATATAGTACAGAACATGGAGCTTACTTTGGCATTTGGATAATGCAGTACGAGTCTTACTTCTCCTGCATGTCTGTAAGGAGGATAAGAAGTAGAAAGATTGAAAAATGTGATTGTCCATTTATAGACCATTTGTCAAAATCTTCATGAAATAGCTAAATTGTACATGAACAAACAACATGCTACATTACACAAGACCAACAAAAAATTAAAAAGTAATTTGGTTTGATTAATAACTTGACTAGATTGTTGTGACATATTTTTTAGGAAGTTGAAACATTTTCAGATTCCAATCCACCTAATCTTAAATCAGAGAAGGATAGTTTAAGATCTTTCTGGAAGGAATGAAGCCTACCAGTTGTCTTGTTCCCTTTAAGCCCAAATGACATGCTCCTCCCTTCTTTCAAAGGATCAAACAAAGAGACAACAAAAGGTTGAAAAGTAAAATTAGGGAAATGGATCACAAAATTTTCAAACCCAGCTTCCAACCCACAACTCCCTCCAAAGACAGATGCCTTTAATAGCTAGGACGGGAAGCCCATTTTTTTCTTCTTTTACTCACAATCTCTTCACATTTTCTGATATTTGAATTTGCAATATTATTTAAAAGAAATTTAACGTTTATATCTGGCGCTCATCACATATGCAGTGTTAAGTTTTTCAGAATTAATATTGGCTTCGCTTCCCAGTTTATGCTGACCACCTCCAACTTGAAATTCTCACCAAAATTCTATCAATTCCCTTCTATGCAAAACTAGAACTGTTAATTTAAAATCTCCCCCCGAACTAGATGAGAATTCTTTGATATGCCTAGATGCACTGCCATAGTTGATATGAAATACGCTCAATCTTGCATGTAATACCTTGTGCTAAGATGTATTATGTTTTTGCAGAATTTTCCACGACTTCTACAAACTTTTAAAGTGAATTGGTACCAGACAGATTTTTTGCAAAAACTCTCCAAGCTATTCCTGGTCATTACAACAGTAAAACTAACAAGGACTGCCAAGCACAATGGGCCCTTCCTCATAAAAATTCACCCTCTTTGGGCACACAACTCACTTCAATCAAGAACTTGACATAGTAGATGGCTGAAGTGAAGAGAAAGAAGCTCGCTTCAACTATAATGTATGTTTTAACTCCTAAATGTAAATCTGCAGCAAACTATTTTTCATCTATTTGCAATTAGGAGCAAATCTAATGAACCCATAGGATTCAACTAATCTGAAGGACAGTAAAAATATAGAATGCAATTTCCAATTCACATTTTAACCACAATGGCAAAGTTGAAATATGGGGATAGTGAGTTTCTTCATTATTTTAGATAGTAAAAGCTGAAATATGGGTAAAGTATCTTATATATTACGCAAAGACATTGTTCATTACTAACCCCAAGTTAAGTGGGTTCTAAGGCATGTAACATCAAAAGCATTATATCAATAAATTATCAGAAGATCAATTTCTAGGTACCAGCTCCTCTTTTACTCTCTTTCATAGTTTTAATTCCGCTAACCTTATAGTACCAGCTCACCCTGCATAGTTGATATTAAACTTGAGCAAAGTTCAGTTAGTGAAGGTAGTGGATTAATACATGAACCAAACGACCTAGAATTTCTTTAGAAACACAATTAGACCATTTGAGAGTCTATCGATACCTTTATAATTTCATCTATTTTCTCCTAGAAGTGAACCATAATTCTAAACTTAATCCAGAGATCACATTGGTTTTCAAATCATTCTTTCTTGGTATGGTCACCAAAATTCCTCCTTTTTTATGCTATTCAGACAGGTGATTAAAAACAAAAAACCATCCCACAGACATTTCCCAAGGCAATCCAACTCTATAATTTGCACCATTAGACAACCTCATAATAACCCAATTTATACAAGCAATGACATTGTATTACAATAATAATAAGTCAAAATTTTTTGAAAACCATCAATATTGATAGTATGAAGAATTAGAAGAGAGGATTTACCGGCCAGTTTTAGTCTGTAGCGGCCAACTGCTATCGTCGTAACCCTCAGAAAGAACCTTTTGCAATTGAACCCTACACACACCCACCCAAAAGAAAGTCAGACAAATCGAGACAGAAACTCTAGCAGAAAGCTCAACAAAATAATAATAATAAAAGTAAAAAATAAAAAAGAGAAGAAACTTACTTTCCGTTGCCAATGAAATCGTCGTAAGTTAGGGTATTGCTGTTCCAAACCACAAGATTGAGTTCTCGAAGCCCTTCAATCAGCGTGAAGGTGAATTTCTCTTGAAACGTAGGGTTTTTGCCACCATCTATGTTCCAAAAAACAATTGAAATCAAACGCAAATTTCTCAAAAAATTCATTTAAAAAAAAAAAAAAAAACAAAAACAAAAGAGACAGATCTGAACCTGTGCAGGTGCGGGTACGGAACTTGTTGCTAGCGTATTCGAGGCAAACGTAGGGATCCTGCCTGGAAATCCATTCGGTGTCCTTCAATTTGTTGCAACCCACGACTGTATCAAATATTAGTAACCGGTTACAAATTCATAATCAACACAAACAAGAAGAAGAAGAAGAAGATGATGATGATGATGATATGTACCTGTGACTTCAAGGAGGTGGCCCTGAATACCAGTGATCATCGACATTCTTGAAGGAGCAAGAGCAGCAGCAGGGGATGACGATGCGAATGGAGTGGACTTGAGAATTGGTACATTTATTTGAATATTCTTCCCCAAAGTGGCCTTTATAAAATGTTCGCTTGCAATTTTTGCAAAGGTGGATAATTGCACGGATTTGACTATTCTCTTTCTGATTGGTTATTTATTTATTTATAAATTCCTCCAATAAAGAAAATCAAAAACATTTGGGACCTATAAAAAAGACTTCACGACCTTCACTCATGTATTGCTTATTAATATATTTGAATTTTTTTTAAGAGTTATGTTTGACAATAACATAAATAATTTAGATTATTTTAAAAGTTATAAAATTGTATTTGCGAGTATCTCTAAAAAAAGTTTATAAGACGTGGTAAAAAGTGTTCTACGAATTGGAGTTAGAAATTGAGAATCGTCGTCGATTTCTCTCTCGTCAATTGAAAATTTTAAAGGTTACGGAGTTGTATTTTGCGAGTATCTCTATAAAGAAATTATAAAATATTGTAAAAGGTGTTCTACGAATTAGAGTTAGAAATTGATAATCATCGTCGATCTCTCTCTCTTTCTTACTAATTGGGAACCTTTTCTTTTATAGAATTGATTAGTGATGTGAGTTAATTTTTTAATTTTTTGATTATTTTAATTTGAAATTAAAATTTTTTAACTTTTTTAAAAAAATAATAAATAAAATAATTATAATTTAGATATAATATTTTATTTTATTAATTTTGTAATTTATTTTATTATTTTAAAATTATTTTAACCTAAACTATTTATGCCAAACGACGGTATAAGAGAATGAAAAGAGGAGATGGAGCAT
This sequence comes from Camellia lanceoleosa, assembly GCA_025200525.1. Taxonomy (NCBI): domain Eukaryota; kingdom Viridiplantae; phylum Streptophyta; class Magnoliopsida; order Ericales; family Theaceae; genus Camellia; species Camellia lanceoleosa. The sequence continues at coordinate 84,772,012 of CM045761.1, forward strand.
GTGGGGGCAGCTACATGCGTGGTTGCAAAAGTCGTCCGCGTAAATATGAACAGAGTGGAGTTTTCTTAGAACATACCTCGGCCTACACTGGAATGGAAGTTGCTTCGAACTATATATTTAGTTTAGTTGGGCTCGGTAAACATGTAGTTGGTTCCCCCAATTTGCCTAGATTAATTCTTTTTTTTTTTTTTTTTTGATATATAGAAGATCCATTAAAGAAAGTCAAACGGCAATTACAAGAGTCTATCTAACCCAAAACTTACACCATATAAAGGGAGAAGTACAACCAGAAGCACAAAGGAAGGAGACTAAAAAAATATTCATATACACATTTCGTGCTCGTGCTCGTACTGCGAAGTATAGCCGATCATAAGAGTTCAACAATAGAGTATGTTTGGAATAATTTATAGCCAAAAAAGTTAGCTTTTTTACCAAAAACAATCCAGCTTTTTGTCAAAAAAGTCAAAAAACTAAAAAATTAGCTTTTTACCAATTTCTCAAAACATCTCTAAGTTGAATTTCACCACTGATGGACTCTCCAACAAACAAAACAACAAAACCCACAATACAAGACAACTAGAAAATAGAAAAGCAAACCCACCAACAAAACATAAAAAATAGCCGGCCAAACCTATGTTGGAACAATCTTCTGTGAAAAATAAATAAATTGAAACAAATAAAATAAATTACATACCGAATTTATTTTTACCAACCCGAATGAATATTTAAAGACCAAATCAAGTGTGTGACACGCTGTCCTTAAGACAGATTCGCCCCACTATGATGTTTACAGTTAAGTAGCGTCTATCTCCCAAGATACAATAATTTTCACAAATTTGTCGTAGCACTCCAAACAAATTTGTCCGGCGAACTAGAACCTTGTGTTCTATACTCTCTTTAATTTTCCTTAAAAACTAATATGAAGAGAAATTATGCAAATGAGCAAAGTAGGACAGCAAAATGTAATTTCCAGATTGTTTTTGAATGCTTGAACATTGCTGGAAATATTGGTATTTATAGGCAAAATTAACAGACCCGAACAGGTGCTATTTTGAATGAACAGGTGCAAAACCGAATTGAATAGATACAGGTTTAAACTAAACAGATCTGTTAGAAGTTTTGGATTTGTAACTGCCAGTTTTGGATCTGTAACTGCTGGGCAGTTTTTTACACTATTAAAACAGTTTGAAACTGTTAAGAATATTTTGGACTGAAGGAAGTAAAAATGGACAGAAAATTAATTCAATTTTTGGCACAAAATTTGAATTTGATTTCATTAAAAAATTTAAATAAATTTTGTCCAAAAAATTAATATAAGAATCGACTCGACCCACAATCCACACCTGCACCCGGCATGGCTAGATGGATGGCCGCTGCCACGCGCGAGTGCGTGTGGTTGTTTTAGCCAAGATTCTATTTGTTCATAACTCATCTCTTCTACAAACTTGGGGTGCCCCTTGGGACCCAACCTAAGTGTTGTAATCTAGAACTTATATACATAAACAAGCTCTTTTAAAGTTTTAATGTGGGACAACTCATATTTATTTCTTTAATTGTCCATTCTACGAACTTGAAAACGACGTCAATTTCCCATTCACTCATAAATGGTTTTGACGAACCGTTTTCACTGTGTGACTTGCAATGCGGTAAGGAACACGTCACCTCTTCGGAGTCATCCCAAAAGACGTTTGGGGCCCACTCAAAATTGGGCTTAAAGATGGCCCAAAATAAGCCCATATAAAACCATTTTTCCAACAATCCCCCCATATGAATGGAATTTGACGGAGAGAAAATGCAATGATATGATCTAATTACAGAGAGTACAGAAATTGTAAATATTCTGCAAAGGATATGTAACTTTTGGCTTTGAACCTTCCCTTATGAGACACTATCGGATTTACTAACTAATCAGTAAACATTATGCTTTGAACTGTTCAGCTGTTTGTGTAAACTAAGACAATAGAACTCACACAGTATATTACCAGATACAGTTTAGTTCTCACTATTGTGTTCATCTTCGCCCTGAACAACCTAGTCTTTCATAAGTGCTCTAGAGAATTGTAACCCTTCACAAATCTCATGGAACCGGCCTAGTTCACACTCACGTAGGTGATTCTTATGAAGAGTATCCTGCCATACTCCACTAGGTTTACCTAGACATAAGAATCATTAAAATTTTACTTAATCTAAAACGTTGCAGAAATCATTATTTCATCCTAGAAATGGGTAGGAGTTGGACTTCCCAATGATCCTTCTAAGTCATTCACAACTCGGTTGTCCCTTTAAATCTAAATTTTGGGATCTCCAGTCAACTAGGTTGGGTTGCTGTTGTGGTAACTCTTATTTAATAGGCTTTAGTCTCATTTCCCTCAATGAATTCTCAGCTAGCTCTCTTGCTAACCCTTTGGTTAGTGGATCTGCTATGTTGTCTTTAGACTTCACATATTCAATAGAAATAATTCCATTAGAGAGTAGTTATCTCACGGTGTTATGTCGACGACGAATGTGACGTGGCTTACCGTTATAGATATGACTCTATGTTCTACAAATTGCTGATTGACTAATGCAATATATGCATATAGCAGCTACCGGTTTTGGCCACATTGGAATATCTTCAAGGAAGTGGTGAAGCTATTCTGCCTCTTCCCCTACTTTGTCTAAAGCTATGAATTCTGATACCATAGTAGACCTAGCAATGCAAGTCTGTTTAGAAGATTTTCAAGATACAGCCGCCCTACCAAGAGTAAAGACATACCTACTGGTGGATTTTGAGTCTCTAGTATCCGATATCCAGTTTGCATCACAATAACCTTCAAGTACTACTGAATATCTAGTATAATTTAGCCCAATGTTACGAGTAAATTAGAGATATCTTAGAACTCTTATAATTGCTTTCCAGTGTTCTACTCCCGGATTACTTGTATATTTACTTAATTTACTTACTGTATAAGCTATATCTGGGCAAGTGCAGTCCATCAAGTACATTAAGTTTCTAATAATTTGGGCATATTCTAATTGAGAAATACTTTCATGTACATTCTTAGAAAGAAACAAATTAACATCCACAGGTGTTCTAGCAAGATGATCATCAGCTTTGCTAAATTTGTCAAGTATTTTCTCAATGTAATGAGATTGTGACAAAGCATATCTTTCTAATGTTTTGGTAATTTTCATACCAAGAATTACATCAACAATGCCCATGTCTTTCATGTCAAAATATTTATTCAACATTTTTTTGGTAGTTTTAATCATGTCATTATTACTACCTATGATGAGCATATCATCCACATAAAAGCACACAATGACATAACCTTTGTTTGTGTTTTTAATATAAACACATTTGTCACACTCATTAATTTTAAATCCATTTAACATCATTGCCTTGTCAAATTTCTTATGCTATTACTTTGGTGTTTGTTTTAAACCATATAATGATTTAACCAATTTACACACTTTCTTTTCTTTTCCTAGAACAAAAAAACTTTCTGGTTGTTCCATGTAAATTTCTTCATCTAACTCACCATTTAAGAAAGCGGTTTTCATATCCATTTGATGAATTTCTAGATTGTATAGAGATGCAATGGCAATTAGCATTCCAATGGATGTTATTTTAGTAACCGATGAGTATGTGTTAAATTAATCAGACATTCTTTTTGTCTATACCCTTTGATCACAAGTCTTGCCTTGTATTTGTCAATTGATCCATCTGCTTTCATTTTTCTTTTGAAAATCCACTTGTACCCAAGAGGTTTACAACTTGGTGATAAGTCCACCAATTCCCAAGTGTGACTTTGCAAGATGGATTCAACTTCACTGTTGACAGCTTCTTTTCATAAAGGCCCCTCAGGACTGGACATAGCTTCTTTAAAAGTTAAAGAATCATTTTCTAACAAAAATGTTAGAAAATCTGAACCAAAAGATTTTGAGGTTCTAGCACGTTTACTACGCTTAGGTTCCTCTTTTTCATTTTGATCTATCTCTTACTCTTGATCTTGTTCTTGATCATTACTAGTAATAGCATCAAAAGATCTTTTCTTATTATTAGTCTCTTGTCCAATCTTATTTGGAAACACATGTTCAAAGAAATATGCATTCCGAGATTCAATAATAGTATTTACATGCATTTCGAAATGTTCTGATTTATGAATAAAAAACCGGCATGCACTACTATTCTTGGCATAACCAATGAAAATGCAATCAATGGTTTTAAGACCTATCTTAGTTTTTTTAGGACTAGGAATAGCCACTTTAGCTCAACGCTCTCACACTTTTAAGTATTTGTATGATGGTATTCTCACATGCCACATTTCATAAGGTGTTTAATTCACTTTCTTTCGGGGTACTTTATTTAAAATATAATTTGTAGAAAGTATTACTTCCCCCCACAAGTTCTGATGGCATTCATCATTTTTTTTAAAGTCTTATTTTTCCTTTCAGCAATTCCATTTTGCTGAAGTGAGTAAGGAGCAGTGGTTTGGTGAATTATTCCATATTCTTTGCAAAACTCACCAAAATGTGATTCATATTCACCACCTCTATCATTTCTTAGTTTTTGGATTTTCTTACCAAGCTGATTTTCAACTTCATTCTTATATTGAATGAAAGTTTTCAAAGTTTCATCCTTGGTTCGAATTAAATAAACATAACTATATCTAGTATAGTCATTTATAAAAGTGATAAAATATTTTTTCTCACCTCTAGTTTGATTTGATTTAAAATCACAAATGTCACTATGAATTAATTCAAGTGGTTCCATACTTCTTTCAATTGAATAAAAAGGAGTTTTGGATAGTTTTGCCTCAACGCAAATTTCATATTTAAGATTTGAATCAATATCAAATTTAGTTAAACATTCCATATTAATTAATCTACGCAAAGATCCATAATTAACATGTCCAAGTCTACCATGCCATAAATTTAAAGACTCAAGCAAGTAAGAAGAAGATTTATTTTTATTAATAACTAAAGGTACAATGGTCATTACATTTATCTTAAAAAGTCCATCAGATATGTAACATTTTCCTACATACATTCCATTCTTAGTAAGTACAAATTTATCACTCTCAAACACTAGCCTGAACCCATTCTTACTTAACAAAGATTCGGAAACAAGATTCTTGTGAATGTCCGGTACTATCACAATAGGAGAGGGGGTTAGCGCAATTGCAGCCACCACACTAGTACTTGTTTGGACATTAATTTTAGTAGCCATGAATTCTAAATTATAAAACAAAATTATAATTATAATTTATACTACACAGAAAATTAATCTAAATTCACAGAATTAAATACTGTAAAAATAAAAGAAATAAGAATGTAACTTTTATTTTTCAATTAATTTGGAAATAAAATAAAATTTTATTTAACCAAATTAATTCCACACCGAAAATTAAATTTCTGTAACACTTCAATAATTCAAAAAAAAAAATTTATTTTTAATTAATGAACACTTAGAAATTATTTAAGAAAATCAAAATTAATTTATGATAAACTTCACAAATAAATATTCTGAATTATTAATGACACCAGTATGTAACTACTAGTTGTCAAAGAAAATAGACAGTATATTACTACTATCTGTCAAACAGTATATTACTACTATTTGTATTCCAACCAGAATATTATTTTGTAAAATCATAGAAAATAATTTCTGTAAGAAGAAGAAAGAAGAAAGAAAAAAGAAAAAAAAGGAAATAAACGAAAAATTCTATAACAGAATAATTTGATTATGTCTTAAGATTGTTGGAGCAATTTTCTGTGAAAAATAAATAAATTGAAAAAAATAAAACAAATAAAATAAATTATATACCGAATTTATTTTTACCGAACCGAATGAATATTTAAAGACCAAGTCGAGTGTGTGACACGCTGTCCTTAAGACAGATTTGCCCCGTCATGGTGCTTACGGTTAAGTGGCGTCTATCTCCCAGGATACAATGATCTTCACAACTTTGTAGTAGCACTCCAAACAAATTTGTTCGGTGAACTAAAACCTTGTGTTCTATACTTTCTTTAATTTTCCTTAAAAACTACTATAAAGAGAAATTATACAAATGAGCAAAACAGGACAGTGAAATGTAATTTCCAGACTGTTTTTGAATGCTTGAACACTACTAGAAATGTTGGTATTTATAGGCAAAATTAATAGACCCGAACAGGTGCTATTTTGAATGAACAGGTGCAAAACCGAATTGAACAGATACAGGTTTAAACTAAACAGATCTATTAACAATTTTGGATCTATAACTGCCAGTTTCGGATCTGTAATTGCTGGGCAGTTTTTCACATTGTTAAAACAGTTTGAAACTGTTAGGAATATTTTGGACTAAAGGAAGTAAAAATGGACAGAAAATTAATTCAATTTTTGGTACAAAATTTGAATTTGATTGCACTAAAAAATTCAAATAAATTTTGTCCAAAAAATTAATATAAGAACCGACTCGACCCACAACTGCGCCCGGTATAGCTCGGCCTGGCTGGACAGGCGGCGGCGCGCGCGCGCGGTGGTTTTAGCCAAGGTTTTATTTGTCCATAACTCATTTCTTCTACAAATTTGGGGTGCCTTTTGAGGCCTAACCCAAGTGTTGTAATCTAGAGCTATATATATAAACAAGCTCTCTTAAAGTTTTAATGTGGGACAACCCATATTTACTTCTTTAATTGTCTATTCTACGAATCCGAAAACGACATCAACTTCCTATTCACTCATAAATGGTTTTGACGAACCGTCTTTACCGTGTGACTTACTATGCGGCAAGGAACACGTCACCTCTTCGGAGCCACCCCAAAAGACGTTTGGGGCTCACTCAAAATTGGGTTCAAAGATGGCTCAAAATAAGCCTACATAAAACCATTTTTCCAACAACCTATAGCTTGGCAAGCCAGGAAAACAAAGACAAACAAAAAACCCATATAACCAAAACTTTCAGCAAACGGTGAGTCAAATCTGGCGGGGAAGGAGGTGGCAATGTAGGGGAAGGGATGCGGCATCCAACAGGCCAGGAGAAGGCGGCAGATAAGACGATAAAGAGCGACAAACTCTGGCGATGATGGATGACACAGAAAGGAGGCGGGACGGAGGGGAGAGGATAGATTCGATGAAAGCCACAGTCGAAGTTGAGGCGGTGGGAAACAAACACCTCACAAAGGAGGGAGAGGATGGAAAGCCAAAACTTCCAAGTTATTGGACCAAAGCAAGGAAGGGAAGAAGAAAAAAGGAGGGCTAGGAGGAGGGGAGGGGGCCGGAGACTGCCAGAAGCCCCTCCCCCACCTCGACTGCCGCTGCACTCTTGAAACCCTAAGATGAGAAAAGTTTAGATTTCTATTGCCTAGATTAATTCAATCCCATCTTAAATGAACGATTTCAATCTAAGGCACTGGCTTTTTTCCAATCTTAAATCGAATTGGAGGGTGTTGTTAGACTTGTGGGAGCCCACCATAAGTGCCGTTTTGATAATCCAAACCTGTAAACAATCACGTTGATCGGATATCGATAGTTATGTGATCAAATCCATTATGTATAAAAAAAATAGATAGTGAAAAAATAAACGGTTGATAGAAAACGGATCCGATGATATAGCTATCAATATTCGATTAACGTGGGTTTTTATTTGATGAGTTCTACATATTGAACGGTTCAGATTATCGAAACGGGGATCTGTGGTGGCCCCAACGGATCCAACGACACCTTTTAGTCCGATCTAGGATCGGAGGAAGCTAGTCCCTTCAATCAAATAAGTAAATACATTCTGATTTAGCAATTTTTTTTTTTTTTGTGAGAAAACATTAAGTTTTGATTAGGGGCAGATATACAAATTTTAATCTGCCAAACTTGACGCAACCGCATGAATTAGGAATTGTTCATAAATATTGATATATGTACATTATTGGATAAATTATAAATACATTTGTTAAGATCTGTTTAAAATGTAAATTATCTTTTGTGGTTTAAAAAATTACAAATACCTTCTTATCAGAATTTTTTATTTAACAGAATTAACAGTAAAAATGAAATTTCTAACTACTTTTTTATATAACAATAAAATTACATGGATTGTTAATTGAAACATATTTTTGACATCGTTAAAATTTATTAATTAATTTAATAATTTATTAATAAAATGGATTATTTATTATGCAATTATAAATTTGAAAAGGCATGATGTAATTTCTAGAATCGTAAGAATAATCTGTATTTTAAATAAATCTTAATAAATATGTTTATAATTTATCCTACATTATTTATACATTATATTATTTATTTATTCAACAAATAAAGTATTGAAAATTAAAATGGGCACTTTTCATTTTTGAGAAAAGCAGAATCTTCACTCCTCATTGTTAAGTTAAAAAAAGTATGATATATATATATGTATTTTGTTGTAAAATTTGATTTGTTTAGGAAAGAAATTAGAATTCTTTTCGTAAAATTATGAATTATTCAATTCGGCAACTCAATCTGTATCCACTCGTAAATCAGCCTAACCCGTTTGGTCGATTTTGAAATCATGAGTGGTTAGATGTGAATGAAAGTTTCTCAGCCTAAACAGCTTTCAATTGAATGGTGGAAGATATGTCAGCCGCTCAGACCTAACCCGCCAATACCCTAACATATAGGGTGTGTTTGTTTGGACGGACCGAATAAAAAGGGATTGTAATTCATCGGACTATTAGTCCTATGATACATTGTTCTGGGATTATTTGATTGGACTAAATTTGTATCTTATATTTGTTTAGTCATGGGATTAAATGTCTGGATTGGATTATTTTTAATTATCCAATGTTTATTTGAGATATTATGGAGAAGGATAAATACTCAAATGACTGTTTTATCCTTTTCAATTATTTGCTAAGTAATAGCAATATTAAACATAGCTTTAATATTTTAATTATTTTTAACTAGATTAAATAAAAATTTATTTTATTTTATTTTTTGCACAATATTTTAATTTTTTTGATTTATTATTTTCAATTAAATTAAATTTATAATTTATAATTTATATTTTTTATTTAATATATAATTTTAAATTGACGACAATAAAATAATTTTATTTAATATATAAATTAAATTTTCAACAACACTAAAAAAATTTAATTTATAAGGCCATAATTTATTATTTATTATTTTTAAATAAATTTAATTTATATTTTATATTTTTTATTTAATATAAAATTTTAAATTAACAACACTAAAAAAATAATTTAATTTAATATGTAAATTTAATTTTTTAACAACACTAAAAAAATTTAATTTATAGGGCCATAATTTATAATTTATTAAATTAAATTTATAATTTATAATTTATAATTAAAATTTTTTATTTAATATATAATTTTAAATTAACAACACTAAAAAAATAATTTATAAATGTTCAAAAGACTATTTTATTATTTTCTAATTGTTTGCTAAGTAATAACATAGAGGGTAAAATGAAAATTTCACAAAATAATCTCATGGGATACCAATCCCATGGTTTCTATCCTACCCTCCCCCATGGGATAGGATAATTCCATATTTGTGGGACTAATAGTCCGGAGGGACTATTAGTCCGGAGCAAAAAAAATGAAACAAACAATAGACTATTAATCCGGTAAGATTAATAGTCCAATCCTACCCCCTAATCATTCAAAACAAACACACCCATAGGGTGTGTCTGATTGGACGGACTAGATAAGGGGAGATTAGAATCTATCGAACTTGAGTCTTGGGACTGTGAATCTCCCGGACTATTTGGTTGGATTGGATATGTATCCCGTGTTTGTTTTTTCATGGGATTAGATGTTTGAAAAGGATTATTTTTAGTGAATCCAACGTTTGGTTGGACGGACTGGATAGGATAAATGAACAAAGGACTATTTTACCATTTTTCAATTGTTTACTAAGTAATAGCAATATTAAACATATCTTTATTATTTTAATTATTTTTAGCTAGATTAAATAAAAATTTATTTTATTCTATTTTTTACACAATTAAATAAATTTATTTTTTTAAATTAAATAAATAAAATATCAAAAAAAATATATGTTATTTTTTTAATTAAAATTTTAAATAAATTTGTTTTTAAAAATAATAATAATTAAACAATGAAATTAAATAAAACATCTATTAACATTTAAATAATGAAATTAAATAAAATATAAACAAAATTTTAAAATAAACCATCAATAAAATATTTAATTTTATTTAATTTTTTCAATGTTTTTTTTTAAGCACCATTTTTTTTTCAATGTTTGAAACATATACACAACAGCAGCAGCACTTCATGGTCTTACTACACAACAGCAGCAGCACGGGATAAATGATTTGTGCCACAATTACAGAGGGCAAAATGGTCATCTCACCCCTCTAATCCAAACAGTAAATAATCCTACCAATATTGTCCCACACCCCCCCTAGGATAGTATAATCCCCCATATGAGGGATTAGGAGTCCGGCCGAACTCCATGTCCGGCGGACTAAAAAAAAAAAAACATCGGATTGGATTTACTGTGCGGATTATAATCCGCACAGTAAATAATCTCCCCCTTATCCTCCTAATCAAACACACCCATAGTCTGCAAATTTAATTCAAAATTTTGTCCATGAGTGCTTTTATCATACACACTCTTAAAATATTATACCAAATGCATGTTGAGATCACAAAATGTTATAATTAAAACACTTTCAATCATAATTAAAAACTATAATGGTTTGTAATCAAATATTACTTGACGTATAATTAAAAACATTTGTCGGTCATAACCAAAATAAATACAAAAAATCATAACTAAGTTATAATTAACATCGCAATGTATCGTAATCAAATACTACAAAGGTTGTAATTTAGAAATAATACAAACCGTTTTAGAGGTGTATATAATAAAATTTTCCTTTTGTCTATTATATTTATTTAAGAAAAATGCTAAAAACAACTCCCAGAGTTGTTGTTAGTGTCAAAAAATTGTGTATTAAAATATGTAAAAGTATTTTAAAATATGTGAAAATTAGAATTATAAATATTTTAGACTTTTGTGGTGCTTAGGGTTGTCATCAGCAAAATTCTTTATTTAAAAGAAAAAATTGGTGATAAATATAAAAGGGTAAATTACAAATACACTATTAGAGATTTACTTAAAATATACATTGTCACTTGTAATTCTGAAAATTACAAAACTCCCATGTCAAAGTCCGTCATTTACTAGAATTAATAGAAAAAATAAAATTCTTTAATTTTTTTTCTTTTACGAAAATAAAATTATTATAAATATTAATTGAAAGAAAAATGCTTGGGAGTAATAATTGGGCACCACCAATTCACCCATAATGACATAAAATGGACCATCTAAAGGGGTGAGCCCACACTCCTCTTTCTATCACTCTTTTCCACATCATTAAGGATAGATTAGAGGTGCTAGATTGGTGAGATGTAGCATAATTGAAATGAAGCATGTAGCGTATTGTGGACAATATCAATTGTTTTATTTATTTATTGAGTGAAAAACACATTTGTAATAGTTTTATTCTTACTTTTTCGGTTTGTTGTTTCTCTCTATTCTCAAACACCATCGCCGACCACATCTGTCCACCCTTAGAAAAGTCATCAGCGGCGATTAACAGTGATGACGGACAAAAAGGCAGAGGTATTATGGTATTTCGAATTTTTTTTTTGGGTCTTTTTAGCCTAAAAAGAATAGAGTTTGCAGCAAGGGAAATGCTCTAGCGTGCACTCTTAAAGGGGTGCATAACATATGCAATCTATTATAAAAATGTATAATTTTATAACAAAATTTTATAACATTAATCACAACATGTGTAATTTCATCACAAATTGACGTAATAAAAATGTTCAAAATTTTATAGTTGATGTTGCAAAATTTTATGGCTTGGTTACAATATTTTTGTTACGCCAATTTGTTATGAGGTTACACATTTTATGATTAATATTATAAAACTCTAAAGTAAAGTTACACATTTTTATGATAGGTTGCATATGGTGTGGGGGGTGCACACCGGACAGCTTCCTTTTGGGGAGGAGCTATTGCTTAAAAAATTTCAAAATTAGATCTTTGGCTTGAATACCTTATTTAAATTTTATTTATTTTTTAAATGAGTTTAAATATATTGTGAATTTAAATGAATCGAATTTGGGTGTCTATCTATTTAAATATATACTACTTTTTTTGGTTAACAAGTAAACTCCTCAAGTCTGTCCTCCGTTGACTTTGGAATCAACTACCTAATATCGGTTGTCGGAGTAGGATGAGGGGCAAACCTCAGGTGTGTGCACCGACTCCACAATGTACACACTATTTCAGTCAGAGGGTGCAGCGGCCAGGATTCAACCTCACATCCAAACCCTCGATACGGTTCGTTTAGCACTTAGAGAGCCGTCTTAGGACCATTGCACTAAACCCTTGGGAGTTGGCCCTGGAGAGTGTGGAACCTGGGACCTTAAAGTTTATGCCCCAAAACTTTACTAAAGTGTCACAATCCCTTGGGTTTATATACTATTACTTACTCACCTTCTTTACCACATTACCAACCACAATCTCACCACCACATCGCATTGTTGCTGCCACCGCCACTTCTATTGTTATCGCCGTTGTCTCTTTATCACTATTACTACCACCACTATTTATTGAAAAAATAATAATAAAGTAAATGAATTCATCATGTTTATTTGTCCAACTTTTATCCAATTAAATTCAAGTTTATTTGTCCAACATTTATCTAATTCAACTTAATTCATTTAAATCTATTTGTTATGTATTATATAGAAAAAATAAAAAAGTGATCAACTTATTATAAGCAAGCAAATTTTAAATTCATTTGAGGTAGGTTAAAAAAGTGTACAAATTAAGCCTAAACCATTCTGAAATTCACCATACTAAAATTCAATGTTTTCTTAATAGTTCTATTAAAATGTGTGTCCAAATCTTTATGTAGTAATGATTCGTTTGATTCAACTTTGAGTTTAAAGTGGACAATTATAAATCATTTTAGCTTTCTCGTAACTAGTCTATTTAATTTATTTAAATTCTTTTTGTATCATATGTCAAAGTAAAAGTTGAACCAAATATTTTAACATAGATTTTAAAAATAAAAATTATTTTAAAGAAATCTAATAAATTATACCAAGTGGCCTGAACATTAATCATAAAATTGTGTGAGAAAATTAGGATATAATAAATCTCGAGACAATATTCAATGCCTAGAAGAGTATTTGAAGCATGAAGCAAAGGATTCTGATATTCCAACAAATGTCTTAGATGTATTGATAATACGAGAGTTATTGTCAATTATCAATCACTACAAAAATTTTGGTTTTTTGCGACGGCACTGTGCCGTCGCAAATACTCTTCATGCTGTCTCAAAAAACTTTTAATGACGGCAAGTGAGGGTCACAACAGAGGGCGTTGCAATGCCGTCGCTTTTTTTTAGCGACGACAATTGGTACCTTTTGCGACGGCAATTTGTTGTCGACTATAATATGTAAAAAAGTTAGACTTTTTTGTGACGGCACCATTTTACTGTTACTAAAGTGTTATTTGAGACGGTAAAAAATGCTGTCGCGAATGGTTCTATTTTTGTAACGCCCTGCTATTTCATATATGAATCCATCGCAACCAATATAACAACACACCTCAAAGCCATCATTTTCACTGAACTAAGAATTAAAATTTATAACTTCTGTATTCACATGTCCTTAAAATCTTGTACCCAACTCCAAGTTCTACAAACATGATGACAATTACAATAGAAGAACCCCATGGGTGTACAAGACAACAATAAAACAAGTCTAATAGCCCTATTACAAAACTCTAAGTCTTTACAGTATAATATTCTTAACTGTCAATCCCAGAACCGCTTACTTCAAGTGACCACTGTAGTTGTACAACATTATTTCCTAAAAAATAGAATAGGGGTGAGCTATATGCCCAGTACGAATACATTTAACCAAGTATTTAATCATTTGAATAAATTTATGGCACCATTGAGACAAAACATAATAAGTAGTTATGAATACATGTAATTTTCATTGATTACGTAAATAAATAACGATTAAGCATGGACCATTACATTTCACACCTTTACAACACAATAATTAAACAATCACGTCAATGGAAAACAAACCATGAGTCCCATGTAAGAGTCCAACACAAGTTGCTTTAGTTTCAAAAACCATAGCCCACATTTGCCGGCTATTATACTGTAGGAAGTGGGCACCCAAAAAAACCATTCGTTTTTCCACTTTTGCAGGACTGTGTGGACACCCAAAAATATTTTTCCCACATTCGTCTAGCGATAAGCCTAGACAGGACATTTGGGCACCTTTTAAACTCCCTGCGCGGATACCAACACAACACCACATTTTCCAAAAATTGACTCTTACCTGGACTCATGCACAATTAACAATTTCATCACATTTGAATTCCATCAACAAACATCCATCATCACAATAGATGAAACACCACACAATATTCAAAGAATAATAACATTCAAGTCACAATTCCTTTACTATATCAACATCTACATCTTTCATCTCTTAATTGTTCATAATATTCCATGAATCAAAGGAAATTTCACTTAATTTAGTGTTTTCTATTCAAATTGAAAAGTTAGGGTTTTACCAAATTTGGGGTTTCTCTCATTCATCATAGATATAGGCTTTAACAACATTTATATATATGTTTTTAGCAAAAAAGTAAAGAAATTTCAAGCAAAAGTCAAGCAAAATGATTTATTTGTGTAAAACATGGTTTTAATCCAACAAGATCCTCAAATTTGCTTATGAGTCACAACAATACCATGAAATCTCTTCAAAATAAAGAAATACTAGGATAAAAGTATCCCTACCTCAAAGAAATGAAAAGAAAACTCGGAGAAACCCAAAGTTGATGAAATCTCGAAGTCCTTGGATCAAAAGAAAGCCCTCGACACGCTCTCCAACCTTCCTCAAGGGACCTAGGCGAGAAGATTCTTCTAGATGAGTAGATTTAGCTATCTAAGTGGGAAAAAGTTGGGTTTAGAGAGAGGGGAGAGAGGCTCACGGTTTGAGAGGAAAGAGAAGGAGAAAATCATGAGAGAGAAGAGTGTTGGGTTTATTTATAGTAGTAGAAAAGTAGCCCTAAGGTCATTGTAAAGAATAAGCCCCAAACCCCCAAAAGTAGGGCCCATTCGAACCCAAAAATTCTGGAAATAACATGCAGAGGTCAACTCTTTGGGCAGATGTGTCAACCCTATAGGTAGAAAAAACAATCTGGCACAAGTAAGGAGGGGTCAACCCTAATTTCCAGCAACTAACACACAAATTCTACAATATAAGAGGGTCGACCCTTCCTAAACTGGTGTTGACCCTATAGAAGACTAGTAGAGGCACTAAGTATTCAAACATGTATAACTCTCTCTTTTGGACTCCGTTTTAGGTCGTTCTTGTGTCCAAATCGAAGCCCTGGAAACAAGCTTTCCAGTGGTTCTAACCTCACATTCAAATTCAAAGTATGGAAGGAGAAAAGGGATAAAGAGTGAAGGTTGGTCAAAAACGAAAAATCAAATTTGGGGCTTTTGATCTAATCTTGCCTAAATACCTTGTTAAGGCTTCAATCAAGGTTTTAAACATCCTCCAAGGGTCCTCAATCATAATATTTAAAGTTCACTTGCCAACTCATCAATGTCAACAGTCCGACAATCATACAAGTTTTAAGGTGATGGGGTATTAATTTACACCAATCCAATATGAATTAGAATCCGAGTCATTATAGTTTTTTTATGACGGCATGTCCATTGTCGCCAATGGTCCTACTATTTTTTTGCGACAGTATGGTGCCGTCTTAAAAAAAAAAAAACACTACAATAAAATTATTAAAAATATTAAAATTACCTGTTATAAATGAAAAACAATTGAAAAAGAAACCAATAATTGCATAATAATATAAAAATTTCTGTATAGAAAAAACAAATTTTCCATAATAAAAATATTCTTGCATTCCTAACTACGCATCAACAAAATTACCCCACTACATAATGTTCCATAATACATATATAATGTTTAAATACATAATGTTGTTTATAATTCAAAATAACATAAACCAAAATTACAAGTTTTGCTCACCATTCTCCGTGGGTAACAAAAACAAAAATTAGTTGCATTCTTCATAGACATACATTGCACAAGAAGCAAAACTCTTACTCGGGAAATATCTGAAAACAAAAAATAAATATAATTAATGAAAATATAATTTTGTATTAATATGTTAATTACAAAAAAACATAAAAATGTAACTACTATACAATTACAAAGATAATTAAGTAAATAATTTTGCCTAGACTGAAATCCGGCTCTAACTCCCAAACCGGGAACCTGATTCGAGTCCCGTCTTCTCCCACAAGTTTCTCGTGCCTAGATGGTCGTGTGTGCCAAGTTTTATGCTACTCCGACGCCGTTTGGTGATTTTGGACGTTAACACCTTGAATTCTAAGTTTCTTAAAAAACTAGTTTATTTCTTAAGAATGAAATTCGGCTCTAACTCTCAAATTGGAAACTTGATTTGAGTCTCGTCTTCTCCCATAAGTCTCTCATGCCTATGCGATTGTGTGTACCAAGTTTCGTATTACTCCGACACCGTTTGGTGATTTTGGGGCATTAACACCTCAAATTCTAAGTTTCTTAATAAACTAGTTTGTTTTTTAAGAGTAAAATCCGGCTCTAACTCTCAAATTGGGAACTTGATTTGAGTCTTGTCTTCTTCTACAAGTCTCTTGTGCCTAGGCGGTCGTGTGTGCCAAGTTTCGTGTTACTCTGATGCTGTTTGGGGATTTTGGGGCATTAACACCTCAAATTCTAAGTTTCTTAAGAAACTAGTTTGTTTTTTAAGAGTGAAATACGCTCTAACTCCCATATCGGGAATCCGATTCGAGTCCCGTCTTCTTCCACAAGTCTCTCATGCCTAGGCACTCGTGTGTGCCAAGTTTCATGCTACTCCAACGCCGTTTGGTGATTTTTGAGCATTAACACCTCAAATTCTAAATTTCTTAAGAAACTAGCTTGCCTAGAGTGAAATCCGGCCCTACATCCCAAATTGGGAACCCGATTCGAGTCCCGTCTTCTCTCACAAGTCTCTCGTGCCTAGGCGGTTGTATGTGCCAAGTTTCGTGCTACGCCGACGCCGTTTGGTGATATTAGGGCATTAACATCTCAAATTCTAAGTTTCTTAATAAATTAGTTTGTTTTTTAAGAGTGAAATACGGCTCTAACTCCCAAACTGGGAATCCAATTCGACTCTTGTCTTCTCCCACAAGTCTCTTGTGCCTAGGTGGTCGTGTGTGCCAAGTTTCGTGCTACTCCGACGCTGTTTGGTGATTTTGGGGCATTAACACCTCAAATTCTAAGTTTCTTAAGAAATTAGTTTGTTTCTTAAGAGTGAAATATGGCTCTAACTCCCATACCGGGAATCCAATTCGAGTCCCATCTTCTCTCACAAGTCTCTTGTGCCTAGGTGGTCATGTGTGCCAAGTTTCATGCTACTCCGACGTCGTTTGGTGATTTTGGGGGCATTAACACCTCAAATTCTAAGTTTCTTAAGAAACTAGTTTGTTTCTTAAGAGTGAAATCCGGCTAACTCCCATACCAGGAATTCGATTCGAGTCCCATCTTCTCCCACAAGTCTCTCGTGCCTAGGCGGTCATGTGTGCCAAGTTTCGTGCTACTCCGATGCCGTTTGGTGATTTTGGGGCGTTAACACTGCGAATTCTAAGTTTCTTGAGAAACTAGTTTGCCTAAAGTGAAATCCGGCCTTAACTCTCAAATCAGGAATCCGATTCGAGTCCCATCTTCTCCCACAAGTCTCTAGTGCCTAGGCGGTCGTATGTGCCAAGTTTCGTTCTACTCCGACGCCGTTTGGTGATTTTGGAGCGTTAACACCTTGAATTTTAAGTTTATCAAGAAACTAGTTTGCCTAAAGTGAAATCTGGCCCTAACGGCCAAATCGGGAACCCAATTCGAGTCTGGTCTTTTTCCACAAGTCTCTCGTGCCTAGGTGGTCGTGTGTGCCAAGTTTCGTGCTACTCCGATACCATTTGGTGATTTTGGGGTAGTAACACCTCAAATTCTATGTTTCTTAAGAAATTAGTTTGTTTCTTAAGAGTGAAATTCGGCTCTAATTCCCAAACCGGGAATCCGATTTGAGTCTCGTCTTCTCTCACAAGTCTCTTGTGCCTAGGCAGTTGTGTGTGCCAAGTTTCGTGCTACTCCGATGCCGTTTGGTGATTTTGGGACATTAACACCTCAAATTCTAAGTTTCTTAAGAAACTAGTTTGTTTCTTAAGATTGAAATCCGACTCTAACTCCCAAACTAGGAATTTGATTCGAGTCTTGTCTTCTTCCACAAGTCTCTCGTGCCTAGGCGGTTGTGTGTGCCAAGTTTCATGCTATGTTAGAACATATGAAACGTGAAAAATATTTTCTTGATTATAATGTATGTGAAGTATTACAACATTAGTAACAGAGAGCAAAGGTAAACTGTATTTTGCACACAAACTAGTTATTTAGCAACATAATTATGAAACAAATACAAAATTTAAAGATCTAATAAAACAAGCAAAAGCACATGTCAACCAGTTTCAAACACAACAACCAATTTTGTTTAAAATGAAAAATCGACAATTCAAAAAAATCGTTTAATACAATTTGTACAGTATTTTTCCTAACAAAAAGCAAGTTCTAGATGCTAGATAGAAAATGAGTTCTGGTGTGCCCAATGTTTAAAAAATTTGGTGCCACAAAATGTGTTTTTATTTGGACCACCGTCATGTTTATTTGGGCCACAAAATTTGGTGCCACAGAATGAGTTCTAGTTTGACAAGTAAGCCAAAGGTAGAGGATACTACACAAGGTAGACCTCAGTAGAAATTATCTTTTGCTTCCGGGCAAATTTTTTATTTTTTTGTTTTTGGATAGCTCCATATTTGGTTCATTGAGGCAATTTTATGTGATACTCCAACTTCATATTTAAAATTTTATATTTTTATTAAATTTTTAAAAATAACTTAATAAATATCAAGTGATAAATAATATGGAAATATGTTTCAAGACCATCAAATAATCATTTGGTTCTCACTCATGAAAGAAAAACAAAGAAACATAGAACCAATCAAGTGTAGCATCCCAACTATGTAGAACATTGTTAGGATCAGCTAAGTTGGTCTTCAACGCATTCAAGGCATCGCCTGTTCTCCATAATCACTTCTTTATTAGATATCCATTATAATAAAAGGAGTGATTATGGATTTAATTAACAATAATCAGAGTTACAGAAATTGGGGCGTTACAGTGGGTATCAATCTACACACTTTGATAATTTGAAATTTTCAGAACACATAAAAATTGCACTAGTAAAGCTAAGTAAGTACCAAAATTTGTGCATAAATAGAATCCTATCGAGATTATATAATGTGAAGAAGCTCATCTCAAACTTCAAATTTCAAATTCAAGTAATTTTCAAATCATCAAACTCTTAGATAGTAATTCCTAGCTCCAAACTCTCCAATTGAAGTTCAAACCTCATAACCAAAGAAATATTTTAATGTAGTGATTGCCGATTTCGATTATGCAAAAGTCAAAACCAAAATAACACAATCGAACAAGCATGTATAGCCTCAAAAAAGGGGTCAAAATCGAGGGTAACAGAAATCAATATGCCCTTTCGGTATTACCAAAGACATGTAGTAACCAAGAAATCACCAGAAAAAAGGCAAAGAAGAGTCGAGGCCGAGATCGCAGAGACAGCTCGATCTATGAGAAGAAGCTAAAAACCTAGATTTCTCATCAACTCTTGCGCCGATGCTCGCCTCAGCGCCGCCTCTGCCTTACAGAGAGAGAGAGAGAGAGAGAGAGAGAGAGAGAGAGAGATGGGGATTTTTGGTACAAAAGATTAGGGATTTTTGGTATAGGGGGGAAAATTAAGCAGGAATCAGATTTTAAGTTTTTTTTTTTTTTTTTTGCGACGTCAAGTATAACCGTCACAAATGAAAATTTAAGGTTGCGTTTGGTAACATTTACGTTTTTTGTTTATGTTTACAAAAATTTTATAAATAGGTTTTTGTTTATTTTTAGAAAAACATAAACTGTAAACGCGTTTAGTTTAAACAAAATGTTTAAAAATTTAAAAACATAAACTAAAAAATATTTGTCTAAGCCTAAAACATTTATATTTATTTATTTTTATTATTTTTGACAATGGGATTATACACATTATAATTGAAAAAAAAATTTAATTGAAAAAAAAATTGATTGGCAAAAATTAATTGAAAAAATAATTGAAAAAAAAATATTTGAGAAAAAAATTATTTCAAAAAAAATTTAATTAAAAAAAAATTGTTAGTCAAATTTTAAAATTTCTGTTTAAAAACCAACGTAAACAAATTTTTTTTAATTAATTTTTTTCAAATATTTTTTTTTTCAGTTACTTTTTTCTTTGAATAATTTTTTTCAATTAATTTTTTTTTTCAATTACTTTTTTTTCAATTATTTTTTTTTCAAGTAATTTTTTTTCAATTAATTTTTTTTTCCAATTAATTTTTTTTTTCAATTATAATGTGTACGATCCCATTGTCATAAATAATAAAAAATAAATATAAATATTTTAGGCTTGAACAAACATATTTTTTAGTTTATATTTTTTAAAATTTTCAAACATTTTGTACAAATCAAACGCATTTGTTGTTTATGTTTTTCTAAAAATAAATAAAAATCAGTTTATAAAATTTTGTAAACATAAGCCAAAAACGTAAAAGTTACCAAATGTTACTTGTAAAAATTTCAGTTTTTTGCTTGCCGTCGCTAATACTTCTAATGCCGTTTTATCAAAATAGTCTTTTTTTTTTGAGACGGCACCTATTACCGTTGCAAAAAACAGCTTTATTTTTGACAGCATAGGTTACCGTCGCAAAAAATATACATTATTTGTGACGTCAGTTGTTACCGTCGCAAAAAGTTACTTTTTTGTGACATGAAGGGGTGTCGTCGCTAAAAACCCATTTATTAGAGACGACAAGTGGTGTGATCGCAAAAAAATCACTTTTTGTGACGGTAAATAATGCCGTCACAAATGCTACCGTGTTATAAAGCCCATTTTCTTGTAGTGAATAAACAGTCTTGTGCAATTGCCCTTACCATTTATAAATTTGAAAGAAAAATAGTTTGGTTTGATTTATTAAGGGAAAAAAATACAAATTTATTTAATTTGGCTAAGCATATAGACTTCAATAAATCAGAATGATGAAAAATAATTCATGTGACTAACTTCACTTGATTGAAATGAAAGACTTGGTTTCATTGATTGGTTGATAATTTGGTTTAACAAATTTTCTTTTTAATGTACTAATGGAAGAGAAAATTAAACTTTGTCAAGTTCATGTTAGCACATTGGTTTTATTGTTTGTCTGAGTATTTCCAAACCAATACTCTTGATTAGAAGATGAAAATATTTTATTTATTTAAAAAGTAAATATAGAATATCTCACTATTCAACCAAATTTTAACAAAAAATATTTCATTTTTTTCTCCCCTCCAAAATTAACCATTCATTTTCTCTCCATCCATTTTCCTTGACAGCTATTCTCTTATAAAAAGTCAGAATCCTTTTACAATAAAGAGTTTTTCATATTGATCATTTAAAAAATGAGTTGTACAAAAAGTGGTGGTGATGAATTCGAATTCTCCAAACTACTAAATTATATAAATTTGTGTTCATTAATACACGTTTAATTTTTATATTTTTTCTCATTTTGGCCGTTCATGTTCTACGTTTTTCTCCTAAAGCTAATTTCTGCTTAAAATTAGTTAAAAAATATCACATTAACTGTCATATAATATAAAAAATATATTATTATATTAGGGTTTGGGTTTGTGTCAGAGATGTGAGTTATAGATAATAAAATATTTTTATTCCATATGGTTGTCAATGTGTTATTTTCGGTCTAATTTTGGAATAAATTGAAAAAATCTTGAAATATGAAGGGCCAGTGAGGAAAAAAAAAAAAAAACTATAAGAGTCAAAGTAAAAAAATAACCAAATATAAATGGAGCAAAGTGTAACAATAAGTTTTATTTAGATTATGAATTTAAGTAGGAATTTGAAAAAAAAGAAAGAAAAGAATAAGTAACGAAATATTAATGGAATTACTTTTCTCTATTTTCTTTATTTTTTAATTTTTAAATTACTATTTAAATTTATAATTCGAACACAAATTTTAAATTGTTGACTGTTATATTCATAAATTAATTAACATATGAGAAATAATTATAATATATTCATCCAACTTGGAGTTGACAAAAATAAATCTAGTTGAGAAGTCAATGCCACTAGTTTATGCAGTAACTCTGGTTCTCAACTCCAGCCGACTTCTTATTCACATAAAACAAAAAAGCCAGAACAAGTATTTAGAACATTTCAAAGGAAACTTGATGGATTTGCGGCTAAAGCAAATAGCAGGATTCACAAATAAATTTTGTAAACAAGCTCGAAATATATTCAAAATTGGATTTGTTCATTGTATGAGAGAGTTTAAGAATGTCGTTAAAAAATTCAAAAATCTTCAAAAATTTTTGAAGAAAAATTTGAATTCTTTAAAAAATGATGAGAGATTTAGATTCTTCAATGGTCACAACTAAGAACACAAAAGTAAAGAGATGAGATTGGATGAAGAAGAAGACAAAATAGTTAGAGAGAGAATAATGGCAAGGCTCTCCTATGGATCTTCCACTTTCACTTTCAAGGTTGATAATGGAGAAGGGAAATTAGTTCTTTCTAAAGAGTTATCTCTCTAAAATCCATCCCTTGTAAAGCTATGAATGTGTGCTATTTATAGGCACCTCATGATGTAGGATGAAGTCCATGTGCTGGGAAATATTCTCTTTAACCACCTTGTCCAAGGAGGTGACCTCTCCGAGGATGAAGAAAATCGCGAAGAGGAGATCAACCTCTCGGTGAACCCTTTTTCTTAGCCACACCTAACCAATTATTCCTAATCATCCCAAAAGGTCAGGGGTAATTTCAGAGGACGCCCTATTGCAGAAGGGTCAGGGGTAGTTCCAGAGAATACTCTGCCGCAAATATTGCCGAGTCTTAGGGACTCTCTAGATCATGCCACCCCGACCCAGGTATAGGCTAGTTTAATTGAAGAGTGAATTTATCTCTACTCATCGTCCTCGGGATCGAATCCTTTGTTATGACTCCATCATGCCTATGTTTCTGGTGCGTAAATTTTGGAAAAGCTCCGAGCTCGCAAGTGTTCTAGGACTCATTAATGGAGTGATTTCTAGATTGCATTCGAATCTATTCAAAGCCAAGCGCTTTGGATCTCTAGGTTCGTGGATCCGAACCCTTTCGAGGCCGGGCCCGAGTAAGTCTCTAAGTTTGTGGATCCGAACCCTTTCTAGGTTTAGAGTGATTCGGCTCTTTTGATGGCAATTAATTCGGGCCCACTAATCTTGGACTTTTTGATTAGGCCTAATTAATTGAGTGGACTCAAGTTAACTCCTCCTACATTTGCCCCTTGCGTGTATGAGATATTTTAGTTTTCTCAGACATGCATATTTTCACCTTTTCAGCCATGTTTCGTATTACGTCATCGGGAACATTTTGTCTTCATGTAGCTTTTGGATAAGATTGATAATCCATCGTGATTTATGGATAAAATCAACGATTAATAAGAAATATATATATATATATATATTCTTTTCACAGACTTTTTTTTTTTTAGAACATCTCAATATATATATATTTTCACTTCAAGCAAAAATAAAGCACCACCATCATTATTTTATTCTAAAAAAGATAAGGCTTACACCTTTTTTTTCTTTTTTTAAAGTTAAACTTGACTTTACTTTTCCTTCAATCAACTTACATAATTCAAATTTACAGACGCTCCAGAATATTTGAAGGCCTTATTGTATGAGCAATGATACATTCCTCTAATTTTGGAATTTTAATTGAGCTCTAATGATGTAACAAAGAATAAAAAAAATTATAAAAAAAATCAAGGCCAAAACATCACGTGGGATCTACCTCCATTAGAGCTCCTTTATTAGAGTTCTCAATCATTTTTATTATTGTATATATATATATGCTTAGGCTATGTCAGCACCATTAACATCACACTTTTTTTTGAGAAAAAGGACAAACCCTAATCCTTATCTTTCTTTCCTTTTTTTTTTTTGGAAAATCCATTGCGACTGACTCTTTCTCTACAAGACAAACCCAGATTTCATCATTTTCAAAGAGGCTCTATTTCTGCAATAACGGAGGCCGACACCAGCTGCTTGCATTTAGATCTCTCTCTCTCTCTCTCTCTCTCTCTCTCTTTTATTTATTTATTTTTTTTATGCTTCGCCTTCCTTACCTCACTACCGAAGAAATTTTTTTTCCAGTTTGCACGCTGTTCATTGCTGCAGCTCCAGGCCCTGCCGTCGTCGGTGCTAACCACGCCGCCGACTTAGCGTGGCACTGGTTTGCCCAACTGCCCATTGTCGTGCTGTCATTCTCGGCTTACACCGCCTTTGGTGTTCATTCTCTTCCTACTCCTTCGAGTTTGTGAGCAAGTGTTCGCCGAAACCCCATTCTTGAACTTTTGATTTTTCTGATACACATATATATATATATATATTTTGTTGCTCATGAACCTGGACTTGCAAAGAATATATTTGGGATTTGTGTTCTTGACTTCTGAAATAGATAGTGCTTTGTTATTGACAGAAATAAAGCTCTTGTTGAATCTTGATTTGCATGAGAAATGTAGTCTTGAAATTCATGTTTTGAAACTTGACCTTGTGTTGATAAATCTAATCTTAATAGAATATTTGATGCTTGCATGGAGCTATTGATGTCGAGGGTAGAGATGTTATAGGAATGATTGTTGTTGCTAGCTTTAAGGATAGTGGATGTCATGCTCGAAAACTCTTGATGAAGAATTCCTCGTAGAATTTGTTGATATGATGAAATATCTTGTCAAAGAATGAAGAAAAAGAAAGAGAAAAATATATATTATTGTTTGTTAAACTCAGATCATCGGAGAAATAAATAGTTGATGTCGACATTTTGTTTGAACATTGTTGCTTTTCGGCTTGAGAGGAACCGGTCTGAAGAGACAAAGCCTTGATTGTTGCATTTTCATGAACTTGCTCGGAGGAATAGAATTGTTGTAACTTAAATAGATCATTATTATTTGTTGGTATTGCCCCATTCTAATAATGCCTGAATCATGATATGAAATTGATATTGCTCATCTTGTTTATCGACTTTACTACTTCAGGAAAATGAATTCTTGCGCTAAATCCAAGACCTCGGGGCCCTCAGAACCCACACTAATAATAGCAAGGGATGTCCCTCAGAAGTCTGAATAGAAGTGAGGCTGTCCCTCACGAGTCCGAAAGTAGCATACACCCTGTTTCGGCAAGAAAGATCCCTTCTGGCAAGCAACCGAGTCTACCAAGCTCGTACTAACGGAAGTAAAGATTGTTCCTTGGAAGTCAAAGCAGAGGCAAAGCTATCCCTTGGAAGTTCGAGTGGATATACACTTTCTTCTCCAGCAACTAATGGAAGCAAAAGCTGTCCCTCGAAAGTCTGAGTAGGAGTACACTCTACTTCGACAAGAAAGATCCTTGTAGCTCGCATTGATGGAAGCAAGGGCTATTCTTTGGAATTTCGAGTGGGAACACTCACTCTGCTTCAACAAGAAAGACCTTCGAAGCTTGCACTGATGAAAGTAAGGGTTGTTTTTCGAAAGTCCGAGTGGATGCACACTTCTACTTCGACAGCTAATGGAAGCAAAGGCCACGACCTTGGGGTCCTTAGAACCCA
The DNA here is from genome assembly GCA_025200525.1 of Camellia lanceoleosa. Lineage (NCBI taxonomy): Eukaryota > Viridiplantae > Streptophyta > Magnoliopsida > Ericales > Theaceae > Camellia > Camellia lanceoleosa. The sequence goes on from CM045761.1 coordinate 84,797,849, forward strand.
GACTAATGAGAGTAAAGGCTATCTCTCAGAAGTTCGAATAGAAGCAAGGTTGTCCCTTAGGAGTCCGAATAGTAACACACACCCTACTTTGGCAAGAAAGATCCCTCTAGAAGACAACCGAGTCTACCAAGCTTGCACCAACAGAAGTAAAGATTTTCTCTCGGAAGTCCAAGCGGAAGCAAGGTTGTTCCTCAAGAGTCAGAATAGTAGCACACATCCTACTTTGGCAAGAAAGATCCTTGAATCTCATATTGATGGAAACAGGGGCTATTCTTCGGAAGTTCGAGTGGGAACGCACACTCTGCTTCAATCAAGAAAGACCCTCGAAGCTTGCTCTGATGGAAGTAAGGGTTGTTCTTTAGAAGTCCGAATGGGAGCAAGGCTGTCCCTCAGGAGTTCGAATGGCATCATGCACCCTACTTCGGCAAGAAAGATCCATTCTGACAGGCAACCGCGTCTTGAGGGCTGTTCTTCAGAAGTCCAAGTGGGAACACATACTCTACTTCAATAAGAAAGATCCTTGAAGCTCGCACTGATCGAAGCGAGGTCTGTTCTTCGAAAGTCTGAGTAGGAACACATGCTCTACTTCAACAAGAAAGATCTTCGAAGCTCGCACTGATGGAAACAAGAGTTGTCCCTCGGAAGTCCAAATAGAAGTGAGGGTTGTCCCTTAGAAGTTTGGGTGGAAGCACACTCCTTTCTTTGGCAAGAAAAATCCTTCATGGCTGGCAACCGAGTCTACTACTCATTTTCTTTAAAGGGAAATAAAAAATTGAACACTGTCTCAATCAACATAACATAATGAAGATACACAATATGGAGAACATAAATTTCTAATAGAGATACACAATGTGGAGAAAATAAATTTCTTCATAACATAAGAAAGAAAGATAAAACTTCTTGGACAATGTAGTAAATACAAATTGTAAATTTCATAGATAGACTTCTTCTACAGAATATTGACACTTTCCCCTAGAGTTGCAAGGTCATTTGGAAAACTTTCACCAGCTGCTCGGGTTGTGGCCGTCATATGTTATCATAGCCACGTCTTCTAAGATATCCTGAGGCCCTTGTTCTCTGAACTCTAGCTCATCTACTTCGACTTTCTTTCTAAAGATCTTCTTAAGCGTTCAACACTTTTCTGTAGAATGTCCTAGTGATCGGTAGAAAACACAATAATTAGGACCCTCACGGTCCTTCTTCGGCAAAAGCTCTTCGACGTGAGGCAACTTTAGTTCCCCGTCTGCCACCCATTCTTTAACTAAGGCCTTCTCTTCCTCAACACTACACGGAAAAGGAGTGTTATCTTCACAGTTTTTTTCTTTTCTGACCTCTAAATTCCTCTCTTTGTGACTTTTGTGTAGAAGATACGGAAGTTGCAGTGACAAAAGGTCTTCGGGATGACTTGAAGCTGGTTTTATAATTAGTCTCGAACCCGATCTCCTGAGATTGAGGTACGTTGATGTTCCGAGATGCTTTAATTAGTACCGAGAAGGTAGGTAGCTTGTGATTAACAAGAAGCATCTTGTACCCGTTATGCCCCTTCAACACATATTTAAACTAAGTAGCTTTCCTCCACAGCCTCATGACAGTCCATGGCTTTGTCTTGGAACCTCTTCACATATTCGAGAATCTCTTTACCCTCTTGTTGCTTTTCCTTACATAAGGTAAGTGCGGTCACCTTCTCAACTTCTTGAAAGAATTTGGCGTGGAATTTGTTGACCATCTCCTTCTAACTCCGAACAGAGTTTGGGGTCAAGTTAACGTATCAATTATATGCTCGATTAGTGAGGGACTTAGAAAATTCTCTCAGCCGAATGACGTGGTTTGAACCATGAATACCCAGAGTCTTAATGAACCGCACAATATGTTCTCGAGCATTTCCTTGTTTGCCATTAAATTTGATGAACTTCGACACTGTGTACCCCTCCGGGTATGGATAACTCAACATCTCGATAGGGTATGGTGGCTTGATATCTAGATCGGGCAAAGAGAATAAGGTCCTCTTGTCCCATTCGAGATCGAACATGGCTTGCACATCGGTGAGAGTGAGAAATTGTTGAGGGAGAGAACTTGATGGTGGTATTCTCAGAACTTGGCTTGTAGACTCGAAGACCGAGCTTGGAGCGACTTGGTCATTTGGGTGTTGAGAATTCACCATCGGTGAAGACACTTGATGATATTGGCCATCGGCACCTATAGATAAGCCATTTGATGATGGGACATTGAATTGGGTCCCATAAAGTCTATTGCACGTCGTGGCTATATTGGGTTAGACTTGCAAACTTAGCATCGGAACCAAAGGAGACTCGCTCGGTACATGAGTAGAATATACAATTTGTGGACCAAAATTAGGCATGAGTGGAGCACCATTTGGTAGAGAAATTTCTGTGGGCCTTCTTTGAACTTCCATCACCGCTGGAACACCATTCATCGCGTCAGAGACTTCTCCAACCACCGATGGACCATGGCTCGATCCTCCGATTGCGTGATTTTGCGCTCCATAGGCCACAGGTTGGCTATGACTTGTTTTTCATAGAACTTGATTTTGCACACCATTTTGAGCAACTTCAAGGAGAATTTGGAGTAAGTCTTGATGATTTTGACCATTCCCAATATCACCATGAAGTTGTTGATGCTTGCTGGCATTGACTTGACCTCCATTTGTTGCCGGTGGTGCGAAATGCGAATCTATCACCAACATGGTGTGGGTGAGATTTTGAAGGGTTGTGAGAATCTCTTGTTGAGTGTGTTGGAGTCCTTGAATGGCTTGAAAGATAAGAGGTGAGTCTTGAACTTGAGTTTTCTTATCACCACCATTGGAAGAGCCTTGTTGATGAACTTCTTCTTCACCTGCCTTCTTCACCAGAGTTGTGTAGATTCTGAATCTTGTTGAGACCATTAACCAATTCGCCTCCCTAGCAGACTCACCAGAATGTATGAGAGGGTTCAAGAACGTTGTTAGAAAATTCGAAGATCTTCGAAGATCTTTGAAGAAAAATTCGAATTCTCTAGAAAATGATGAGAGTTTTAGATTCTTTAATAGTCACAACTAAGAACATAAAAGCAAAGAGATGATAGAGATACGAGATTGGGTGAAGAAGAAGGCAAAATAGTTAGAGAGAGAATAATGGCAAGGCTCTCCTATGGATCTTCCACTTTCACTCTCAAGGTTGATAATGGAGAAGGGAAATTAGTTCTTTCCAAAGAGTTATCTCTCCAAAATTCATCCCTTGTAAAGCTATGGTTGGGTGCTATTTATAGGCACCTCATGATGTAGGATAAAGCCCATGTGCTAGGCATATGGGAAAAATTCTCTCTAACCACCTTGTCCGAGGAGGTGACCTCTCCAAGGATAAGGAAAACCCCGAAGATGAGATCAACCTCTCGGTGAACCCTTCTTCTTAGCCACACATAACCAATGATCCCCAATCATTCCAAAGGGTCAGGGGTAATCCCAGAGGACGCCCTGCCGCAGAAGGGTCAGGGGTAGTTCAAGAGAACGCCCTGCCGCAAATACTGCCAAGTCTTAGGGACTTCCTAGATCGTGCCACCTTGACCCGAGTATAGGCTAGTTTAACTGAAGAGTGAATTTATCTCCACTCACCGTCCTCGAGATCAGATCCTTTGTTCGGACTCCATCACGCCCATGGTTCTGGTGCGTAGATCCCCGAAAGCTTCGAGCCTGCAAGTGTTCTGGGAGTCATTATTGGAGTGACTTCTAGATTGCATTCAAATCTATTCGAAGCCAAGCGCTTCGGATTTCTAGGTTCGTGGATCCAAACTCTTTCGAGTCCGGGTCTGAGTAAGTCTCTAAGTTTGTGGATCCGAACCCTTTCGAGGCTTAGAGTGATTCGGCTCGTTTGATGGCGATTAATTCGAGCCCACTAATCTTGGACTTTCTGATTGGGCCTAATTAATTGAGTGGACTCAACTCCTCTTACTTTTATTTTTTAAGTTAATTTGAAATAAGTTTTGATTGAGCAAAGCAGTAATTTGTTTGAACTTGAGTCAAAATTTTATCGACTTTTAAACCATACTTAAGCTTCAATTATTTATGTAATAAACTAATTTCAAATAATTTTTTAATGAATTAAACACAAATAACTCAAGTAACTTGGTTCAACTTAGGACTCTATTTACTTGAGGAAGTATATCCAAGAGAAACACCAACACTTAAATGGTTCAATCCATATAGTGTTGAGAGAATTAAATCAACAATGAATAATAAAAGGATAAATTACACTTACAATACTTGCATTTTTATTGAAATCTCACTTTGATTCATTCATTTTCAGTTGTAATAGTTAATCCCCCTATACTTTAAATTAAGTTTTAGTCTCATCCTTTTGACTATCTACCGTTAATAAAACTAATAAAAATTACAAGTGGATGGACTACATAGAGATTTAGGTGAAAGTGTGAGAACTAAAGTGAAATTTTAGTAAAAATGTAAAAAAATAAAATAAAAAATAAGACAACAAAAATGTCACATATGTTTTAAATGACAAATTTTGTCAACTTTGTTAACGGTAGATGTATAGAAGGTTGAGATTATAACTTGACTTAAAATGTAGGGGTTAACTATTAAAATTGAAAGTAAATGGACTAAAGTAAAATTTTGATAGAAGAAAGTGTAATTTACTCATATAAAATAACAAGATCAAAAACATCGATACTATAGACTTTTTGATGTGAAATGTCGACAAACCTCAATTATAAAATATGATAACAAGACTTCTTACAAGAAATAGAATTGAGATTTATGATGTTTTGTTCAAAACAAGGAGTTTTTAAGGAAAACTCGAATCTGAATAGTAAAAGAATGGCAGTTAGTTACTAGCCTCTCATACGGAGATGCGGCGGTGGAGGGATTGGAAGTAGCCTTAGATTCAACTCCTCAAAAGCCAAACCTCCAATGCTTGAAACCCTAGAGCTAGGGTAGAGCTATATCAAGCTTTGTTTTGGAAAATATTTATGTTCAAAAAAATTGCCTCGTTACTTCCATTTGAGTGGATTTTATAAACCTAGAAAATGTGATAGTCAAAGAGTTAAAAGTTGTCTCTTAAATACTCAACACATGAATCCAAGAGATTCACTATGTGGTATGAAAAATGTTATAAATTCTAAATAATTTATTAAAATTTCTATTGAAATTCTCATATGAGTGTAGAATCCACACAAACTCACATGTGTGTGGGTCTCACATTATGTGAGAGCTTTGATAAAAATTTTGGTAGATTATTTGAGATCCCTAGCATAACTCATGTGGTATTCTCTACAAAAGTATACTTTTTTATTATTTTTTTTTGTCATATCACTTTTTTACTTTTCTACACATCTTTTCGTAAAAAGTCAAAAATATATATTTTTAAATTAAAATAATGCTATATGCACCAATTGGTATATAAATTAGTGTACTAACAAATAATGTGACATAATTTTAGAGATTTTGAGTATTTGTAATTTGTAAATGACTGGGATCAATAATAATATCATAATATATATTAGTACACTAATTGATATACTAATTAGTATATGTAATACTACTGTTTAAATTATCCCAAACAAATGATCTTAAACTTATTCAAAGTCCCATAATAAATTTTCTTTTAAAACATGTGTTAACTAACTTCTGGAAATTCATGTAATCCTCTAGTCTTTTGGGGTTGCATCATTAATTCTTCATATTCCCTCACAATTGCAAAATTCGCAACAGCATCGCCAAGTGGAAGCCTCATAGATTACCAGATTACATCACTTTTGCTCAAGAAAAATTAGTTAGGAATACTGTACCGTGCAACTTAAATAAGCTAATTATAATTTATTTTAATTTTAGAGTTTTGTGTCAAATTATTTAGTACAACTTCTACTTACAACTAGGATTGTGGGTGGTATAGTTTGGATAGTTTGAGAGTAAAATTATAAATCAAACCGTGAATAGCGGATTGACAAATAATCAAATCGTAATTTGGGCAATTTGGAGTGGTTTTAATTTATTTATTTTTGGTTACAACGGAAATAAAACAAGGGACTAAGCAATGCCCTAACATATCATCAACAAGCAAGCTTTTAATCTCAGCTGGGGGTTCTTTCATTATCAGCATGTCCTCCGATTGAGCTGCTTTTGGCAAGAGCATCAGCACACAGATTACCTTCTTTCCAAACATGTTGGACAGTGCAGTTGCATCCTTTGAGTAAGATTTTTGTATCCTCTACTAGATGCTTGAAAGGGCATTTATCTCCTATCTCTTCCTCTAGCAGGTGCACCACTTGAGCTGCATCCGTCTCTATGATCACATCATTTAAACCTTGCTGTAGCACAACTGTTAATCCCTTGTAGACTGCCCATAATTCTGCCTCTAAACTGGTTCATGGCTGTAGTCTGCCATAATATCCACAAACCCATTCTCCTCTTTCATTTCTGATCAGGCCTCCAAAGCCTCCATTTCCTCCTGATTTCCTACTGCCATCAGTGTTGAGCTTCAGTTGTCCTGCAGGTGGTAATAACCAGGAAATAAGTTGATAAGCTGGTCTAGGAACTGGTATAGAGTTGAGGAAAGCTAGATGGATCTCCCTAGAATAATCTAAAATGTATTTGACACTCTCTTGGTAACCAGTAGGTTTTCCTTCAAACATAAACAAGTTCCTGTTTTTCCAGATTTTCCACAAGGTTACAGTAAAAACTAGATACCAAGAGAGGTTAGCATTAAAATGATTTTTATTTTTAGCATTACTCATGAACCATTCTATCCAACTTTTCCTTTGCATATCAAGGTACCAATGTTTGTGAAAAAGAGCAAGCCAAATTTCCTTGGCCTTATAACAGTCTCTAAATAGATGCTGGCTGTCCTCAGTCATATTTTAGCTGGGGCAGTGAGCATCTTGAGTTAAGCAATTATACAGTTATCATTATACAGTTATCATTATAAACAGTTGTACAATTAAACAGTTTAACATTTATTCAGTCAGTCATAAACACACACTTTTCAAATTCATGAGATGCCCTAATTGCTTTTCTAGGACACCCTATAGCTCATTTGGACACGTGTGTGCGGTATAACTCGTGGTTAAGTATCGCTCTGATACCACTCTCACGACCAAACCCGGCCCTATGGGTTTAGTCCATGTAATCGCCAAGAAATCGAGATTACCAAAGGCCTCTTGAGCGATACAATCAATCAGTCTGAGGGCTGGCGGAAGCAATACAAGAAATAACTAGTGTCCATTGAGTTGTGAAAATCAGTATGTCAAAAACATTTTCCATACATTTATGCATTCGACCGATCTGAGATATACAAGCATTACAGATATTCAAGACGGAACTCAATCCCTCAATAAGATCTGATAAAAGCAGTCTATACAAAAAGTACAAAGACAAAAGCAAGAGGAGACTAGTGGGGACACAAAAACACCCCAAGCCATGGCATGGCGTCTCGGAACCTCACGTGAGGCACAAAGGTGACAAAGCGGGGACCAATCACGCTCCTAGCTTGATGCGGCGGTGAGAACCTACATATATATATAACGATGAGCTAAAGCCCGATGAATAACATAAAAGCGTAAAGAGGTTATGAATGAATGTCCTTGCGATAAATGAAATCAATTCATTAAACAGTAGTTTCATCTTTCAAGATTTCAATCAATCGGTCATATGTGGTACATCCAATAGCCTATAACGATGGGTCCAAAAGGACCGGCCTTAATAGACCCAACGATAATGATGGCCAATCATTGATGCAGTATGGTTCCACAAGGAAACCGACAGAGCTCTGTAACAGTAAATAACAATGAGTGCTAAGGATGCCTGTCTGATTCGAGAAATAGGACATACATTCATTCAAGAATAATATCGATTCGATAGCAGTTCGAAGCATTATTCAAAAGATAACCATTTTGAACATATCTTTACACATCATTACTCACAGTGATTGGGCTATCAGTAGCTAGAGCACGTCCCCGGGAGTCAACCCTAAACAGTCAATCAATAGAACACACACTAAGTTTACAGTTGGAAAGGATGATAATTAAATCTCTAAATTTCCTCGGTGTGGTTCTATGCTTAAATCCTCATTAAGATGTCTTAAACTAGGCCTAAGAATGCCTAGGATGCGATGAGGATGCAAAAATACAGTTGGAAGGCACTTTCAAAAGTTTGCTGAAAACAGGGGTCTCGCTCGAGCGAGCCTTCCTTCGCTCGAGCGAGGTTGCAAAACCAAAGGCTTCGCTCGAGCGAACAATCCTTCGCTCGAGCGGAAAACTTCTGGTTGCTCGATTTTTACGCGCGATACCACGCTCGATGCTCGGCGGAGCCTGAATAAAGGTTCTCGCTCGGCGAGAATCCTTCGCTCGGCGAGGAAGCAAAATCTGGGATTTCAGTTGTCTCCCAAGTTCGAACCAAGCATTCAATCATCAAAACTCAACCTCTTGGCCCCAATTTACGGAAAAACACTTCAAACTCAATGTATAACAAGTTTCAAAAACTATTTTGCACATGCAAGGGCCAATGGTTGGTCAATTGAAGCCAATTTCAAACCATTTTCAAGAACAAGTTTAAAACATGCAATGAGCTTCAAACCCAATTTAATCTTCAAATCTTGCTTTAGAGAGCTCAATAGTTGGAAAACATTATGAAATCATGAACTATAATGGAAACATGGACATGCATGCATCATTCAAGCATGAATTCACCTCCAAATTCACTAATCTCTACATGCATGCATGAATTCTATCTTGAATCAACCTATATGAGCTCAATCAAGACTTACATTACTATATGATCATGATGCATGCAAGATGGACTTAAAACATAGCAAGAAGATGGAAATTTTCTTACCTAAATCTTCAATTTGGGAGCCTAGAAGATCAATTTAGCAAGTACACTTCAATTCTTGGAGATTCAAGCAATTTCAACAAATGAACCCAAATTTCTCTTAACTCTCCCTCTCTCTAATCTCTTTGGTCGGCTAAGGGCAACAAGAAGGGCTGAGGAAATGTTTTGCTATGGTGATAAGGCTCACTAACAATAATAAACTAATGGCCACTAACTATGGCAATTGTGTAATTAAGGCCAACTCTTCAATTAACTTATTTAATCTAATTTAATCATTCCTAATCAATTTTCAGATAATTATACCATTAAATCACAAATATTACACTGAGTCTAAAACATCAAACGGTTTCTCAATCGGCCGCCGATAAGGCCTTCAATTAGCAGTTTAAAACATATAAGCTCAAACAGATAATTATGCAATCAAACAGATAAGATATGCAATTCAACAAGTAAACTTATTGATTTGATTTGATTTCATTGATGCTCAAGAGGGTCATCCAGTTCACTTATCAGTCATTATCAGTTCGGTTTAACGGTAATCAGTATGTAATTCAGTGGTTTACGATAATCAGTACGAGGGTTGTTACATATAGACAGCTGAAAGTAACTAGTCTTGATAGTCTTGTCTAGAAATGGTAACTGTGATTTGTTGTGAACTAGCTCAACAACTTGCACATTTACTACAATGGGATTCCAGATCATCCAAATACCTCAACTTCGGCCAACTGGGTCAACATGAGTTGAAGTAGTAAACCCCATACAGTTGAAGAACATCTCATAGTTATAAACTCTACTTTGGTTTCCATAAGCACAATAATTTCGGGTTTATAAATTTGGACTAACTCTCTCAAAGTTCGTTTGAATTTCTTGTTACCTGGCCCCCTACAATTCCAAATAAGTAGATCCATGGATTGTATATAATGAGAGGGTTGTGGGTTCTGATCATGTAACTTCAGATAGCCCCTGATGGCTTGGAAGTTTGTGTCCACCGACTTGAGTGGAGTCATTGATAGGTAGTGACACTCCTGGCTTGCACCCACTTATCTTCATGGATGGATTCTCAACTTTGTTCCTTCGTTCCACTATTAAGAGGTGATGAGGTGAAATACTTCTTTGCCTGGTGTTAAGTACACTAGCACTCTGTCTTGGATCATCTTGTGCATCTCCGTGGGGTAGTTCTCTCCTTCCTCTTCTATGTTTATCTGGGGATTCTCTTACTCTGGGTTCAGTGGTGTGCACTACAGCTTGGTTGATGTGGGATGGAAGTAATGGGATTGCGATCTGATTGGGAGCTTTGTTGCCCTCTTCTACTTGCAGGGAGACTGATGTTTGCTCTGAAAAGTTTTGAGGGATTGAAGTCTCACCTATCCCCAGTGCTGCCTCTTGATTTGTAATCTCCATGTTAGTATCATTTTTTTTCCCCAGTCTAATCTCTTCTAACTTTTTAGCTTTAGTCATAGCAGAGTGGTTGGACTCATTCTTCCTCTTATATGGTCGTGATCTGTATTTGAATCCCCCTTCCATTTGGGCTTTCACTTTTCGGCCCATGTTATTCCCCGCTTCGGCTTTGTTGCTTTTGGGATATTCTCCCCCATCCTGTAATGCTTCAAACCTATTCCTTTGTTGAGTGTTATCTCTTCTTGGGTTTGGGCCTTTGTGGTTTCTAACAGACTTAGGGACTTTCATCCATGGCCCAAATTTGGATGGGCTAGGATCAATGTTCGGAGGTCCATTTCAACGCAGACCCGAGTATATTGACCTCTAGTGGCCATGGCTGTGTTGATGTCAATCTTTAGTGGAGTTCCCAACACCTTTGCAATGTGAAATAGAACTTTCTCATTATAGTATTCTATGGGCATATTAGGAAACCTCACCCACATTGCTGTAGTATCCTCCTCCGCCTCATCCGATTTAAAGTCTTGTTACCATCTTCTAATAGTTACATAATGGTCTAGGGCTACCCATGGTCCGCTCGAAATACCTTAGTATAATCTTCCATCATATCAAATTCAACGATAAAGAAACCATGTCCAATAACTAGGGCTTCAAAATCGCCTTGAAGACCCCAGATCTTTGTGACTTTGGCCATAAACAACTTATAGCCTATAGTTTTCCCCAAAAGACTTACAATCAAACATTTCTTCCATGGTTCTCTGACTTTCCTCCACAAGTTGGATGGGATTGTGACTTTGGAGATGCCATCTCGCTCCTCCTCCATCGCCTTAACCACTATTTCAATTATGTCCGTGATTCTTGGTTCATCCTCATTAGAGGAGAAAGACTCCACATCACAATCGAAGTTCTTTTCATTCACAGATTCGTTGAATCTTGAACGAATGAGGGCTTGTTTGAAAGATTTCGGGACTTCAAAAACCTTAGCAGTCGCCTGGTTATCAGCAATGACAGGTGCCCCTATTTGAGATTCATTATCCTCCGCCATGATTTTAGGCTTTGAGGATTAGAGTTGAGATCTTCGTTGTTGGTTTCTAGCGACACAGTTTCACCCATGATTGCATCTTCATGATCGGTAGTGCTTTTGATCTTCTTGGTGCTCCGGATCAAGTGATCCTTTTCCTTCATTAAACACCCATGGTCGTTTGTTCGTTCACAGAGTTGCAGAGCGTCGCTAACGATCATTTTTGACATCTGCCTTTGTTACCTTACAAAAGTTTTTTTAATTTATTTGTTGATTGAAGAATATTCTTAAATAATTATCAAGTATTTGCATAATATATAACACTAATTTATATAATATTTTTCATATATATAACACAAATTATTTTTCCACAATAGTTTTCATATATAACTACTAATTTGAAACAAATTTTACATCTTAAATCTCTCTCTCTTCCACACTTATTTTTACTTCGATATTTCATTAGAGATTTAAAAAAAAATATATATGTATTAATTATAATGGAACGGTTTCAAAAGCGATTATAAATTTCAAAGTTTAATTTGCAGTAGCGGATGAATGAATGCGGATTGCGGAGAGGGGGTGCTGTTGTGCTTAAGGCACAACAGTTACTGTTGTGCCCCTTGGGGGAGGTTTTTCCAAATATTTTTCAATGATCTAAATCGTTCATATTGTAAGGTTCGTCGAGTAAATCATCCATACAAAAAATAAAGTTAATTGGATATCTATAACCCTATAATCAAAGCAAATTTGTTTCTATAAAAATTAACGGTTAACATAACTTTCATAAATTTTTAAAAACAATTGGGATCTAATCATTGGGTTATGAATATCTGATTAATTTGATTTTTTACAAGAATAATATTCTTGACGAGCCTTACAATATCAGCAGTTCGGATTATTGAAAAATACTCGGGAAGACCTCCCAAAAGGGGGCAGCAGTAACTGTTGTGCCTTAAGGCACAACAACACCCCGCTATCCTGTGAATTGAATGATATTTTGTACAGTCATCCTTGAAGCTTATTAAGGAAAAATAGGTTAACTAAGCTATAATTTGAGAAAGGATTGTTTTTGGCTTCAAATTTTAATTGTCGGCGTTTAGTTGTAATAAACTATCAAACAATAATATGCATTTGTTTCCCCACAACAAAGTGAGTAAAAAATCTTTTTTGATTTCGCTCTCCGAAAACCCAAGACAAACCAAGGCTTCTCAAGCGCTATCCTTGATTCTGCCGGCATGCAGGCGACCCCAGGTAGCAGGACCTCGCTGCAACGCTTTTACTCCCACCGGGTTGTCCTTGCTCTGTTTATATAAACAAAATAAATTATCAGCCCAGGAAAATACTACAGATACGTTCCATCTTAAAATACTCATGCTAGCTATTTTCTTTCTTTTTAAATTTTCTCTCAAAAAAGTAACAAGAAAAAAAATTATCACCTCAAAATAAAGTTATGTCCACCTCAAAATGCTTATGCTAGGTTTTTTTTTTTTTTTTTTCCCCTTCAAAACTTAATCAGCTCGGGAAAAAGTTGAGATATGTCGACCTTAAAATTCTTATGCTAGCTGTTTTCTTTCTTTCAAAATTTTCACTCTTGAAAGGTAAGGCAAAAAAAAAATGATGATATGGTTAAATTACCAGTAAGCAGGTCCCAGCATCAGTGTCACAGACAGGAAACTCTTGTGGGCAGCAGCTGGAGTGGTCGGCACAACAAGTAGCAGACTCGAGGGGGCAGCATCCCCAACCAAAGCAAAAGCCACCATATTCGTAGGCACAGCAACAAGTGCTTCCCTCGGGGCAACTATAGTAATCATCACAAACTGTAGGGGGTTTTACAGGGGATGGAGGGGATGGACCGGGGTTGGGAGGGTTTGGACCGGTCTTGATGGGGTATGAGGCCGCTTGTGCAATTCCACACTTGCTACTATTGGTATTGACATTGCGCTCCATCTTGATGTATCCGTTCTCACCCCAGTGGGGACCCCATGAGTTCTTCACAAGCCAATAATCTACACCGTCTTCTGAACCATATCCAACGGCTACAACACCGTGGTCGAGATTTGTCCCACAGAGTCCAGTAAATACACCCTGAAAAGATCGAAGGAAATGGTCAATTTGCATTCAAAAAAAATCATGACATAATAATTGTTTGTTTCAGCTTGTTAAATAAGTTAGCATCCCTCAGGTTCTAACATCATGCCTTAATATGAAGAGAATTACTCTGCCAAGCTTGTAAGTTTTTTTTGTTTTTTGTTTTTTCCGGGGTTATTTTTGTCCTTAATTAACTTATAAAAAAATTATGTCAATTTTTTTACTTTTTATGTCCTATACTAGACATCCTAAAACTAAAAAAATTCAAAAAATTTTATTAAAGAAGAGGTTACGCCAAATTTTATCAAAAAATGCATATAAAAGTTTGCCTTCCTTTCTTTTTCTTTTTTTAATTCTAAGGATTGAGGGACCTAAAAAGTAACATCTTTTAACTTTAAAGTTGAAAAAAGTTCACTAAAAACAAAAATAAGCCTAAAAATAACATAACTTGTAAGCTGCACAACCAAAAGAACCCTAAGGTTTTTAGAAAAAAAGTATTTACCGATTCATAAAGTTGGAAAGCCCTTCCCCCAGCTTCAATGGCAACGCTAACTGGTTGATAGGACACAGCCTTCTTCAGCGACTTCTCGTCATTTTCTGGAACATCTTCGTATCCTTCAATGCTAACAACATGGGCATTTTTCTGAAATCAAAATGTTAAAGCGTCTATAACATATATATGCTAATTTAACCAGTGTACAAAAACATGCTTGTTCTTTTTCTTTTTTTTTCTGTGTGTTTTTTTGAGTTTGGTATAAAGACAAACCCGGTAGGGGTCGCATGTGCCATCAACAGCTCGGTAAGGGTAATCTTCCTCAGAATCAATGCCACCGTTGTTAATGATGAAGTCAAACGCATAGTCCATGAGACCTCCATTGCACCCCATATTATAAGATCTGTCACAATCCACCAGCTCCTGCTCCGACAAAGAGATCAGATCGCCTGTTACAATCTGATTTATCCCTTCCACAGCAGCAATCGTTGAGAAGGCCCAGCAACTCCCTTCATTTTAAAAAATTAATCGATTAATTTAGATAAAAAGAATCCAGAAAAGAGACGCAGAGTATATGAAAGCATTTGGGGTAAATAGAAATATAAAAATACAGGACACTTTGCAATATCCTTTTTCAGGTTTTGAACAATAACATTTTTCAGAGTAGTGCAAGACAAACTGAAAAGCAGTACAAAATTATCATCCAGAATGATGCGACTTATTGTGGTTTAAAACATAAAGACCATTACTATAAGCCATAATTAAAAACATGCTATTGTCACCTTATTCAAGAAGAAAATACTACATAAAAAATTTTGGTTGCTAGCATTTTCCAAAATTTTCTAAACTGAAAATTAGCAATGGTTAATAGCAGACAAGGTTAACACCATTCAAGCTCCAAAACTTCAAGACATGGCCCAACCTCCTTACATGGACTCTTAAAACTAAATTAAATACTCGTGTCAGAGACACACGACACATAAGTAAGGGTGTAGAAGAATATGTCTCCGATTCTTTCCATTGAACAGTTTTTATATTTTTGTATTTAACATTATCATTATATCTCTAGTTTTGTTAGAAAATGAGTCAAATGCATTTTTGACACCATATGTCGTGTATAATATTATTTCATCTCATATAATATAGTAGATTAAAAATATAAAAAGATGACGCTTTTTATCAAGTCAGCATACTCTTAAATTTCAAAATTAGGTTTGAAGAGGCTGTTACAGAGGTGCATTTTGTATCGCAACTAAATTGACGACATCAATGAGTGCTACGAATTACAATTACATACTAGAAGGAAAATGAATGCCATTAAATAAACTCAAAACTATCAACAAGGAAAGAAATTTCATTGCATCAAAGACTATATAGGTCTCTCTCACATGGTACAACAACACCCAACTATCTCTCTATTATCCAAGATTGATGTCCCATGCCAATTTAATGAATACCTTAGGGTCATGTTTGTTTAAAATTGTTAATCCGATGTTTGGTTAAACAATTAAAGATTAATTATTTTAAACTTGATTATTAGTTAAGATAGGATACATAATCCTAGGGTGTTCGTCTTATGGGATTGGACTTTATATCCAATAGATTTACTAGTCCATCGCTTAGTTAGAAAAGTAAAGGTAAGACTAATAGTCAAGTACACGTCATTTCTAGCCAAATAGTCGAGGGACTATTTATCTCACGACTAATGGTCTATTGTATTGCAATCCTCCCTAATCCAGTCCATCTAAACAAACACCCATCTATTCTAGTTTAATTAAGTAGAGAACCAAATCTCTTACCTCACCAAACTTGCTTCTGATTTTTTGCTAATAATATGGTTCATAACAAGTATGTGCATATTATGCCCCAAAAGGCTAGTCAAACCTCACCAACTTACCCTAATTTTTGCTTATAATAAGATCCATAACAAGTGTGTGTATGTAAAAAAGGAAGGGGAACACAATTATGCCCCCAAAAGGATAGTCAGATTACATTTGTTTGTTTGATAAAAAAAGAAATGTTAAGAAACACACACAAAAAAAAAAAAAAAGAGAGATAATTTTACCTGAAAATGATGAAACAATCAAGGAAGTTTCTGCCTAAAAGGAATTACTTTACAGTAAAATATATCAATCGTGCATCAAATACAACAAAATTTTCCCAAAATTTTCCGCACAATAAGAGCAATTTTCCATCTAAGCAAACATAGAGCTAAAAAATACATAATTTTACTTGAAAGTGACCAAAAAAAAAAATAAAAAAAAAAGTTTCTATCTAGCAGTAAAATATATCAATCTGGCATCAAATAAAACAAAAATTTTAACTAAAATTTTCTCCACAATGATTGCAATTTTTGAAAAATGTTTGAGACCCTATTTTGGAAGATCACCACCACCCACAGTGATGTGGATCAATATGTTTGTATTATTTTTTTTTCCTTTTTCTTTCTTACTTAGTTAATCAAGAGTGAGTGAAAATTGTGAGAGTGATATTTTGTGGAAGTCTGAATCATTACTACAAACTAGTTAATGAGGTCCTGGTCCCACGCACCCATACGAGTCTCCCCTTCCCATAACCATAAATTTATTTATCTGTATCATATGATGAGTCAAAATCAAACACATTATACATCTATACAATACACACATGAGAGACAGAGAAGGCGAGCATAATATACTCCCAGCGTGGCCTGTTTCGATGATTCGAACCTTTTAATAGATAAATCTTGTTGAATATTTTATTTTATAAAAAATTATGATGATTGAATATTATTAACTAATTAATCGAATTAAATTTCTATCAACAATAAATATATTTTTTAAAATAAATTATTAACAAAAATCTCATCTGATCAAACATAATTTTCAAAATAAATTGTTAAAAAAAATCTTATTCAATCAAATAACTATTGATAATGTGACTTTTACGGATAAAATATTTCACGAATTCTACGCATTAAAATATTCGAATTATCAAAACACGGATGGATCCCACGGTCCAACCGCACCATCCAGTCCACAAAGTGATGGAGGACTTACCGCACTGGCCTTGATCTTTAACAGAAACAACAGCTCCTTTCTTCGTCCAATCCACCGACTCCGGCAACTTATCGCCAGCCCGGAAAACGTAGCGATCGCTTCTCTTCGGACTCGACAACCGCCTCTTCGTCTCCATCCTCACACCCAGAAACATGGACCGGTACTCCTCGTTGCTCAAATTGGCGAACCGGTTCAAACCAACCCTGTACGTCCGGTTCTCTGCAGCATTGTGCTCGTCGACGAACCTGAGATTGTCCTTGAAGATCTCGAACCGCCTCTCCTTCTCGCCGATCGCATTGCTGGCCTTACCGCCGTGGTGAACGAGCCACTTGTCGTAAATGGCCATGGCCTCAGCGTCGGTTCTGTTTTGATTGTGGGTTTGGTCGTAGGTGATGATTGACATGTCGAGTGCGGATGAGAGGACGAAGCAGAGGAAAAGGAAACAGGGTATGGAAGAAGATCTGAAGGATGCCATTGTTGATGATGGTTTTTTTTTTTTTTTTTTTTCTTGATCTGTGAGAGAGAGAATGGAAATTGAGGAAGAAGAAGAGGAGGTATATGAAGGAAACAATGTGAATACAATATGTTTATATTTTATTTAATTTTATAAATTTTTTCTTCTTTTTTTTTTTATAAATTTTTTCTTAAATTCTCTAATCAAACAGCATAAACGAAGAAGAGAGAGGAAAGAAGGAAGCTTAATCCCGAAGGAAGAGCATAAAGGAAGAGGAGAGGGGAAAGAAGGAAGCTTAATCCCGCAGGAAGCGGAGTAGTTGCTTACTCTACCACGACATGCTCCTCTAAAGTGGTGACCCTCTTTAGTGTGACTGTGGGGATCAGATTCTCTGCTCCAATCTCTTAACACTCCTTTGGATCATTGACGTGTTTGTTTTGGTCTTGGGAGTTTATTTATTTATTTATTTATTAATATTCTAAAAAAAATACAATTTAGAAAATTTACTCATTTTTCAAACTAATCTGTTTTTTAAAATTATATTTTGAAATTGAAATTATATTTTCAACATATAATTTTACATTGAAATAGTATGTCGAAAATGCAATTTAAAAAAATAAAATCCATATCATCATAAATTACATTTTCAACATACAATTTCAAAGTCAAATTGTATGTTGAAAATACAATTTCAATTTAAAATTTTATTTTCAAAATATGATTTTGAAAAGCAAGTTAGTTTTCTAAATAATTTAAAAAATGAGTTAATTCTTTAAATTGTTTTTTTAATAAAATATTTATTAAAAAAAAAAAAAACAATGGTAGAGGGCCCTAATTTTTGTGGCTCAAATGGTTCGAATTTGCCAAAATGACGTCGTTTTGAGTACAAAACAATATCAAAATTGCCAAAACGACGTCATTTTGGCAATTTTGAGCCATTTGAGCCACAAAAATTAAGACCCTCAAACATTTTTTAAAAAAAAAAACTCTTGGCATTGGACTAAAAATATCGTGTTTTTGAAAGTTACGTATATATTTTATCCCGTGTTATATATAGAATTAATTTAATAATACATAAAATTTTTAATAATGTATTAATTTTTAAGTTAATATGTAAAATTATAATTATAATACACAGAGATCATCTTTTTAAATTTTATAAGTGAAGATAATATTTCAAAGTAAATATTCATAAAATATTATAATCATTTAATTGAGTTATTTTTCTTAAAATAATAAATTTGATTTCTAACTAATGAAATAATCTGTGTTAACAATATTAAGATGTTTTTCAATGAACCTAATGTCTAAAACATATATATAGTAAAAAAAACTAATAATAAACTAAATGTCATAAATCAAATCTATCTATATTTTATAAATTAAAACTCATGGCTATTTTGGGAAGTTGGCTTTTAGCCACTTTTTTTGATTTGTAGCAAAAGTCAAAAGTTGACTTTTTTGCATTTTTTTCCATTTGAGAATGTGGTTTTTAGACAAGGGTGAAATTACAATTTTACCACTCATGAGTCAAAATATGCTACATGGGTTAAGTTGTAATATTTTAAACTAAATAGAGGTAATTTGGTCATTTGATTATGATTTGACATCATAAACAAATATTAATCAAAAAAGTCAAAAGTTACTTTTTACAACTTCCCAAATCATTTGTCTAAAAAGGCCAAAAGTTTGGTTAAAAGCCAAAAAGTCACTTTTAACTATCTTCCCAAAACAACTCTCAATAGATGTCGCTTATCATGTTCAAATGTTTCAAAAAGTACCTGTAAAATAAAAAAGTGTTAACATTTTTTTGTTATCATTTTTTATAGACAAACAAATTTTTTAAAAAATAGATATATTATCTTATGAGGAGTGTTGATTTAATTGTCTTCACTTTTGTGTTGTTATTTCATTTCATTCTCTTCACAATCATTATTTTGTTGTTGTTGCTGCTGTTGTTCCACTTTAATATTTTTATTACCAATGCGTTGCTCCACTTCATCCAATACTTGTAAACGATTCATATCATTTTCAATTTCCTCAAACATAACTATCAATGCTCTCATGCCTTGGAAAGTCTTTTTTTTAATTTAATTTAATTTTTTATAAATTTCTTGAATAGGCCATGAGGTTGGAAGTGTGTTAACTATGACACGAACTAATATTGCAATGTGGGGTTGGAAACTTTTCTTTCCTAAATTTATAAAACACTTGCTCTTTATGTAATTAACATATGCTCTCGTATAGTTAAATTTGGATTCATCTGCTCTTGCTCAAGTTCAATCCATAGAGGATGAACTTCACGCTTCTCCTCCATTGAAGTATCCATTAAGTCTTAGGCATCTTTGATTTCATGCTTTTGAAAAATCGTTTCCTTTGTTTTATTCCAGTTCGATGGTAAAAAGTCTAATATTGTTTCCATCAATTTTTTTCCATTTATTTTTTTTCCTAATTTTTTCATTGCCTGACATATTTTGATTTTCCAATCAACAAAATTTTTTACTGGTAAACCCTCTTTAAGCACGACATATCCTGATATTTATTTATGAAATCAGGATATGTGGCATCGATTAACTGGTGCAAATCCCTTTCTCCATTTTTTATAACAAAATTTTCTAGTATTTGTATCCAATTAGGTTCATAGCCTTCACTAAATGAGCTTCCCATTGTTGTTCCTTCATCAACCAATTTAATCCACTCTGCAAAGTCACATAATTCATGACACGTATAATCAGAAATATCTTGTGCTATAACACACATATTTTTGGTAAGATGCAAAACTTGACAATGCTCCCAAATTGTTGACTTAGGTAATGAAGCTTCCACTATTTATTCATGCCCACCTTTAGGTACAACAGGCAATATCTGTCTAAAGTCACCACCAAGCACAAATAGTTTTCCACCAAAAACCCTATCCTCTGAACAATGTTCTGTATTTTTCAATATGTCCCTAAATGTACGATCAATAGCTTCAAAAGCATGATGACTAACCATTGGTGCTTCATCTCATATAATTAATGACGCCTCTTGAATTAACCTTGCCAAATTTGTCCCTTGATTTATTGAACAACATGATGAGTTATCAAGGTCAAGTGGAATCTTGAAACGGGAATAGGCAGTTTGTTCCCCGGGTAAGAGCAAAGTTGCAATACCTAATGATGCAACAGAAGGAATGATCTTATTGGATCAAAATTTTTGCATTTAAAGTGTTCCATAAATACGTGTTTCTAGTTCCTTCACTACCATACACAAAAAATAAGTCCCCATGATGAGTGGAATAAGCTTCCATTATAGTGTTAAACACTTTCAATTGGTCATCATTCAATCCCACGTATAAAGATTCAAAATATTGCATTTCTGAAATGCTATCGTAGTTTAGTTCCTCCCTTATGAGCCTATTAGTAACCATTTGACCTGATCGAAATGATGGTAGTCGCATCGGAGGAAACTCTTTAAGAGACCTTCCATTCTGATTTAGTATGTGCTCAATTTCAAGCAATCCTAAAATTTTCAATTCACATTCTTCGAGACGTATATTGCTATTCCCAATTTGCCTTTGTACCCTATTTTGTAAATCATCAGTAAAGTCAAACCAATGATTCTCCCACAATTCATATGCATTTGTAACCTCGAAAAACATTAGCATTGAGCAAAACATATTTTGCAGTTGAGCACCCGATGCCCATGTTGAGGCTTCTGTTAAAGCTGTGTCCCACTCATTATCATCGTCAAGTAAGCCAAGTGCAAGGCATGCAGATTTAAATGTTGGGTGCACAATGCCATTAACGATTCTAATATCTTCTTAACATTTTGCACCTCTAACCTTGGTAAGCAACATACATAAATAATATCATTCACCAGAATTAGGATGTGCATAATACAATCTACCTATGCATATTTGTTGTTGCCTCATTTTCTACTTCTTCTGTTTCTGGTTCCAAACCCATGGGCTAGGAAACTCTTCATATGTTAATGCATTAGCCTCTACATGATCTTTGTTTGCTTGAAAGCACCTTGTAAACATTGTCTCGTGAACCCCCACCTGATTAATAATTGACGGAATGTTATCTATGTCTCTAAATAGAATAGATTGTTCTCCAGGTAGATGGTCCTGTAACCCTTCAACTGAAGGGTATTGCTTTTGCAATTCAAACTCAAATATACGCCAGCAACATTCCATTGCAGAGATATATCGACAATCTAAGTATTGTTTTACCTCATCAGCCTCTCTACACTGACTTTGTCCATCAATGTTAAGTCGATTAACATTATCTTCAATTACAATTGTTGCATGATCAAGACCTTTATGTATGTACTTATATAAATACTTGATCAATTTGTTGTGTGCACAACGCTCAATATTGATATGGGCATCATACAGTACAATAAGATCACGGTTGTATGGAATAACCCATCTGTTGTCAATTTTAAATCCATTAACCATGTATCTTTTCTTTGTATCCCTTTACCTATAGATGGCAAATCCATTTTCATCAATACTCGTTTCACTGCAAAATTCTTCGGATAATGTTTTGAACATTTTCCATTCACTATACATGGGGCATTAGGGTTAGCACTGCCACATGGACCATGTATCATGCACCTCATTACTGCTTGAAATGCTAATGGATCTTCTTCTATATCAGGAATTTCAACACAAATTATATCATCAATTTCCTCTGGTGATTTTATTTGGTCATCTGCTGATAATGTCAAGATAATGTGTGAATGCAATAATCCTTGCTTTTGAAATTTGATGACGTGAATATATAATCAAGAAAAAATAATATTATTTGTTAACTTTAAACTAAATTTAGCTAATCTAATTGTCCAGTTCAAATAAAAACAAACCTACAATTATTTTGCCAAAGAATTTTCGCTTCTTGAAATATGCCATTAGTTGTTTCAATTTAATTCAAAAAACTCTTGTAAGTATATCCGGTATATCCTCTGTGCATTGATTTGGAATGCATGCTACTTCTTGTTGAATTTCTGACCAATTTGGGTTACATGTGAATGGGACAAAAAAGTCAAGAAATCCCACCTTTCGACATATTGCGATCGCATCTTGGTAATGCTAAATCATATTTCGTGGGCTAACTGTAAAAGATGATGGAAGTATAAATCTCCTACCAACAGCTAATGCATGCCTGTCACCTGCAATCACAGTATCTTTTAAACCCCTGTACAAATCAGTCCGCAACACATTCTGTTTATGCCTGATAAGTTTAGTCTATTTTGCTCAATAGCTGCATAACAATCAACAACAAATTGTTGGAACAAATGTCCCCCTTGCAATAGCGTTTTCCCTTCTCCAACTTGAAATTGAAATCTAAATGCGTAAAACTCTCTGATTGACACTCCTTTTCGATTGTTGTTTATACCCAGAGTAAAACTTATAGACTTTGTCCATCCATCAGTCCCATAGGGAAAAAGTAATAGATATTGAAGTGGCATGTATGAAGGATGTATTTCATTAATCCTTTGTAAATGTCATTTAATTTTCTAACAATTATGTCACGATTTCTAGTGTTTTCAGACCCATCACCAATAATTAATGCGGCAATTTCAGTTGTAGTGGGTCTAGTCTACTGTCTTCCATCCCTCAAACTCATAATGCGAATATGCAATTCTTGAGCACCATTCTAACGGATCATGTCTTGAGCAGTGCGAAAAATTGATACATATGGATTGATGACATTCAACATTGGCTGTAAACCTTCTAATCTGGGCGTATCAATTCTTGATGTGCCACCACACCTATTCATAACGTCTATTCTATTGCGAATGTCATGCTCAGTGTCACAAATATAGAGTTGTGCAAATTTAGGCCTTTTCCCAGCTTCTGGTAGTAGAGAACCAATTTTATGAAAATTTGCTTCCCTAATACGAAAGACATAAGGACCCCTTCCATTTAACACTGATTGATTGATTTTCCCACCCATGGACATGAAGGATAATAGAGAGTTATATGTCCTTATGTGTTCCCTGAATCTCACACTATTAAACTATTGTTGCAAAAATTCAGGAGCTTCTGGCAATAAAGGCAACATCACTTGTTCACTTTGACTACAAAGACTAAATTTTGGTCGACTTAATGGACTATCTCTTAGTTTTTTCTCTATCTACATCATTGCTTGACATCTAGAGCATGTTATTGTTCTCCCACCAAAGTTTGAGTGGTCTAAAATTTTTCTCCTTCTAGAATGTGTGGTAAATGTACTACCTGAAATTATTTAGATTTAGATTATAATTATGAATTTATAGTGTTTGTAAGAAATTTGTATAGAGTACATAGTTGGCTAAATGTTTATTACCAAGTGGATGTGCTCTATTTGAAGTTGGTGGTACAATATTAGGAGCTCACACTTCTGAATCATTTGTGTCTAATTCATTAGATACAGGAATCTGAACTCCAACATGATTAACATCAAGAGCATTGTCATTATTGCGTCTGCATGTTTGTCTGCAAGCACCATGTTGCATTCTTTTGAGTCGCAAGACTATGATCCTCAAATGTTGATCCTCCTTTTCTATTTTCGAAGCAGATTTTTTAATGTAGGATCATTGCGATCATATTGTGTTAAAAGTAATGTTCTTCTTGCCACCAGTCGTGCCAACTTGGAGGAAAGATATCTTCGATATCGATTTTCATATTCTTTATCAACACCTAATATATAATATAAGATCATATTATTATTTTTGTGATTCTTAAAAGATTATTGAAAATGTGAAGGTCTCACTAATAAGATTGTAAGAAAGTTTTAAATGTAACATTATTGTGTAGAGGTCAATAGATTACCACTATGAGGGGCACTACTTCGTAATCTTTCAAATGCAAAATGATAGTTCTCAAATGTCGAGTCTCCTTTTCTATATTGAGAAGACGAATCTTGAATGTTGGATCATTACGATCAGAATGCCATGTCAAAAACAGTCTTCTTTTGGCTACCAACCGAGCCATCTTGGACTTAAGTCGTGTTTGATTAATTTCTCAATTAAAAATCATATACATCCTGAATAGAGTATTAAGTTGAAGCTTATATAACTCATGCTATTGGTTTATCGTATAGATAATGACATAAGGATGTGTAACATATGACTTTCATATAAAAAAAACATGATAGTCTATAATTATTTGTAGTTAATTTTGCACATTGAAATGATTAACTCCTACATGATAACATCTGCTGTAGAATCCATATAAATAGAATGTATCAAAGATCTAAGACCATGCATGCTATATATTTATTATATATATAGATATGATAGTCACTAATTGTTTCTAGTCACATTAAAATCTACTAAGAAAACTCACAAACATGATAGTCTATTGTAGTTAATTTTGCACATTGAAATCATCAACTCCTACATGATAACATTTTCTATAGAATTCATAAAAATAGTATGTAACCAAAGATCTAAAAATTTGTAATTCAACTTCAAACCTAGAAATATCAAATGGTTATCCAATTGGTGTTGATATATTTTGGCAGTGATACCTCAAGTTTACTTATCTTATTCTTCAATAGAATTCAAACTAGAATACAAAAAATTAAAAAATAGAAAATCTTAGTAAATATCATTATTTATTGTAAGTACATAAAAAAAAGTTAAAAAATCTATTATACAACATGCATCTACTGAGAAGCTAATGTAACTTTTTGTACAGAAAATTATAACACAATAATTTTAAAGTAAGCAAAGATAACGTAATCAAATTATTGTTATACATGAAAAAACTAACAAAACACAAAGGAAAAAGAGGATTTATTTTGATTTATTGTTAGATTTTTTTAAAGATTCTTTAAATTACAAAATAAACACAAAGTGGAATCCTTTTGTGGATGTGTATTTTTTTTATTAATTTATTTAATTGAGAGTGAGATTTATTTAAGTTATAGATATTACTGAATTTTATGTGATAGACGTCTGATTGAGTGAATTGTGGGTGATGGATATGCATGAGTAAATTGTAGGAATAAACTTGTGGGTTTCTTCTTTTTATTTTTTATTTTTACATAACGTTTTTACATAATGTGATAGACATTGAATATTTATAATTTGTATATATGTTTTTAATTTATTTAAGTTACAGGTATTTGATTTTTTTTTTGGTTATAATTTGATACATAGACATTAGATATTTGTAATTTACATATTTTTTAAATTTATTTAAGTTATAGATATTTGTGAGTTTTTTTTTTTTTTTAAAATAATGTGTTAAACATTGGATATTTGTAATTTTTTTACTAATTTATTTAATAATTATAGTTTAAAAAAAAAAAGAACTTGGATGGATATCCAAAGTGTAAAATGTTTGAGAGGATGAACATGGAAACATGGGAGAGTAGCAGTCTAACGGGTGGGAGTTGTTTATTTATTTATTTATTGACAAACTTTTTTTTTTTTTTTTTTTTAACACCTTGTGAGAGAGGAGGAGAAAAGCTATACACTAAAAAGAGAATTGCCATGTATTTTACAAAATTAGAGATTATTTCATTTTTACCCCTATACTTTGTCACGATTTTCAATGACCCCCCAGACTACTCTTATTATCATGCGTATCCCTATACTATTTAAGTTACTATCAATTTTGCCCCTGCCGTTAGATTTGAAATGGAAAAAGTTTAAAAAATTATATTTTGGCCCCAAATTTCAAAAGAAAGATGCAAACTCACCCAGCAAACCACCACCAACAATCACCACTTTAAGCCCTTCTATCTTCTTCGTCATAGCTCTGTTTCACCTTATTTTTACGCCGTTGGATTCAACTCACAGTCTTGTTTTCATATCACATCTCATACGTCTCGTCCTTCCTCTTTTTGCATGCTATCAGAGCTCCGAAAGTTGATTAAAAAAAAAGACTTTTCTTCTCGTTTTCGACTTTTCTTCAAGCCATCTTTCGGACTTCATATCTTTCTCAGTTCTTGACGGTTCTACTTCATTCTTTCGCCATTCTCTTTACCTCACTTCCTACTTCACCTTACACTACATCACTTTCTCACTTTTTTGTGTAATGAGCGGTTTTAGTATGCCGAAAGTTGTCTGAAAACTAATTTCAAAAATTTCAAAACATTCATCTTTTGTTTCTTTCTTCTCCATCTTCCTCATTCTTCTTCTTCTTCACTTATAACATGATGTGGAACATGGTTCTAGGTGGTAACGAAACTGGTGATGGTGGTGGTGGCAGTGATGGTTCTAAAAAGTTATATATGATACTTTCTACCTATCCTGTACAAACCTTTTGCAATGTATTAGTTTCTCTACAAAAATTTGGTCACTCTAATGGGATGCAATATTGAGAACAAGTGCTTAAACTCTGGGAAAACAATAGATAGTTGATTATGAAATACCTAGGTGCAAATTTTATATGGCTGCTTCTGTCTCACTCAGGGGGGTAGAGGATGAAAATTCCGTTGGTGGAGTTAGATGAACATAAATATGAACTGATTCAAAAACCTACTACCTATGCATCACCAATGGAATCATAGACATTTAGTGGGCCATGATTGAGATCTAACATACAGTTAACCTTTTTTAGAAGAGGGAAAAAAAAAAAAAAAACAAAGATAAGGCATCAAAGATGTGCCTATAGTTCATATTATAACGAACCCTCCATAACCAAAAATAGTTGGGTGTATCCAAACAAGGAATAATAAAATGCAAATTTAAAGAATAAGAATATTTGCAAATTCAAAGAACTATCAAGTTGAGCTTCCACTTGATATAAAGCAAGATATAATCTTATTCATCCTTCATTAATCACCTTGTACAAATTCTACATCCATCATCTCCATCAAATTATTCATAGCTAGGGAACACAAAATAGATAAGCCTAGTAATTTAGATAACTGATTAAAGGTTGTGGAAAGTTGTATCATGAAATAATATAATGAGGATGGCCATATTTTCCATACTGTCAAAACCACCAATCCACCATATGGTTGAAATAGAAAGAAACAAAAGGTGAATGTTTTGAAATTTGTTTTTAGACAACTTTTGGCATACCAAAACCACCCATTACACTAAGAAGTGAGAAAGAGAAGTAGTGTAAGGCGAAGTAGGAAGTAAGGTGACGAGAATAGCGAAAGAATGAAGTAGAACTGTCAAGAATCGAGAAAGATATGAAGTCTGAAAGATGGCTCGAAGAAAAGTCGAAAATGAGAAGAAATCTTATTTTATTTTTTTTATCAACTTTCAGAGCTCCGATAGCATGCAAAAAGAGAAAGAACGAGACATGTGAGATGTGATATGAAAACTATACCGTGAGTTGAATCCAACGACGTAAAAATAAAGTGAAACAAAGTTATGATGAAAGAGATAGAAGGGC
Organism: Camellia lanceoleosa; assembly: GCA_025200525.1. NCBI lineage: Eukaryota > Viridiplantae > Streptophyta > Magnoliopsida > Ericales > Theaceae > Camellia > Camellia lanceoleosa. The sequence continues at coordinate 84,825,507 of CM045761.1, forward strand.
TTGAAATGGTGGTTACTGGTGGTGGTTTGCTGGGTGGGTCTGCATCTTTCTTTTGAAATTTGGGGCCAAAATGTAATTTTTTCAACTTTTTCCGTTTCAAATCTGACGGCAAGGGAAAAATTGATAATAACTTAAATAGTATAAGGGTATGCGTGAAAATAAGAGTAGTCTGAGGGGGTCATTGAAAATCGTAACAAAGTATAGGGATAAAAATGAAATAATCTCACAAAATTATCAGAATTTGAGAATGGGATTTTGACGGCTTTTGAAACAACACTACAATCTTCTGCAGTCTTTGTCATCAAAATACAAAATCACAAATGCTTGGAACAAAAATTAATTATTAAAGCAAAAGAAAAAGAAAAATCGAGACATGCATTCGATGTGTTTTGATTGGTAATTCGAGAACAAAACATAAATTATTAAAGCCAAAGAAGAAGGAAAAAAAAAAAAAAAACTTAGACATGTACACTACAATCTTTTGCAATCTTTATAATCAAAATACAAAATCAGAAATGCTTGGAACAAAAAATAAATTATTAAAGAAAAAGAAAAAGAAAAACAAAGACATGCACACTACAATTTTCTACAATCTTTATAATCAAAATACAAAAACACAAATGCTCAGAACAAAAGATAAATTATTAAAGCAAAATAAAAAGAAAAACATAGACATGTACACTACAATTTTTTGCAATCCTTAAAATAAAAAACAAAAACACAAATGCTTGGAACAAAAAATAAATTATTAAAGCAAAAGAAAAAAAAGAAAAGAAAAAAAAAACAGAGACATGCACACTTGTTGATCTCTTTTCTTTGATGGGTCACCATTTGTATCTTTCTTACCAGCGGTAACCTGTGCGATGCACGAAAAAATAGATCAAATATATTTTGTGTGATAAATAAATTATTTTAATCTTAAATTATGTCTTAATAGCGACGAGCCATAATGTTAAGCCATTTGGGTAGATGTTAACAACAACTAACCCACACAATTTTACAATAAAATTTAATATGCATAAAAAATTATTAATTATAAAAATTGTTGAGAATAATAGTATGACAATCACTTGATAACATAAATAACTTGTATCAAACTTAGCAAAACATTGAAAAAGAGAAATTCTATAAACTCGGAAAAGTTATCATAAATTTACTTGGACTTTTAAATCAATGGTGTATATTATTATTGTAAGATCAAATTATGAATAAATATCAACTTTTAATTATAATTTATAAGTAGTTTTTTAAAAAAAATTAATCTAAGTTTGTTGCCATGCTCATAAAAAGAACTTCTTATACAAATCATTAATTGATTATGTTAGCAACTCTTTATCTTTGATTTTCTCTATTAATGACACATGCATATCATATCAAAGTATAAATCTTTCTCCATAGTTTGAATAATACTTGCATAGTTCCTACATCATTAAAAATTATATAAGAAAATTATTTTAATCCATTTTATTTATAAAAAAAATGATGAAAAATTAACTGAATTGTACTTGAAGAAATATAACAAATGATAGCTTTAATCATTATATACCAAAAATATATATATATATATATATAGGTTACTCAATGAAAAAATGGTCGAATATAAATAAGGGGAATTGACCCATAAATCCTAAAAGGTAGAATTGTAATATAATCAGTCCCATATTTAATTTTGTACACCCAAAGGTCCCATTATTTGGGGGTGGACAATTTTGCCCATGAACGTACTGTTTTTGGTTTGGTGATATTATGTTTGAATGATGTGGGTGTATGTAACGTTTGAGAAAAACTTACTATAACTCTTTTTGGGTTTAGTAGTGTATGTAGGGTAATCCACATTATTTATGACCCATACGTTGGTGGCCCACATCATTTTTTGAAGCCCACATTTGAACACAACCCATCATTTTGCAAAAAACACACTTTGGTAGACTACATCAAGTTGATGAAATAGAAGTTGATGGCCAACGTCGATTATTTGTGGGATGTAAACATCCAAATGTGGGGCTTCGAAGGATCACATTGTTTTTGTAATCCGCATAACAAGATCCCACATTTAACAGTGTAATTATTGGGTAGAACCGTTTCCGATTGAGTGATTTACGCAGTTTATTCCCCAAAATCCCCCCAAATCCGAAACACAAATTAATTCCCCAAATTGTTGTGGGTAGATCCCTTCGCCAACAACAACGTTCACAGAGCTCATAACGATAACACTAACAAACATAACACACCAACCACCATTGTTCCCCTACACCCCTAACCATGTAACATTACAACAGATACGTTATGTTGAGACAAACAACCACCACACCAACACCACAGCCAAACAATCATAACAAACATTCAACCATTATGCTTTCCGCAAACACCAATCGAACAAACTATACAAACATTCAACCAGTATGCTTTCTGCAAACACCAATCGAACACATCGATTAGTTGTGGGATGTAAACATCGGAAAATGTAAAAACATTCAACAATTATGCTTTCCGCAAACACCAATCGAACACATCGATTATTTGTGGGATGTAAACATCGGAAAATGATACATTGCGAACATCGTGACAACGTTTACATCTCCAAAATAACGCCATTAACACACATAACAAATACCTAACAACATTACCGTGGCCTCAATCGAAGAACCCAACCCCACGGCCAACAACGTCAAAGCAGACGACTGAGTACACCACCACACAAACTCACACACCTTAACCTCTCCCCCTCACCACACAACATTCAAATACTCATGACCCCCGTCATCCCTAAAAATCTGGCCACACTAGATCTTTCCATAGTGCACACCGAAATGGGTGTTTGGTGGGGAGGGGGGGTTGGAGTACGTCAGGGCTTTGTTGGTATTGACTATGGGGGTTGGTAATGGTTGGGTTTGTTTGGGCGTAGGTTTGGGTTTGTAACATATGTAGGAAAACACTATGACAGTAATGTGAGATGTGTGAATATGTGGGTGTGTGCATATGTGTTTTTGGAGTGGGTTGTTTTGGTTTCGCATGTGGGTGTTGGTAGTGGTGGGGTGCGTTTGGGTGTAGGTTTTGTTTTGTGACATATGTGGAAAAACACTAGGACAATAATGTGAGATGTGGGAATATGTGGGAATGTGGTAGTATACCTTCGATTGTGTGTCCAAACAAATTAAGGTGTCATTTAAGGGTGGTGTTGGTATTGCATAATGTAGCCATGTGTAAGGGTCGTGGGTGTGGCTGTTGGTTTTGTGTGTTGTGGAGATGTATGTTGTGTTTTGTCTACTGTAGCTATGTAGGAGTAGTATTGTGGGATGGCATGTTGTTGTTGTGTGTGGATGTGTACTGCAGCATGTGTGGTGAGTGAGTTTTTTTTTTTTTTTTGATGAATGTATGCAGTGTTGGAATGCGTGAATATAGGTTGGAACTTTTGTGTTGGGGCATATGACGTATATTTATGTAATTGTGTTTGTCTTTGAACTTAGTTGTGCCTGATGGTTTTGTGTAATTTGAATTGTAATAAGAAGTGTTTTATATGTTCACATCGTTTAATAATGTATATGCAACGCGGGCTCGGTGAACATTCACTTTCACATTTAATTACATTTTTCAGAATTCAAATACTCACGAACTCTAGAAACCCACAAAATCCTACCCATATTTGATCTTTCCAAAAATATGCATAGTAAAACAAACATAATCAATGGAATTCAAAAATCCTTTTAAAAATGTTACACAAAGAAAGGGTAAAAAGGTCACCAAATCCATTCCAAAATTAGCAAATGGGATCTTGCGGATCATATTACCAAAAAGAAAGGACTTCCCAGGGTATTAAAAAACAACGAGGACTCCTTAGACTAAAACTCTCCCAAATGGGATTTTTCAATAATTTCCCCTGTATAAAGTCATGGATATTGAATTAAATCATATGTGCTCTAAATTGATAGTATAATCTAACAAATCAACTAATAATAACATAAAGATATTAACAAATATATAGTTCTTCCCTATCATCTTTGTATTATATTCATTAATTTTGTATATTATATGAAAGTTTTACTCATCTCGATCCTTCAATGAAATGAGGACCAAGAAAACAAATTTGATAAGAAATTCATTCTAAACTTTATTATAGAAAGAACAAAAATTTCAAAGAGAGAATTTAGAGATGGGATTGAAGAAATACTATAACGAATGACAGCTTTATTTTTTTAAAAAAAAAAAAACAAAAATAATGATCTAATGCAAACTATTTTTAATAACTAATAGAAATAATATCAAATTATTACATTGGATAAATATAGTGATGAAAATTAATTTTGTAAGATTTTTGTGCTGCCTTCTCCTATGTAGCCTTCATTATTTCATTATTAATACCCTTCTTATTCATAGCCAACCAATTTCATTATTAACACCCTTCTCATTCAGAACCAATAATTTATTATTATTATTATTATTATTATTATTATTATTATTTTATCTTTATCACTTGGTAGTTAACAACGAATAATAAAAATTATCAAGAGGAGGTTAAGAATTTAATAGGAGATAAGAAGTTAGCATTTCATAAGATTAAAAAATTTAAAATAAAAAAAGATAATGTGATAGAAGGAGAAAAAAAAAAGAGTAAATCAAAATAAAGATTTAGATATATATATATAAATATAGATTAACAAATCATATCTTTATCTAAATTTTATTATTTTAATTTTTTGTAAAGCAATTATTTAATCTTTATCTATATCTATAGGCTACGAAATTAATCTTTATAATATTTATCAATTTTAATATGTTTATTTATCTATAAGTCATGAAATTAATTTTTTTAAATAATTTTTAAAATTTTTATCTTTATCTATAGGTCATGAAATAAATTTTCATAAATTATTTATGAATTTTTAGATGTTTATCTATATTGAAATTAATTAAAGTATAAAATGAAAGGGGGGGGGGGGGGGAAGGGGAAATGAGTAATTTTTTTTTTAAAATTAATTATTTAATCTTTATCTTAATTTGTAGGCTACGAAAAGAATTTTTATGAGTTATTTATCAACTTTTATATGTTTATTTATTGGAAGAAATTTTAAATTATCTATAAGTTCTGAAATTAATTTTTTTAAAATTAATTGTTTAATTTTTATCTTTATCGGTAGACTATAAAATTAATTTTCAATTTTTATATGTTTATCTATATGGAGGAATTTTGAAATTCAAATCTTTATCCATAAGTAATGAAATTAATTTTAATTTTAATCAATCAAACAAATAGAAAATAAAGAAAAATAGAAAACATGAAAGGCAATCAAAGAAGGTTGTCATGTAAGAAAGAAAGAGTTTTTAAATTATGAGAATGTAATTTTGTTTTTTTTTAAAAATCAATTATTTAATCTTTATCTTTATTTGTAGGCCATAAAATTAATTTTTATAAGTTATTTATCAACTTTTATATGTTTCTTTATGGGAAAAAATTTTAAATTATCTATAAGTTAAAAAATATGAATAAATCAAAATAAAGATTGAGAAATATATGTTTTTTTTTTTAATTTAATTTAATTTTTTTTATTTATAGATATGTAGATTAACAAATCATATCTTTATCTAAATTTTATTATTTTAATTTTTTGTAAATCAATTATTTAATCTTTATATATATCTGTAGGCTACGAAATTAATCTTTATAATATTTATCAATTTTAATACTTTTATTTATCTATAAGTCATGAAATTAATTTTTTTAATTTTTATCTTTATCTATAGGTTATGAAATAAATTTTCATAAATTATTTATGAATTTTTATATGTTTATCTATAATGAAATTAATTAAAGTACAAAATGAAGGGGGGAAAAAAGGAGTAATTTCATTTAAAAAAAATCAATTATTTAATCTTTGTGTTTATTTGTAGGCCATGAAATTAATTTTTATAAGTTATTTATAAACTGTGATATGTTTATTTATGGGAAGAAATTTTAAAGTATCTAAAAGTTATGAAATTAATTTTTTTAAATTAATTGTTTAATTTTTATCTTTATCAGTAGACTATAAAATTAATTTTCAGTTTTTATATGTTTATCTATATGGAAGAATTTTGAAATTCAAATCTTTATCCATAACTAATGAAATTAATTTTAATTTTAATTATAATTAATCAAACAAATAGAAAATTAAAAAAAATAGAAAACATGAAAGGCAATCAAAGAAGGTTGCCATGTAGGGAAGAGAGAGTTTTTAAAATTATGAGAATGTAATTTCGTTTTTTTTTAAAAAAATCAATTATTTAATCTTTGTAGGCCATGAAATTAATTTTTATAAGTTATTTATCAACTTTTATATGTTTATTTATGGGAAGAAATTTTAAATTATCAATGTAACAATCCAGATTTTTAATTATTCTGTAGAATTTATACTAATATTATTTAATCTCAATTTGAAAAATATATAATTTATTATATATTATTATGTGTAATTTTATAAAACAATATAATGATTAAAAGTTTAGGGGTCAAAAAATAATAATAATAATAATAATGAGCATGATAGTAAGATAAATAATTAATTTTTGTTAGTCTAAGATAAAGTGTAATTAAATTAAGAATTATATATTATCAAATATATATATATATATAATTAATTTAAGATTTGAGTCTAAATATAATTAAGTAACTATTTAAACTTATCTGTTGGAAAGATAAGCTCAAATCAAACGAGTTGAGCAAGTGTTGCTTGATTAGAGCATCTCAAAATTTCATCGACTTGATTTGATACTTGGCGGTTTACATCAAATTTGTTGCTTTTTTTTTTTTTGCGGAACCTTGAACCTTGTTAAAAATTTTTTTTTTTTTTTCTTTGAACCGTTTGAACCTTTAATTTGATATCAATCCATGAAAAGGGACATTTTTCATCAAAATTTAAATTTGGTGTTGGATTAGCTGAACCGTTGGAGATGGTCTTAGAATATAAGGAGGTGATTCACCCGGAGAAAGAAAGAAAAGAGAGAAAGAAAGGGAAAAGGAAGAAAAAATAAGGGAAGTCGAAAGGGTCTTTGGTAGTGGAAAGAAAAGGTAAGGTATTAAAGTTAAGATGAGTTATATTATACCTTGAGTCACCAAATTGTATTTTACATATGTTTTGACTTACCATATTTATTTTATACAAGTTATGTTTTATGAATTATTATAAACCATATTATTATTTCAGTTACGTGGTTTAATTTCTGAACCATATTTGCTAAAGTGAAACCCATGGATATGTTTGTTTTACTTTTAAAGAATATTTGGCTATGACCTTATAAATAATTATGTTTGGTAAGTACCACCGCAGGAGTCCCACGTCTTGGGGGACTAAATAACCATTGGCCTCTGTTTAACCACTTTGTGGTCCTCTGTTTGTCATGGATCCATTGACCTCTGTTCTGTGTGGAGCAAAATGCTGTGCAGAACTAAATGCTACACTATTGTGAGAGCCACCTCTTGAATCCGTACCTCTGTTCTGTGCGGAGCAAAGTGCTGTGCGAAACGAAGTGCTACATTATTATGGGAGTCACCTCTAGAATCCGTACGAGCCACCTCTTGAGTCCGTACCTCTGTTCTGACTGTCACTTCTGTGACCTCTGTTCTATTCTGTTCAGTACCGTGGTTATGGCTATGTATTTACATAATTTATGTATTTCAGTTTCTGCTACTCAAATGATTTATTCACCAAATTGAGTTATGTAAATATTTTGGCCTAATTAACTATCCATGGTTATTTCGTGTCCCTTATACTTTTGGTATAATATTTCTCACTCTGCCATGTGGTTATAGTTGTTTACCAATTTTCAGGAAATAGCTTTTGAAAAATCTTAGATGCGAGACTGCAGAATAGACATAAACAACACTTTTATGATATTTTTCTATGTAAAAATCGGCCTTTTTGGTTAATATAATTTTGCAATAAAAATAGAAACTCCAATGATTATTTTGGTATCCTCATTTAAATATTACTTCCGCTCGCATTTATTGATTTGTTTATGAATTGGCCGGAGGTAACTTCAGTTACTGGCCATCACGATACTTAACCCTTGGGTACGGGGAGCGGGTCGTGACAATCTATAAGTTATGAAATTAATTTTTTGAAATTAATTTTAATTATAATTAATCAAACAAATAGAAAATGAAGAAAAATAACTAAAACATGAAAAACATTATCTATAAGTTATGAAATTAATTGTTTTAAAATAATTGTTTAATTTTTATCTTTATCAGTAGACTATAAAATTAATTTTCAATTTTTATATGTTTATCTATATGGACGAATTTTGAATTCAAATCTTTATCCATAAAGAAATGAAACTAATTTTAATTTTAATTAATGAAACAAATAGAAAATAAAGAAAAATAGAAAACATGAAAGACAATCAAAGAAGATTGCTACGTAAGAAAGAGAGAGTTTTAAAATTATGAGAATGTAATTTCTTTTTTTTTTTTTTGAAAATCAATTATTTAATCTTTATCTTTATTTGTAGGCCATGAAATTAATTTTTATGAGTTATTTATCAACTTTTTAATGTTTATTTATGGGTATAAATTTTAAATTATCTATAAGTTATGAAATTAATTTTTTGAAATTAATTTTAAGTTTAATTAATCAAACAAATAGAAAATGAAGATAAATAGATAAAACATGAAAAGCAATCAAAAGAGGTTGCCATATATGAAAAAGAGAGTTTTAAAATTATGATAATTTAGGAATAAATATTAGGAAGCTTTTGACAAAATAATTATATTTGGTTATATATATAATATAGATAGATAGATATACTAATTAATCATCTGCATAGCAAAGACAAATTACATGGCTACTTAAATTTTTATTGCTAGTTGTTCTTGAAGCCAAAAAAAAAAAAAAAAAAAAATGAAGAAGAAGAAGATATATACTCCACAGTGGGATAAAAACCGAGGATTTGGATTACCACAAAATGTTGAGAAATTTGTGTCTAACACACTTTTGGCATGTAACATCAACATCAATAGAGACACGCACACTATAATCTTCTACCATCTTTATAATCAAAATACAAAATCATAAATGTTTGGAACAAAAAATAAATTATTAAAGCAAAGAAAAAGAAAAATCGAGACATGCATTTGATGCATCTTGACTGATAATTTAAGAGGTAGGGTGGTGAGTGGTGGTCACTGCTGATAAATGATATTTGTAGTACAGGACTGTTGTAGTCGAGGATTGCTGGTGTTCACTGCTGATGAAAGAAGTTGATGAAGTATATGTATAGATATTTATAGTAGTGGATTGCTAGAAGTAACGGTTTAAGGGGATATGGATAGATGGGTGGATTTTCGTTTTATATCTATTTGTTGTAGGAGTTGAATGTGGAAGAGTAATGGTTTAAGAAGATATGGATACATGGGCAGTTATATATATATAGGAGTTTTCTTAAAAGGTGTAAGGTATAAAAGGTGTAAGTATAAGGTGTAAGTGTAAAGAATAAGGTGTAAGGTGTAAGTTGTATATATATATATATATATGTATAGTAGGAGTTGTGGATATGATGAATATTTTATTCTTTTATTTTTATTTTATATTTTATTTATAAACGTGGGAGAGTAACGTGGAAGAGTGGGACTATTTTTATTTATTTGTTTATTTGTTTGTTTGTTTGATGTTTATTTATTTATTTGTTTGTTTGATGTGGGAGAATAATGTGGGAGAGTAGAAGTTTTGTTTTGTTTTTCTTTTATTTTATGGATAGATGGGTGATTTATATATGTATATATATATCTCTATCTATTGTAGGAGTTGTGGATATGATGAACATTTTATTTTTTTATTTTTATTTATAAACTTGGGAGAGTAATGTGGGAGAGTGGGACTGTTATTTATTTATTTGTTTGTTTGTTTGATGTGGGAGAGTAACGTGGGAGGGTAGGAGTTTTTTTTTTTTTTGGACAGCTTTTTATTGTTTTGAAAGTCTTTGAAAGGGGAAGAAAAGAGTTATACACTAAAAAGAGAATTGTCATGTATTTCTCAAAATTATTTGAAGACTTTTGAAATGGCACTACATTCGGTTATGTATATAGTATAGATAGATAAGTAAATTTATTATTTAATAGGTTCTATAATAATTAATAATCTTTTTTTATATTAAATACTAGTGTTATTAATTGTTAATTTTTAATAACAGTTTGAAAATTTTATTACAAAAAATTTCACTAATTATAAGTTTTAATGACTGTTTAAAAAAATCATCACAAAAAATTTACTGATTTTTAACTTTTAGCGACAGTTTGAAAAACTCATCACAGAAAAATATCGCTAATTGTTTTAGTGAAAATTTATAAAAGCCGTAATAAAAAAATCACTAATTGTTAATTTTTAGCGACTTATGCAAAAAATCGTTACAAAAAATTATTTTTAATAATGATTTTATTAGAGCTTATTTTCAATAGGACTTGTTTTCAATAGGACTTGATAGGAATTAAATTCAACTATTAAGACCTATTGGTAGTTTATTCTTTCTTTTTAGATGATATCATATTTATTTTGAAAAATTCTCATTAAATTAACAATTTCTTAGAATTATGAAACTCTTTCGAGGAAGGGACTAGCAATTCCACAGGAAAAGTAATATTGAAATCTAATATAGCAATCTTGGTTCTTCCTCCTTTGATTGTTGTATCCGGACTTAGGTTCCGTGGACTTGGTTGCTGTATATATCTTGTTGTCATCTTTTAATTCCATATATTTGGGTTTTAGGATGTGTTGGGTGTATTTCGAACAGGTTGGTTGAGCCTTGGTTCCATTTCTTATTGCCCAGTTTTTGGGTGGTCCGCTCGAGCGGATCCCTGCGCGCTCAAGCGGAGTTTGCACACTTCCAGCATTTTGTGTCTCTGCAAAAGTACTGCAGGTTTGTTTTTCACACTCGAGCGGAGTCCTTACGCCCGGGTCGCTTGGCGGGCCTTTTAGTGGGTGTTCATTGTCTGTAAAAGTACTAGAAGAGGGTAATCTACGCTTGAGCGGGTTTCCCTTTGCGCTCGAGCATGTGTGTTTTGCTGTTGTGTCTTGGCGCTCGAGCGGATATTATTGCGCTCGAGCAGATCCAGTTTTTGTGCTTGATGCTGGAGTGTCTTACTCTGCGCTCGAGAGGACTTGTCGTATATCAAGTGGCAACTGGGTGATTTTAAATCACTTTTCACACTTTCTTTCTCTCTCTTACTTTTCAAAACCTTCATTGGAGAGCACCGCACTCTAAAACTTCAACTTCTCTCTAGGGTTTGATCTAGTTTGAGTGATCCACCCCCTTAGTGTCTTTGTAAGAAGTGTAGAGCTTGGCTTGGGCTACCTATCAATCCGAAAATCTTGGGATTTGGTGCACTTTCGATTTTCTTCATCTTCTCCTTTGAGCTCTGACTTTGAGGTAGGGATAACTACTCATTTTTATGAGCTTTAACATAAATGTTGAGCTTTTTGTATAGATGGTTTGATTTGGGAAGTTAGGGTTTGAGATGTGTTATATTGGAAAGAGAGGTTTTGTTCTTTTGATTCAAATATATGTGTTTTGGGTATGAAAATGAGGTTATTGATATTGTTGATAATATTTGGACCTTTGGGTCACTGTTGAGAAAAAGGGAAAAATGCCATGTTTGGGTATATTTGAATCATTAGTGTAATTAAATTGAGTGGAAATAATGAAATTGGCTCATTATGAGGTAGAATGGTGGAGTTGGATTCATTAATCACTCACCTTTGAAAAATGTTGATAAATTATCAGTTGATATAATTATTATCTGTTTAGAAATAATTGCTTTGAGCTATTGGTGGAGGATAGTCTTGATTGTTGTAGACATTGCATGATGATTAGGCGAATTAAAACTAATCGGTTGAATGTCATTGAATATGATGAATGAAATAATACATTAAATTTGTTTATTGATTGAACATGTATATAATAGATGCTTATATACATTGTGTGGTGTGGGAAGAGATAGGGGATGTACTCCACGGTTTTGGGAGGAGATAGGGGATGGACTCCTAAACCGGATATTTGGGAGGAGATAGGGAATGGACTCTATTGATACAGCGAATCTGTGTATCATATATGAAGTATGGAAGTGTTTTATTTGACATTGATACAGCAAATCTATGTATCATATATGAAGTATGGAAGTGTTTAATATGAGTTGTAATCTTATTTGAAATAGAAGTATTGTTGATATTAGATGTAATCTCATCTAAATTGTTTGGCCAGGTTCTGAGCAACGGTTATGAATTGAGAATTGGATAAGTAATGGAAAATGAAATGAAACATGGACATATTGGTCATGGAATTGAAATGTGTTATAAGTTGGCATATATGAGTTAAACATTTATCGAATGCTAATGTTTTAGTTATTGCTCATATTATGTTTAGCATATCTCCACTGGGCGTTGGCTCACCTTATATGAGACATCATTTTCAGGTCCAGGTATTATGCCGCCTCCGAGGTCTTAGCTTGGATGGTTGTGGGAGTTGAAGACTCTCTTGTTTATTTTTGTGATTATTTTGTGTATTACATGTAAATCAAGCCAATGGCTTATTTCGTATTTTGAGTTAGTACTTTCTTTTTGTAACCAAGTGTTGGCTTGGAAAGTTGTAAACCCGTGGGGCATTTACTTTTGATGTCAACATGTAATACTATTGTAATGAATACTCTGATGAATGAAATTATGCTTTTTTCTCTTATGTCTAAGCATGTCAAGATTGTATGATTTATGGGTTTATTTTTGAGGGCGTTATATCTAATATCACGGGGTTGGAGGAAAAAGATCATTTTACCCCTCATTTTACAAAAATAACATAATTATTTTTTATATAAAAAGGATTTTTATATTTATAGATGTAATCCCACTTAACTAATATCACTATATAGTATATAAATAAACATAATTTATCTTATATCTCCAATTTAATACCACCACACTAGTAATCTTCTCAATCTCATCGTATTAATACTCCCTCACTCAAACAAACGGGCCATAGGGTGAGAAATGAAAAGAAATGATTATGGTCTCTTATTTAGGTGAAAAAATAAAATAAAAAAATGATTGTGTTTTCTCAATATCATGTTTGAATAAGAAAGCAAATCATATGTGAGTGGGATATGAATGCGATTTATTTTCATTTCTTTGTATTTGAAGGGGCCATATTGGTATTATAAATATTTCACAACTAATCAATTTGTTTATCACAAAATCTCATAACTTTTGGTGAGAAATGAAAGCGAGTTCACTTTCTTATCATTTCTCACCCAACTTATGAACTAAAGATGAAAAAAGAGTTCTCTTCCACATAATTTTGTACTTCGCAAACCTGAGATTGTCCTTGAAGATCTCAAAAGGAAAGAGACTAAGAGCATCTCCAACAGTCTCTTTATTCCCACTATTTCTCTACTTTAAGGAGTCAAATATAAAATAATTCTCTCCAAATGTCTCCTTACTCAACTCCCTATTTAAGAGAGTAAACTTTTAGCTCCCTATACTTAGGAAGGTTTTAATCACCCCCCATAATTAAAAAAATTATTCTTTCTCTCTCTTCCCTCATATTTTTCTCAAATGGTGGATGACAGGAAAGAAACTTGGAAATTTTTTTTAATAAAAAATGATAAAGAAAAAATATTGGTATAATATTTAAAATGTATAGAGAAAAAATATAAAGTATTGTTAGAGATGATAGTTAAAAAAGGAATTCCCTAAAATAAGAAAGACACTTTTTAATTAAAATTTGAAGAAAAATTATGGAGGATGGTTGGAGATGTTCTAAAGGTAGACGTGAATTTGGACTAGTCTAAAGGAAGATGAGAGAAGAGAGATGGTATAGAAAACTTAATTCTGTTGGAAAGGAAGTAGTTGTTTAGGGGTTATTTGGGGTATCATAAATAAGTACACTTTTTGACTTTTTGGACTAAAAAGTAGAGAAAAAAAAAAGGTTGTTTATGACAACTTTTTGTCTTTTATGAAAAAATGTGTATTAAAATATTGTATAAAATAAAAAAATTATGTTTTTACCCCTACAAATATAAATATGTATTGACAGTGATGGTATATGAAGATAGAACGGTGGCAGCAAGAGATATAAGAAAAACTTGCCTACGGTGCTGTTTACACAAGACGGTGCTATTTGGCCCATGGAGGCCCACCATGAGTTCCGTTTTGATAATCAGAACCGTTTAATGTGTAGAACTCATCGAGTACTATATGCTTGTAAAAAATCACATTGATCGGATATCGATAGTTATCTGATTAGATTAGTTATTTTGTCAATCGTTATTTTGTGCACCGTCTATTTTTTTTTTATATAAAACTAATTTGATCATATAGTTATCACTATCTGATCAATGTGATTTTTTACAGAAAAATAGTACTCAATGAGTTCTACACATTAAAAGGTTCAGATTATCAAAAAAGGACCTATAATGGGCTCCTACAAGCTGAACAGCACCGTGCTGTGTAATTTTTGTGTGCACTCTCTTTTCAAACTCACCATCACTTCAGACCACTGTGTCACGTTCAACCATGATGTTGGCTTGTACTTTTTTTTGGAGAAATATTATATATATATATGTATATATATAGATATATTTTTGGGCAAATTACACTAACAGTCCCTATAGTTTGGGACTTATGTCACTTTGGTTCCTGACTTTTCAATTGTGACACATTTGACCCTGAATTTTGAATCTTGTTCCAAATAAGGACAATTGAAGATACCATTGTTTAATTTCAAGGGTAAAATCATCAATTTAATAAAATATAAACTAATTTGACAAAAATAAATGTCAAAAAAATATTTTTAATTTTTTAAAAATTATTTTTATCTACCAATGATAAGATTATGTAAAATTGATAAAAATTAATAAAAATTACATGATTAATTTTACATGATCATTATCCAAACACATAATAAAAATTAATTTGGTAATATATATATATATATGTCTAAAAGATTTATTAAGTTTACATAATTTTATTTTTAGTGGGTAGAAATAATTTTTAAAAATTTAAAAATATTTTTTTGCCATTTATTTTTGTCAAATTAGTTTATATTTTATCAAATTGATGATTTTACCCTTGAAAAATCTAATGATATTTTCAATTGTCCTTATTTGGAACAAGATTAAAAATTCAGGGTCAAATGTGTCACAATTGAAAAGTCAGGGACCAAAGTGACGCAAGGCCCAAACTATAGGGACTATTAGTGTAATTCACCCTATATTTTTGAATAGTGATCACTTTTTGACTTTTGTAATAAATTTTTGGCTTTTTGACTTTTTTCAAACACCCCAAACCAGCACTATGCTTGTCTAAAGTAGTGACCCATCTTTACTGTTACTATAGGGATCAGATTCTTTGTTCCAATTTCTTAACACTCTGTTTGAATCATAGCCCTGTTTGTTTTGGGATTGGATTAACAGTGAGGTGGAACCTATAAATATCATGTTTGTTTTGAAAAATTATCATGGGATTAACAATTCTATGGAATTATGAAACCCTTTAAGGAAGAGACTAATAATCCCACAAGAAAGGTAATATTGAAATCTAATTTCATAGAATTGGAGGTAAAATGACCATTTTACCCCTCATTTTACAAAAACAACAAAGTTACTTTTATATAACAAGGGTTTTATGAAATTTTATAGATTTAATCTCAACCAACTAATATCACTATATAGTGCGTAAATAAACATAATTGATCTTACATCTTCAACTTAATATTACCACAATAATAATCTTTTCACTCACTTTCACCGTATTAATAAATCTCCTTACTAAAACAAACGGGCCGTAAAGTCAGAAAGGAAAAGAAATGACTATGGTCTCTCATTTAGGTGAAAAAAAAAATAAAACAAATAATTGTGTTTTTTCATTATCATGTTTGGATGAGTAAGAAAACAAATAATGTGTGAGTGGAATATGAATGCGATATATTTCATTTCTTTGTATTTGAAGGGGTAATATTGATATTTGTTAGTTACATATTTTGTAAAAGCCAAATCACAGTTTGACACGTGGCAGAATAAGGATATTATGGAAAGATAATTCAAGTTTTCGATCCTGTTCGAACACGTGGCAATGAACATTGGTTCTCACGTGATCTGAGTAGCACTAGATCAGTAAAGAGATACAAAGTGACGTGGCTTCAACGGTTACTCATATTCAAATTCAAATACAGGAGGGAAGCTCAACTGCAAGAGATGGCGTAGTGGGACTATTTCTAAGGCAGCATGATCAGCGATCATGGAGGAATAGTTCGACGGTTTGAAGTGCAGTTCGAAGGTCATCTTTGACAAGTATAAATAGCAGGGAAGCCCTCAGAAAAGACCCCGGACTCGGATCATACAAACTAGTCTTTACTTCATATTTTCCTTTCGGTTTACATTTCTGTACTTTAAATTCTGCACTTTAAATACTGTTCTTTAAATACGCACTTTAAATACATACCGCACTTGATTCATAGGAGTAGTTTCAAGTAGATTCAAGTAGTATCTTTGTAAACCTCTTGAAATTTGAGTTTGGACTATTGTAAGTGTTCATTTTAATGAAATACTTGATTGTTCTTCATATTAAATGTTATTTCTCTTAATTTCTCCTAAGTCAAGCCACCGAAAAGTCCTCTTCATTGAAATTTGAAAGAACTAAAACACAATCGTCTGATAATTGGTTGGCAATTATAATTTCTGTAAGGACTGATTGATCCTTGCTGGCACGCTCGCATTTACAAAAATACCTTTCGAAAAGCCAAAAAGCCAACAATATTATAAATATTTTATAATCAATCAATTTATTTTTTGCCAAATCTCACTACTTTTGATAAGAAATGAAATAGGCTTAATAAGAGAGTTTACTTTCTCACAATTTTTCATCATTTCTCACGATTTCTCACCTAACTTATGAACCAAAGATGAAAAAAGAGTTTTCTTCCCACATAATTTTTTATCATTTCTTACCAAATCATCTCATCCGAAGTATAATTTGTTAATCAATCAAGGCCTAGGCTTGCTGCTAGTCCAAAACATGTGCAATTTACACTGTTTTGGGGTTCACAAAGGTCCGTCTTAGTAATCCGAATCGTTCAATTTGTAAAACTAGTTGAGTAGATCATTTATGCAAAAATTAAGTTAACTGAATTTCGGAAGTCATATAGTTAATTTATATTTGTGTGAAAAAATGGACAGATATATTTTTAAAACTATATTTTTTATATAAAATGTGATTTGATCATTAGTTTTTGAAGTCCAATCAACTTAAATTTTTGTATGAATGATTTACTCAATAAATTTTACAATTTGAACGGTTCGAATTATTAAAACAAACCCAAAATAGGTCCAAAATAGTGAAAACTAGACCCTGTAGGCCAAAACATCATTTGGAGGCAAGCCTATCTCATCAATTAACCCCTTTGTTAATTCACTATATATTTATGAATTTGTATATTTTGATTATTAATGTGAGTGTTCTGTCAAATAGAATTATTTTAATATTAATTTTATATTTTATATTATTGCATTGTGTCAGTTTTAATTCATGAGTTTGTAACGGATTATGTCAAAAAATCTCCACCATTTGTTAAAAATAAATGTATGAAAAAAAAATTAAATTGTAAGAATATTTGATTATTTGAATTAAATTAGTTATACAAATAATTGATTTCAACTTAATCTTATTTTCCTAATTACTAAAACCTATATCGTATTATTATATTTTTGGATAAATTACACTCATCTCCTATGACGTTTGGAGAAAATAAAATTAATCCTACACTTTTAAAATAATTGCATTAGTCTCTTTTAAAATTTTAATTCATATAACAATTAAGTTCTTTTTCATCAATAATTCGCTAGTCATATGAATGACAAAAAAAAATATATCATGTATTTTCAGCTAAAATATATATTAATCTTTGTTTACTCTAGTATTGACCCATTATTTGAATTAGTTTTAATCACTTTAGTCATACTAAAAGGGAGATCAATGTAATTATGTCAAAAGTGTGAAGCTAACTATATTATTTCCAAATGTCAAGAGAAATAAGTGTAATTTATCCTATATTTTTCTACTTTTCAAGATAAATAATATATTATCTTCAATTAAAAAAATTTATATTAGTTATAAAATCCTATTTTATGTATTTTTTAATAAGTTTAATGGAGCTAACTAAGATAGTCAAAAATGTCATAGCACCCTTTAATGAAAATAATATTAAAATATGTAATTAATTATTTAGGCCTCGTTTGGGAATAGGCTATTTTAGTAACTTTTTGACTAAAATATGAGGTAAAAAAACTTGTATGTGTGTGTAGACACCCCATTTTTGACCGTCCTCAAGACTTGGACGTCACCGCTTGAACACTCGGTGATTATCCATGTTTGTGTTCGTTTGGAGTTCCCGGAGTTCTCGGCTCGCGCGCCTTGCCTCAGGACTTCCGAACTCGACCGTCTTGTGTCTGGTTTTGCACCAAACACTTGTGTTTTGCCTTGGAAGGGCAGGGAATGCTTTGTAAGGCACCTCCACACACCACCGGCCGTGGCTAGAGGCCACCGGCTGGCTGGTGTTGCCATCGGCACTTTATTGTGCCGACCGGCACTATTTTGTGCCAGTTGGCACTACTTTTGGCAAAATGACCATTTTGCCCTGTCGACCACTTTACAGCTGTTGTTGGAGATATTTTCAGACAGCTTTTTACCACTTTCTTTCCCTCCATACACGTGTATGGAGGGATGAGCCCTTTGCTTGCTTGGTTGCTAAGCTTACAAGATTGCCTCCTCTATAAAAGGAGGCCTTGTCTTCTTGGCTTAACGGTTAGCCATTCTAAGAGATCAAAAACCAGAGCTTACATATCCTCTCTCTCTATATCTCACTCTCTCTCATCCCTGTGTGTGTTTTGTGGCCAAATAGTGCACTTTTACCTTACTTTTGCACCATTACACACACTATTATACCTTATTCTGAGATTGAGGGACTTGGAGGGTTGTTGGTTGTGATTTTGGACTGATTTTGAACACTAGGGAGTGGCTGGACCACCTGTTCTTCAAGGGATCTTCAAGGGTAAACTCTTTACTTTAGTTTCCCCATTCTTGCAACTAGTTTCTACCCCTCTTGTTTTGTGTTTTAAGCTTTGTGTATAACATAAAAAATTCTTTTTTTTACTTGCTTAAGAACTTTCATTAAGGTCATCTTTTGATTTGAGTAAGAACTCACCCTCTTAGGCCTTGTTTTGGCCCTTTTAGTGCCTTTTCTTTGAGCATTGTTTAACTTGGTGTTTTGGCTTTCTCACCACTGAAAACCAGTGGGTTTTCAGTGGTGAGGAAGATGGTTTTAAGTCTCATATAGGGGAGGGACACCCCTCTCCCCTTGGCCCCTTGTTTGCCTTTGTTCTTGGCTCATAGACTTGCATGCATGAATGTTTGTATTTGGCTTCATTTCAGAACTTTTTGGGGTGTTTTAAGTCATGTTATACCTCTGTCTAAGGTTGGTTTCGTGGCCCTTAACATGCCTCTCATACTTGCTTTGTAATGCTCTCTTATGCTAGGAAGAATGCCTTGCATTTAGGCCATGTTCTTTGCATGTTTTAGCTTGGTTCCATAAGGGTATTAGCACCATATTACCATGTATAAGGGTTGTGAGCCACTGATTTTGCCATGTATAGTGTGCTTGACATGGTTGTTTTGTATTTTAGGCTTGTAAGCCTTATGTATTTTACCCCCTAGCATGTTCAACATTGATCATCCTCATGATTTGGCATCATTTGTGACCTTATTTCAGTCCATAAGTCCTGTTTGAATGTTTGTATATGTAGCCTATTTCATGCTTTAAGGGTGTGCTCATGTATGTCTAGGACTTGGCATTGTGCATTCTTGCATACTTAGGGCTGCCATACGAGGGGATTTGGGTGCCATTTTGCATACCAAAAATCTGTTTTTGGTTGTTAGATTCATGCCATGAGTGGTTGTGTAAGGGATGGTTAGATGCTCTCTTGAGTGCCTTTGGTTTTGGGCTCATTGGCTTGCATGCTTGTATGGCATTTTGCCCATGATTTGATCCATTTAAACTCTTGTTTTGGGGAGGTTTGAGGCCTCCCCCATGGCGGTTAAGGCCACCATTGTATGCTCATTATATGCTTGTTGCATGTTTGGTCCACTAGGTGTTGTAACACATTGATTCCATTGCATACTTGGCTCATGTTTGCATCACACTAGCATCTCACGCACTTTAGCATTTTGCATGCCTAATATGTTAGTTGTGCGGTACTTAGTTTGCTAGCATCCTAATTTCCATAATGCATTATTGATGCATGTTTGCATGAATTGCACTTCATTACTTGGTTTGGGGTGTCAAACCAAGTGTGGGAAATGAGGGATGTTTGTACTCCAAGTGACAAAACACACCTCAATTCCCATGTCACTAAGGCCCTTGACTTTGGCATGATAGGGACTTAGTTATCATTGTTGTGTTGCATGCATTTTTACATTGAAATGCAACCTTGGTATCTTAGGCTATCATGCACCAAGGTGCACAATTGATAGCCCTAGAACCAAACCATGTTTCCTTGAGTCCCATTCATGATAGGAAGCATTGGCCATGCATAAATATGCTCAAAAATCTAATACCATGCCTTCTTTTCTTTATTCTTTGTCAAATTGTCTTCTGCAGAATTTTGTGCCGACCGGCGGAAAAGAGTGCCGGCCTTGTATTGTTGGCCGATAGACTATTTTGCAGCGGTGGCCCCCTAAGCGACGGTGGTAGTTTTCTCGGC
Organism: Camellia lanceoleosa; assembly: GCA_025200525.1. NCBI lineage: Eukaryota > Viridiplantae > Streptophyta > Magnoliopsida > Ericales > Theaceae > Camellia > Camellia lanceoleosa. The sequence continues at coordinate 84,846,274 of CM045761.1, forward strand.
CGGTGGCACTCGTGAGAACACAAGGAAGGTTTCACAGGACTTTGGTATTTTTGGAGAGGCAGGCGATAAAAGAGGTGGCGTGTACGGTGTAGGCTTTTCCGGACAAGTCGCAATGAGCATGCATCATTCGCGCATCCCGAGGCAGGGCTGAGGCCCCCTTTCTTTATTTACTTGATTTAATTTTAGTAATTAGAATTTTGTAATAATTTATTCATTTATTCTTTGGACTGTATTATTCTTTTGGTCCCTCCGAGTGAGGCGCATTTGTAATAAGTGTGTGTGAGTGGGTGTATGTCTTCCAACCCCCATTTCTTTCTACCCTTTTATTTACCTGCTTATGATGGTAGATTAGGACACTTCTAAATTAGCATACCTTATGCAAGGCATGCGTGCATTCATGCATTTGTTTACATACATCGCTCGGTACATCATACAAAGCGCATCGTACTTTCAATTCCAAATTTAATACGTGATAGTTGTTGCATTTCAGGTGCCATGCTTAGGATGGCCGAACCTGTCCAGATTACATTCCGTATGCGATGCATTAGTCACTAAACATAAACTAGGTCATGCATGTTTTGCTAGCTGGTTTCTTGTTTTGGTACAGTCTGATGTAAGTTTTATGCTTTAGCATGTCGCATGCGTGTGAATGTTAACATGACGGTATATACGCCATGCGACTAAGTGCTTATGTGATAAACTACTTGAATGCTGTGGGTGGAGGTTGGATTACTTGAGTTGGGAATACTCATTGAAATCCGTGTTTTAGCCTACTCATGAGTAGCAATTTCAAAGCTTTTTCCAAACAAGACGGATATGCAATGCTTATTTCCAAATTAGGCGATCTAGTCTATACTTGTTTCTTTGTCGCTAACATAGTAATTCTAGGCTAATAACGGAATAAGAATTCATAACGTTTTCAAAAAGGATATCATGGTTAGTAAGTAGGTCTTGGGACGCGAAAGTGCTCATAGTGACCTTCCCGATCGTACCCAAGCTCCGAGCTATGACCACTTTGGTGATGATGGACATGTGGCCTTGACCTTTCGAGTCGATTTCCTAAATTTCCCATTTTAAAATATTTAGGTGGCGACTCTGTAATCTGGCAAAGCAGTCCATGTTTGGCACTACTTTTCAAAAATCTGTTTTCTCAAATGATTTGCCGGATTTGGACTCTTTGGTTCAGATTTAGAACCGACACAAACCGAGTTCTTGAACTGTAGTGACCCCAATATGAACGGAACGGGACTTAACCCTCCCTGGGCGTTCGGGGACGTCTACAGTGTGGAATGACTTTTTAGTTTTTTATGAAAAGATATGTAAAAAGTAAAGAGAAAATGAAATCTTTGACTTTTTAGTATAAAGTTATAAGCTTTTTGGTTTTTTTTAGTAACTTTTTGATTTTTAGACTAAAATTGTTACTTCCCAAATGAGACCTTAGTAAACGAGTCATTCAGGTTGGAGTTTTAAAATGTGTTAAAATTGCTTTATTCATCTTTTGAGATAAAATCAAACTAGTTTTAATTAATTCAGTCACGAGTCGAGCTTAACTAACTTGATTTTTTTTTTTTTATAATGCATATAATTAAATCGAAACGAACAGTAAATTGTTTAAATTTGATTGTAAATTTTGTTAACTTTAAAATGTGGGGGAATTTGGTCAAAGTCTCTTCATGATAAAATTTTAATGCATTAAGGACAAATACAAAAAAAATTCTTGAAAAGTTCAGCACACACTACTATTACCAAAATATCTTTAGTGACTAATTTAATATTTTAAACTTTAAAATAATATAATTTTTTTCTTTAGATGTCGGTTTTTAATAAAATTAGTATTTTTAGAATTTTCTCATCAAGATCTATCAAACAAGATCTAGGTTGACTATGAAATTTTTGGAAAAATTTTTTTACCATCGAAATTGACATAAGCAGTAACATGTTATTTTGTTTCATAGTAACATGTTACTGCAGTTGATAGTAACATTTTATTATGCATTACGAATAAAACATTAACAACAAAAAGCAGTCGACCTTCCCTGCATATGAATTCATACTACTTCTAGAAACTCATATATACTCATAGAATACTCAATCGCAGTTTCAAAAACTCTCTTTGTGCTAATCGAAAATGGCACATTGTAGAATATCAATTTACATAGTCAATTTATACAATAAAGTTTGTATCTCTTTCTCTCCAACCACTATTAATGTCTGTGAGGAATCTGGAAACGATAATAAATTTAGAGTAGTGAGGGATCCTATTGAAGGCTTCGGCAGATTGCGTCACTATGAACGATGGACGATGGATGGCTCTAGTCATGAGTCTTTCGTAATAACTCTTTCTCTGTTCTTCTTTCTCTCCTCAATCGTCGTCTTTTTTTTCTTCTCTCTCTTCATTAATCTGCTCTGTGTTTTTTAGAGAGAAAGAGAGAGATCGATAAAGAAGTTTCAACTTCTCATATATATATATATATATGATAGAGAAAAATTGTCCAAAGAAATATGAAAATATATTTGTCTATTCTTCATAAAGAACACGTACGCTTTTTGCTCAGGAAGTTTATGAAATAAAATATTTTGAGTTAATCTTTACACACTAACGTGTTGGGCCTAGGAGTTTTAACTACATTTTCCTAAAATGTGATGTATATACATATGATCTAGGTGCATGAACCATTGAGAAGGCCTAGACACGCAACATAGTTAGCCTAGTGGGTGGTTAAGGAAATCTGACCTAATATTGTGGGTCAGCCGAATAGTCCATCTTAGAAGATCAAAGGGACGATCTCGTGCACTTAGATGGAAAACATCATATCAGTTAACAAGGTCCATTCTCAACTGGATAATGCTATATATACCAATTAATGTACTAACTAGTATACTAACGGATGATATGGCATAATTTTAAAGGTTTTAGATATACGTAATTTGTATAATAGGTGGGGTCAATAATAATGACATAACACTAGTTGGTACACTAGTATGTATATTAATTGGTGCTTTTAGCACCACCATTCTTAACTTGGCCTGATCACCGTTGTTAGTTGATTGGGAAGAACCTAATTGACCTGAAATAGAGCAAGTAGTTAATGTTTGTAATAGTAAAGATATGTGGCGCAATGTAAAGTGGCTACCTTTCCCTATAACCTTCGCCAACTAACAAGAGAATGTAGCTCATAGTTTTGATTAGGGATGACAATGGGTTAGATATGGGTCGGGCCCCCCTATTCCATCCTTCAATTTTCGCAGTTTGTCCTCACCCCCGATCTAACCCTCATGAATCTCTCCCTCACCCCATCCAAACCCGTAAATGTAACCCTTACCCAACTCTACCCAATCTGTAACACAATTAGAAATTTAATAATAATACTAAAACTCAATAATTAAAATTAGAAATGATGTTTATAATTAAAAAAATATATTATATAATATAGTATAAACTCAATAATACATTGCATAGATATTATATATATTTTATAAAAATTCAGCAATATATTATACACATTATATATATATGTAATATTATTATTTATTTATTACTACATTTGTGGGTTAGATAGGGTTCGGGTGAAAAAATACCCCCCTCACCCTCGACCCAAACCCAATTGACGTTTTAAAAGTTTTTCCAAATTTGACTTTATCCTATTTAACCACGCTCGAACCTATTCCATTAAGGTTGGGGGAGTCACAAACCTAGTGAATCGAAGTATTTTGTTATTCTTAATTTTGACATCTTGAAATGATGATAGAAAACGTGGCATCTATTACTAGAGAAAAAGCTAAAAAACCTAATTGATTCGTGATCCAGATTAAGATTAATTGCAACAATTCCCAAACAAGTAAAACAAACAATCTAAATCATCTAGCACATACGAAAGTGATTTAGATTATTGCTTCAAAATCAATACATCAACGCAATTGATTTTTACGTCGAAAAACCACAATTGGAGCACCTCCAATTGTGATTAAAAAACCACGGACGAAACGCCACTAATCAATCCACTATGAAAGGAAAAAAGAATACAAATATACCAAAACAAATTACCCAAACGCAATCAATTTGTCTTCACCAATCTGTATCTCTTTCATTACTGCCTTTGTCTCAGAATTGATCAACTTGATGTTGAATACACAACATCCATATTGAATCAACGAATGCACACAACTTCGAACACCTTCGAATACTCTATGCTTGAATCTCCAGATTCTATCGAAGAAGAACACTCTTGAAGTCGAATAATCAAATAACTCTTTGATGTATGTTTGTCAAACCATGATTATAATACTCAATCAAACATCAAAGAAAACCAGCAAAATAGTCCCAGAAGAAAACCCTAGAACCCTCAAAACAGATCTGGAAGCCATGCCCTAGATTCAGAGCAAACTACAATTTTATATCAGTTGGAATCGCGATCTTCGCTTGAGTGCAGGAATGGCCGCTCGAGCGATAACACTAACACGCGTGTTCCAAACCAGGGTCTACGCTCGAGTGATGCAACTTACTCTTGAGTATAAAATCACACCTCACAGTATTTTTGCAAACAAGCCAAAGTATTGAGAAGGTGATGTAACAACCTCGACCTTTGATTAATATTAATTCATGATTAAATAAGCTTAATTAGTAATTAAGGTAAAATTCTAAATTAATTGCATGTGTGTCGCCTTATTTGTAATTATATCTGTCTATCGTAGGAATACTTGTTTGCATCTCTGTTTCGTTTTGTGAATTGAAGGCCTTATCGGCATCTGATTACGAATTGACTTGATTTATGTGCTATTTAGGATTTTTAGAACATTATGGTAGGCTTAATTAGAATTTGATTCGGGACGATTTAATTAGAATAATTAATGCTCAATTAAGCCTAATTAATGAATTCCTTAATCCAAGCCTTTATAAATCACCTATTATACCTCCACTCATTCTTTTCCTTCATTTCAACACATCTTTGAGCTAGCACACACAAGCAAATGTGAGAGAGTGAAAGAAAGGAGAGATTGAGCTCAATCAAAGAATTTGCTAGAAATTGAAGGAATTAGACTTAGAAACACAAGGATCAAGCTTCTAGCTCTCTCATTGACGAGCCTAGGTAAGGATTCAACCTTTAGATTGTATAATTATGATGTGTAGGACATGAACTCTAGAGAATTAAGTTGGGTGATACAAGAATTGAGTTAAAAATGAAGAGAATTGAACCATATCATGCATGAATGCATATATCATGGCATTTTGAGTAGATTTCTAAAGAATTTTCACATGCATGTGTCTATCTTGACTTGGTTTTGAGAATTCATCACATTTCTTACCATTTGACCTTGATTGATTATGTTTTGGAAAGCCTAAGTTCAAAGTAATTCATGCATGTCATGTTCATGGCATATTTATAAATTTCAAGTTGGAGTTTTGATCAATTGGCTTGTTTTGGGGCCTTGATTTGGTGAAATGATCTTCAAACCTGGTATTTTACAAGTTTCTAAATGTTTTCTGGTGTTTTGGCCCAAAAAGATGAGTTTTAAAGTGTGTAATTCGAGTTTGGAGTTTGAGAGTGCAATATGGAAATTCTAGATTTTTCACTTTCGCTCGAACGACAGAACTTGCACTCGAGTGACCACTCTGTGATCTTACACTTCCGCTCGAGCGACCATAAGTCCACTCATGCATAAAATGCAAGCCCCCAGAAGTTTATATGTTTGCAGACCGCTTGAGCGACAAGAATTGCGCTCAAGTGAAGACGTCAGTCACACGCTCGAGCGACCGTCGAGAGGAAATTTCACACAACTAGTACTTTTTGAGTTCTGAGACCGCTCAAGTGAGGAAGTTTCACTTGGGCGACTCGAGCGAAGGAAGTTGTGCTCGAGCGGGATCTCTGTTTTCAGTAAGTTTTGTTAAGAGTTCCAAAAGTGTATTTCGGCATCCACATTGCATCCTAGGCATTTCTAGGCTATGATTAACACTCAATAAGAGGTTTAGACCTAGAAGGACACTAAGAATGAAATGAAAGAAGTTAAGTACCAACCGAGTGTATGTTTCATTATGTGTTTCTGCTATGTGTGTGTTGGTCATGTGCCACAAGTTATCTGATTTATTTGTCCTCCAAGTGGAGCCATCTATGAGTAATAACTTTGTAAAGCTATGTTCACGTTTAAGTATTTTTGTATATGATATGACAAGAAATGATCTGCTTTCTGAAATGCTATGTTTTGTATCAATGAATGAATGTCCAGCTTTTGATAAGTATTTGTGGCATTCTTAGCACAAGGCCCTTGCTCGGGGGTAACAATACTGTGGTCTCATGGCCCTTGCCCAAGGGTAACAATACCGTGGCTCAAGTATATTACAAGTTCCTAGTAGCGGAGGTTCCTTAAGGCCCGACAAGCGATAACGCTATTGGATGTACCATGAATGATGAAGCATGAACTCTGATTTCTGCATGTAGGTTGAACAAGATATAAATCTGTTTCAGATATGAACTGTGATTTCCGATTCTGTTATGGACATCATTCATTTAAACCCTTTATTACATTATTATTCATTGGGCTTCCACTATTTATATTATGTATGTAGGTGGCGAGGCGTGACCGAACCTAAAACTTTGCACTGGAGTTTTAGGTCGGACCATTGTGCCTTGAGGAGGTTCCTTTTGTGATGTCTAGCTCTATAACCTTGCTATAGATGTTTTTGTTTTGTTTTGCTTATCTACACATTGGGCTAAGTTCCTATTTGGCTTTATCTGTGTAAATGGGTGACATAAGACTGATGTATTTATGTTGTCTTATATATATATATAAGTTTGTTTTGAAGATTTCTATCTCATATACGTTAACACAGCTCTATGGACAATGTATATTTCTATATTTGCTTCTGCAACCCCTTTATTATATGTCATTCTATTAAAAGGCTTTTGGTAATCCAAGGATTACTGGTCGGTTACGATGCTGAACCTATAAGAGCGAGTTTGGGTCATGACAAGTGAAAACTCCGCTCGGGCGCAACTTTCCCCACTCAAGTGGAAAGACCAAAACAGAGGCAAAATTACAACTCAATTAAGCTAAGCTTGGTTGCGGAATTGGTAACAAGTAGGGACCTAACAATATCCCCCTTTGTCAATTCTCGGACAAAACTTTTCTAACAATTTTTCCTAACAAACACACGCAATAGACACACTAAGTAACACAATTAAAAGCTCTGACCTAACAAAAACAAAAATTGCAAAACCACAAAAGCCGATTTGATTAGAACCACTTAGAAACACTTTGAACAATCCACCTGTGGAAAATACCACACAAACCAAAACTGTGGAACCAAATAAGACAAATAGATAGAAATAAGCAAAATAGCCAAATATATATATCCAAAGTGATCTATTTCAAAACAAGCAAATATCCATGCATCCCCATATCCATGTCCATGCATCCCAATATCCATGCTCAAAACTTTGTCTAAGTGTTTTAACAAAAACACATGTTTAGCAAACATTAAAACTACTACCCCTTTTTGTCCAGGGAGACAAACCAAAACCCAGAAAATAGAAGAAAAAACAAGAAAATAATCTGTGACAAGAAAAAATACACTGTCCATGGAAATAAGAACCAAACATCACTGAGTTGGTGGAGGTAGAGGCTGTTGCATCTGAAGTAGGGACAAAATCTGAGCAAGATGTTGGGAAGACTGATCAATCGACTACTCAATACGACCAACAGATGCCTCCAAGGCAGTAAGCCGGGCATTAGTGGAGGTCTCAAGATTAGTGAGTCGAGCGTCAAATATATCCATCCGGCCCTCCAGATGATCAAATGGGAAACTAGGACATGCTTAACTTGTTGTGGTTGGCCGCTGATAGATTGAGTCGGAGGAGGTTACTCTCTCTCACTTGTAGCAGCGGCATCAAACTCTTCTTTCTCGACCAAAGATCATAACTTGCACCCACCTAAAAGGACCAACAACATGTGGTATTTGTAGGAGGCGGTCTTTTTGGTGAATGGTTTAATGGGAGTGGAAAACTCATCCTCTTGAAGCGGGACCTCGAGTTTGGACATGAGGCAGTTAATCGAACACTCGTATGGTAACCCTAAGCTTTGTTGCTAATAACAACTATCATCTTCACGGAGGATAAGGGTTACAAGATTGATGGGCAGCGGTGATCAATGTAGTCTGAGGTATAACCTTGGTCTTGCTTGATTTTTGAGATATGGGTGGTGACAATGGGATTTGTGCACACTATGAGGTCAAGCAACCTAAATTTGGGAAGGAGTTCATGCTGTTTGATGAGGGCACCCTGGATCTAGCTTCGGGGTGTACCACATAACTCAGTGGTCACCTCATTGAAATCACATGTGGAGTGGACAAAGAAGGGGAAGTGGGCATTGAAAATAGGGCCAATGGCGAAGTGAACAAATGAGGTCTTGGTTAGCTACAAATTCCTTAGACCTAACCTATGTTTTGAAGGAAGGACCGATATCGTCTACTCCCTCAATGTTGCAATAAAACTCGAGCACCCAATCAAGATTTTGATGGCCAGAAAACGAGAGGACGAGGTCACCGCCAAAAGGCTGAAACACATGCCTAATAGGAATAGACTCAAAGGTATTTGGCAGGACATTTTGCTCAAGGTGAATTTGTCACGGAAGCGAAGGCTTCCTAAAGTTTTAGCTTTTTGTAGAGAAGCAGTCGAGTTATCTTGTGGGCGATTAGCGGTGGACTTTCGATGTTTGGATGTAGACATGGCTAAACCCTAACCAAATAAAGACACAAAAACACCCCCAAAGCCAAAAAGAACCAAAACCAACAAGATCAAACACATTAGAAAACAAAAAATAGTAATGGGAAAACCCAATATATCATAATCCATGCGAACACAAAGCCATAGATAGCATAGTTCAAAGCAGCAAAAGAATAAACCCCAGAGCCATTAGTAACCAAAAGAAAATAGAATGAGAACCAGTAAGAACAAAATATAAACCCAAAAGAGATTAGCTATGAAAAAAAAAAACCAATATGGCCACAGCCAAAGCTCAAGTAACTAAGTGCAGAAGTGGGCACACAGAGAGAATAACAGAGAAAATGAGTAACCAACAGGCAAACATGCATCTGAAACAGTTATGGGGGACACACAAAGAAGCATTCCAAAACTAAGACCGGTGCAAAACGTATGAAAATCCAAGACAGTCCACAGATAAATTACCCCACCCAAGACTAAAACCAGACCAGAGAAACCAAAAACAAAAGATGAGAGAAAAAGAGAGACAAACTCGAGAAGATGATGGAGCATTGGAAGGAGGGTAATGGCAGTCACGAACAAACCAAACCAAGATGGAAGAGGGAAGGTTGAGATCACAATCAAAGCCCTACGAGAGAGAGAGAAGAAGAAATTTGGGGAACAATGGACTAAATGGGGGAGGGCTAGGTTTATAAAGCAAAGCAGTTTGCTCGAGTGTAAATCTGTACACGCGTGGCTACGCTTGAGCCAGGAATCATGCACTTGAGCACAAAAAACAACCTCCCAGAAGTTTGGTGCCTCTGCAAAAGTGTTGGATGAGAGAAATCTACGCTCGAGTGGGTAAAAAAAAACAACAAAGGTATAATGCACCCATCTGAGCAGTTAAACACAACTCACACTGGCAAGTGTGACCTGAAACAAAAAAGAGGTGAGCACAATAGCAAAAATGTGACACCAAGATGAGATAATCCACATACCATGATACATAAACTTGCAATTTTGACAATATGAAGCACAACATTCATGAGCAAATCAGGTAAATATCGATCAATGAGCATAAGCTAAATGGAAATACACAACTTAAAGACAAACATAAGAGCTCACAAAATGAATATGTGTGTGTGAAATCCTTGAGAGGCCACAGAGCTAGAGTTAATCCTCATAGTGATCGGATGGCTGGACCTTCGGCAAGAGTAACTAAATAGCACTAAGAAAGTCAAACCACTAGAAATCAAGGGGTATTTGTTGAGTAAAAGTGGAGGCTCCCCCTCAATCAATGGGTCCTCTTCCCTTTTTTTTTCATTTGATTTTTGACTTTTCTTTCTTGTGGGCACTCAGTGGTGGCTTTCACGCTCAAGAGTATGGAGACCAAACCAGAGAAGCATGGAAGCGATAAGGATGGCCTTATTAGTGCCTCTGAGGTAGCCTTTTTCTAATGCTCAGACTTCAAAGAACTGAGGAGGAGTCGTGAAAGAGAAAAAAAGATGGTAGATGGTTAAGAGACTCAACATCACCCACGATATGCTAGTATAGGTTAATTCCTCTAAACATGTTTAAGAGACACTATTAGAGGTCCATAGAGAACTTTGATCATTTGTGCGGAAACCCCTGCAACAGTTTATCTCAAGGATGTGTACAGAATGAGATCATGAAGTCAATGAGTATGAGCATTCAAAATGAGCTATGAACACAGAAAAATGAAATCTTGCAAGCAGCATGAGAGGTGTTCATATGAGTCTCGAATGTAGAGATGACAAGAATCAATGACAATGAGATTATAGCATTCAAGTACACACAAAGCCAATCACTCTCACTCACTCAAGAAACAGGTCACACCCTAGTGACTGAGCACTACACCCAAAGTCTTTCTAAAGAACTCAAACCTAATAATATCAAGGGGTTTTGTAAAAATATCAGCCTTTTGATGCTCAGTGGGTGCATGTTCAAGAATAATAAAGCCCTCTTCTACTAACTCTCGAATGAAATGATGACGAATGTTAATGTGTTTAGTGCGAGAGTGTTGGACAGGATGTTTAGAAATGTTAATGGCACTTGTATTATCACAGAAAAGGGTGAGATGTTCTGGTCTATACCATAATTATAAAGCATTTGCTTCATCCACAACATTTATGCACAACAACTCCCTACTACAATGTACTCAGCCTTAGCTGTCGAAAGAGAGATGGCATTTTTCTTTTTGCTATGCTAGGTAACCAAATTATTCCCAAGGTAAAAACACTCTCTAAATGTGCTCTTACGATCATCAACACACCCTGCCCAATCGGTATCAGAAAAATCAGTGATTTCAGTGGTAGTGTCGGTCGTGAACCAAATCCCATACCCCAATGTCCCATTTACATACTTAATGATACATTTAACAGCAAGCAGATGAGATTCTTTGGGACAGGCTTGGTAATGGGCACAAACACCTACACTAAATGCAGTGTCAGGACGACTGGTTGTGAAATACAACAGAATCCTTATCATACTCCTAGAAAGGGTATGATCAACATCGATCGAGAGGAATCTTTGGAAGGTGAAGATTGGTGCTCATGGGAATGCGTGCATGTTTAGGTGACTCTAGACCAAACTTAGACACAAAATTTTTGGCATACTTGATGCGAGAGACAAGCATACGAAGGAGACTATTTAATTTGAAGACCCAAGAAATAAGACAACTCTCCCATCATGCTCATCTCAAACTAATGTGTTATGCAATCCGAGAAATATTTCACAAGATAATTAGAAGTGGATCCAAACACAATATCATCAACATAAATCTGAGCAACAAGTATATGAGACTTAGTGCTCATTTGGTTATCATCGTAGGCTAAAAAAATCACAAAAGAACAAAAAAAAAAAAAAAATCACACAAGGACAAAAATCACAAAAGTACAAAATTTTTTTTGCTATTCCAAAGCCAAAAAGCCAAAAAATCCAAATAAGAAAACCAAACAACCAAAAAAGTCTCACGCTAAAATAGTCAAAAAATCAACTAAAAAAGTCATTGCCAAATGACCCCTGAATATGTTTCACAAATAAGGTCTTGTCCACACTATCCCTTCGAAAATCATTATCAAGAAGAAATGTAGTAAGTCTATCATACCAACCTCGAGGGGTTTGTTTTAAACCCTTTCTGTTGCTCAACATATGCCTCTTCTTTCAAGTACCCATTCAGAAAGGCACTTTTCACATCCATTTGGAACAACTTGAACCCAAGAAAGCATGCAACACCAAGTAAATACGAATAGATTAGAGGCGTTAGCAAGAGGGCAAACATCTCATCATAATTAACACCCTCTACTTGTGTATAGCCTTGAGCAACCAACTAGCTTTATTTCTAACCATAGTATTATCCTCATCAGATTTATTTTTAAATATCTACTTGGTACCTATCACATTCATGTCTGTAAGTCTAGGAACAAGAGTCCAAACTTTGTTACATTCAAATTGACCTAATTCTTCATGCATAGCATTGACCTAGCTATCATCTAGTAGGGCCTCTTTTATATTCTTAGGTTCAATTAATGAAACATAGCACATATGAGATACCTCTTCCCGAATTTGTTTTCGAGTTTTCATTTTGTCTGAGACACTTCCAACCACCTATTGAGTTAGATGATTGACTTTACCCTTCGATGGTTTTAACTTTGAATTTGGCGATGTCGGGAACATCGAAGGTGGTGTCTCTTTGTGAACTCTTTGGACTCGGACTTATGATTGAAGTTGGGGCCGACTTACCTTCTTGGGCTTGACCTTGTGCTTCTTCTTGTCTTTGTGATTTTGTATCCAAGATTGGAGACTCACCATCTTCTTCCTCATGTGTTGATGGCATAGGAGAACCTATGTCATCTACAACCACATTGATTGATTCCATCAAAGATAAAGTACGCAGGTTGTAGACATGAAAAGCTCTACTGGTGGTTGAGTACCCTAGAAAAATACTTTCATCACTTCAAGAGTCAAATTTGCCCAAAGGCTCTCTATCTTTGAAAATGTAACATTTACTCCCAAAAGTTTTAAAGTATTTTACATTAGGTTTCAACCATTTCCATAGTTCATATGGAGTTTGTAAAGTGTCGGGCCTTAAATATACACGATTCACAACATAAACAGTAGTATTTAAGACTTCAGCCCAGAACTTAGAAGGAACTTTCTTACTACGGAGCATGACTCTAGCCATCTCTTGAACTACCCTATTCTTCCTCTCAACAACTCCATTTTGCTGTGGAGTAATCAGTGCAGAAAACTCATGCTTAATTCCATGCATATCACAAAAATCCAAAAACGAACTATTTTTAAATTCACGACCGTGATTAGTTCGAATTCTTATGATATACCCAATAGAAACACTCTGTTCATTTTGGATTTTAAGGACTAAAGCCTGGAAAGCATCAAATGTACCAAATTTTTCCCGTAAAAAATTAACCCATGAAAAACAAGTAAAATCATCAACAGTTAAAAAAATGTATCTTTTACCTCCAATGCTTTCAATGCGAGTGGGTCACATAAGACCCATATGAACAAGTTCAAGAGGACGTTTGGTTATGAAGCTGTTCACCTTTTTATGAGGGGCACGAGTTTGTTTCCCAAGTGGACATGGTCCACACATATGGTTCACATTCTTATCCATTTTGGGTACTCCTCTTACAAGCTCTTTGTTGGCTATCTTAGTGTAGCTCGACTTTTCGCGCTCCTTTCGGAAGACGAGAAGCCCTACAGTTTGGACCCTACCTGTGGTTCTGAATCTGATTTCATAAGTGCAATGTGAAATAGTGAAAACACAAAAAGAGTCCAAATTCGACAATTTATTTTGGAAATCGATGTTTTGAATAAAATGCCAAAAATGGACTGCTTTGTCAGATTTCGGAGTCGCCACCTAAATATTTTTGAGAAATTTAGGAAACCCATAACTCGTGCCAAAGGCCACGCCTCTGTCATCACCAAGATTGTCTCGAATCGGGAATTTAGATATGAGAGGGGAAGGTCATGAATTGAGCACCCCAGCTCGCTCGATCAAAGAACGGCCTCTACTAATCATGATGTGATTCTTGTTTACATCATATGCTCTTGTTTCAATTATTAGGCTATGTAGACACCCCATGTTTGATGGCCCTTACGACTTGGATGCAATTGCATGCATACCCGATGATGAGTTTATATGCTCGCCAAGTGCTCGAAGTCCTCAACGGAATACCACAGCTTTGAGCCTTTCAAACCCTACACCCTTGTTGCCTCATTCTTGGACCATGCCTTGGTCCTTCAAGCCTACAGCTTTTGGTGGCCTACCGGCCATCTTTAGAGGTTGCCAGCCATCACTTTTTGAAACATCGACCCTTGATGTGGCTTGTTGGCAACCAGTGATGGCGTCGGACACCAGTTTCTTTTGCAGATATTTTGTGCCAGCTGTTTGCACAGATGCATGCATCTGCACACACGTGTAGGGTTGGATATCCTTGTAAAGAATTCATGTTTTCTATATATAGGAGCCCTCTCTCTCATGTTTTAAGGTTAGAAAATTTTGAGATAAAAAATTTTCCTCTTTCTAGCAAATCTCTACACTTTTGCCTATAATTCTTTAACCTTTGCCTATACACCCTTAACAAAATCTTCTCATCTTTGAGCTAAGGTGTCTTTGACTTAGTTAGAGTTCTAGAGGTGTTGTTTGCTTGGTTTTGTTGTTTGAATTGTTTTTTCTTTTAAGAGGTATAAGCTTTGCCCATTTACTTACTTTATCTACTATTTTTCTTGTTGTTTTCCAACTGATTTTAGGTTGTAAAACTTTTTGTATTTTAGGCTGAAACTTGGGTCCTAAGGCCATTAAAGGTTAAAGGGTTGATAGCTCTTCTTTGTACCTTATTTTGGAGGACTTAGCCCTCGTGTTTTCCATCCTTTTGCTATCTTTTTCCAAGCTTTTAAACACTAATTTTGAGCTTTTTGATGGCCAAAATCATTTTTGAAGTCCAAATTTTGAGGGTTAGCCTCCTCCTTGTGTCTTGCTTACTAGCCTAGTTTGTGCCATGTTTTAGCATATTAATCTAGCTTTTTTAAGCTTAATTCGATTATATTATAGGACTTATTTTAGACTATTTTAGTCTTTGTTTTGAAACATTAGTTGCATTTGAGCGTTATTTTGCATCTTGTAGTGTAATAGTCCTCACGAGTTTGGTGTTCTAGGCCTTAGACACCATCTTGTTTGAGTTGATAGCATTTACTTATGCTTTTCTCACCCCTTTTAGCATAATCATCTCTGCAACCTCCCTCTTTCTTGGCTTTTTGTTTTGCTTTGAAAGTGGTTCAAACTATGTTTGTTTAAAGCATGAGATTGAGGTGTCATGTAATGGTTTTAATCCTTAGGGGATTCATTACCAACGGTATGATGTCTCTTTCATGTCTAAAACAACTCTTGGTTTGGACTTTCTTTCCATTAGAGGACTTAAACTCACCCTTTGGCCTTAATGAATTAAAGGATGGAAAGGTAACCAAAATGGAGTAATTAAAACTTGGAATTAAAAGTGAGCAAGATAATAATTTGGTTGTGTTCAATCGGACGTTAATTGAACACATGGAAGCTTGAACCATTTCATACTTATTAGTGACGAAATGATTCAAGCTTCCAAAATCCTACTTTCCATGATCATTCATGAAAAGGAGGGGGTTTGTATCTTATCTTGTATTTATTGAACTTGCACACTTGGTTTCATAAGCCATCATGCAATGAAATTGCATCCATTGATGATTTGTGAACCGAACATGCTACTCCTTTGATTTGCTCATGAAAAGGAGGGGTGAGTTGTGCAAACAAACCCTTGAAATACCCTGTATATGCTTTGTTTGTCCTCTGTTGTAGCAAAGAAGGCTGGCGTGATGGCTAGCGAGCCACATTCCATGGCTAGCAATGTGGCCAGACCACCTTTGATGGCGGTGGCCTTGATGCAAATTTTAACAGTGTGTTCCTCTGGCAGAGTAGAGTTATTTTGGAAGTGGGCAACAACATGTGTGTTCTATTGTGCAACAGAGGCTCTCCAGAAGCAAAACGGTGGTCTTTTTGGGTAGAAACCAAGCATGCACATGAACATCCCTCGTTTCTCGAGGTGGAGTCATTAGTTGTTTAGTTTAATTACTTAATTCTTTTAATTGCACTTGTGTTGTAATTATTTAATTAGTTAGTTAACTAGTTATTCATTTTTGTTGTTAGTTAACTAGCTAGAATTGTTAATTCAAGTGTTGTAATAATTAGCTAAGTAGTTTAGCTAAATTTCATTTGTTTTGTAATAATTAGCTTAATTAGCTCAGCTTTAGTTAATTAGTTAATTAGCTAGTTTATTCATTAGGACTCTCCTTCGTGAAAGCGCAATGTAATAACATGTATGTCTTCAACCCCACGTATTTCTCCCTTTTATTTAGCACTTATGATACTCGGTTTAGGGACATTATGTTTTGTTTAGCATACTTCATGTTTGTATCCATTAAGTATTGCATGCTGAGGCTCGATTCATCATTCTAACTTACATTGTCGTTTAATACATTCTTTGAATACATTCTTAGACCGTATGCTATTTAATTGATCTATATGCCATGTTTAGTAGCCGAGCCTATTAGTTGCATATCGCATATGTTGCATTAGTCATATTGTATAAGTTAGGAATCATGCATTTTTCTAACTCATATCTTTTTGGCTTGGAGTACTAGGTGAGTCTTTACTTGCTTTAGCATATCGTATGCGTGTGATTGTTGCCATGTCCAGCATGCTTGCCATGAGGCTAATTGTAATTGCTATACCTTTGCTTGTATGCATGTGGATGAAGGCTTATTGCTTGAATTGGAATAATTTGAGTAATGTTCATATGAGATCACTTTTTCAAGTGGTACATATTTTGAAATAATTTTCAAAACAAACGTAAATCGAAGTGTTCTAATTCTTGCAAATTTAGTCTATACTTGTTTGTGCTCATCACATAGTAATGCTAGCCTAATAAATCGGAACAAGAGCATATAATGTACATAAGGTTCATATCATGATTAGTAGAGGTCGATCTTTGATCGGGTAAGCAGGGGTGCTCAAATGTATTCATGTCTTTTCCCTCTCGTACCTAAGTTCCTAAGCCGAGTTAATCTTGGTGATGACAGACATGTGGCCTTTGGCACAAGTCATGAGTTTTCTAAATTTCTCCAAAATAAAATATTTAGGTGGCGATTCTATATCTGGAAAAGCAGTTCATTTTTGGCAATTTGATTCAAAATCGATTTTCCAAAAGATTTGTCGGATTTGGACTCTTTGTTGTTAATCAGATTTCACATTGCGCCGAGATTAGATTGAGCTGAGTCAAATTAGGACTTATTTGAACTCTTGAAAGAGGGGTGCGAAAAACTTCAGACTCTGATTTGGCGACTTTGTTGGGAAGAGTAAAGAACTTGACTCAAACTTCATGATATGAAATTTTATTTACCCTTATATGTTTCTTTGCATTACATTTGCATTGGTGCGTTTAAGTCATTGTGTTTGCCATCTATTATTCCTGGATAGTTTGTCGGAGGCTTGCCTGAAAAGCTCGCTAAAAGGCTGACCAGTCATGGGCTCTATCATGACGGGAGCATAACCCTGCTTAGTTTGCCCGTTGTACAACTTGATCATCCTTTCACTTCTCGGTGTTAGGTGGAGAGATATATTAGGTAGTCTTGCTGAGGTACCCTTTTTGACCATTTGGCCTAGTTGTATGTCAAAAGCCGTAAAGACTGTTCCAAACTAAGACAGGATGCTCACCAGAATGCAGGATTGCATGAAACTGTTTTGTTTGAATAGTGAACCCTAGTTCCCGACAAAACTAGGGCAGGGTAACCCTACCCCCTCATAGGGGTGTTTTGGATCTCACTTAACTAGTATGTGCTTTACAGTGAAAGTGTATAGAGATGTGCGTATCAGTTGCAAGTTGGGTATTTGGGGGCAGAATTCAGTGTTGAGTGCAGTCTTACAGCTTTGATTACATCTATGTGTTTTTAACATCTAAGTTGAGGTGTTGTACGGTTTCTGATTTTTTTTTTGCTAAGTAGTATAACACCATAGCTTCGGACAGTTCGAATATCCCCTAAGCGTTTTGGACCCATGTTAGGAGGCTTTACAAATCCGGAGATCTTGTTTGGGGACAACCTGTGTTTGCTTTGCTCTCACTGGTTACTAGAAGGAGAAGAGTTAGGCACAATTCACTAATCCAGCAGTCACCCTTCACTTCACCTGCATCTAGTCAGGCTTAGTCTTCTGCATCTAATCTAGTACGAGATCATTCACTAATTCTGATGGCACAATATCCACCGGTTAGCATAGAGGACCTAATCCACCACCTTCAGCAAACAGTTGAAACCATGCAGCAAGACGCTGCTCGTCAAGCCGAGGTCATAGCATGCCAGGCTAAGGCCACAAATAGGCTGCAACAACAACAAGCACAGCTGGCAACAGCTTCTTCATCTCATGCACCTCCTACGGGTATCCCAGCACTCGGAGCCACTGCCTACGTTGAGAATCAGGGCAATCCGGTAGAGCCAATCCCACTACAAGACTCCAAAGTGCCTGTATATCAAATCGAGGCTCCATTTGAGTTTGAGGTTGACCCGACCGTGCTTAAAGTTAACAAGTTGGATAAGTTCTTCAAGAGAGCGCATGGAGTGAACTCTATTCCCGACATAGAAGAGGGGTATACCGACTCTGCAATGACATTGCTAGACCGGTTCAAAATGCCACACATCGATCGGTTCGATGGCTCTGGAGACCCCATGGTTCATCTTCGGCTGTTTTCAGACATCCTGCGACCGATGGGCTTGACCAGGTTGCAGAAGCTCTCACTCTTTGGCCGGACTATGTCAGGAATAGTGGCTATTTGGTATGCGAAGCTAGAGGATTCTGTGAAGCAGAGTTTGGAGGAAATGATTGAGGCCTTTGTTGCATAGTACTCATACAACACACAAATCGAGGTCACAACAAGTGATCTCGAGGCAATGCGCCAAGGAGCGAAATGAGGGCTTTTGATTCGTGACAAGATGGAGGTCGAGGCTTCAATGATGACTACACGACCTCCAGAGAAAGATCAGATAAGGATGGTAGTCTGCAATCTGCACAGAAAATTGTTGCAAAAAATGATTGTCCTATCTCTGTTCACATTCACCAAACTCCATGAGATGGGTGTTCAAATTAAAGACGCCATGAAACAAGGCTTGATTCTTGATGAGGAGTAGGCCAAGAGGCCTTTTGTGTGCAGTTCCAATGCAACCACCAGTGGTAGCATAGCTGCGCGACCGTCTAATGTGAATGTTGTCATTACCACAACCAAGACCGCCAATCCCTTTGCCAGCACAACTCCACAAACTTCAAACAACCAGGCCTGATCTTAGAGGACCTTTACCCCACTCTACATGCCTTTATCTGAAGCCATGAGGGTGCTAATCAAAAAAGAGCACCTCAAGCCGTTAGAGCCTCGCTCACTACTCGATCCTTTTCCACCGAAACACAACCCAGCCAACTACCGTGCATTTCATTAGCAGCACGGTCATGACACCGACCAATGCTTCAGCCTGCGTCATGAGATTCAAGATCTCATCGACAACAAGGTGATTGCACCACCCTAGAAAGCAAATGTAACTACCAACCCTCTCTCGGCCCACAATCAAGTTCCCCCACCTCATAATCTAAACCTAATCCATACATTAGCCCTCCTCTACGACCCCAATGTATATATTATCCCTTCCCACCTACCCAGACCGACGGTGTTCATTCTTGAAAGCATAGATTTGTGCATGATGGACACGTCTGCACTTCAACCTAAGCCTATGGTGGTGATAGTTGCGGACTGAGGAGGTGGCCTTAGAGAATCTGAGTCGTTACTAAGTGCTTGGAGGACTTGTTGGAGGGGGTGTACAATCCGTGCTGCTACATTGTGCCGGTTGATCAAGCCAAGCTGGAAGTGTATTGCCAACTATAGCGGAGGTTAATGTGGTTAGGGAGGACAGCCTGAGCCAAGGTTTGGATGATCTAGCGGAGCTTGAGGAGGACTTAGACAACCTGTAGTTCTCTGACAAACAAGATTAAGGAGATGTGTAGATTAACTGGTTCGATTTGAATGGATTAGCGGACAACTCTGGGTGGTTGAGTGATGAACCCGACAAGGTGGATGGAACTGAAACAAAACCGGAAGAAAATGGAGCAAGAATTGCTGCAGTGGCGAAATAATTAGGAAAAGAAACTCTTGGAGAACACCGTGAAGATTTATTTCGGCTGAGCCTTGTAGTCTTGTGGATCTGAAAGAAGTTCTGTTAAGCAGTTTGCACAAGAAATGGGTTAAGACAACCAGAAAGCTCTAATGGCTCAACACCCTGAGGGGGAAACTTGTGATGTGAAAGTGATACAAATGGAGCCGAACAATTGTTTGTCGGTTGCCGGAGGTGTATGGTGAGAGGATGATGATTTACTTCTGGCTCACACCGACGAAGGCTGGATGGGTCCCTTCCAGATAACACGTGGTATGTGGAAAAGATTGACCATATGACAAGAAGTGATCGGTATTTTAAGCCACCGCACTTAGACCAAGTTGAAGCCTCTGGAAAGACAGAGAGGTTGAAAAACATAAAGAGAAGTAGTTGGAGAAAGAGGCAATGTTGAAGCAACTAAAGAAAATCCAAGCCGACATTTCGATCTAGGGTCTTTTTATGGCCTCTCGGGTGCATCGACAGGCTGTACTATCAGCAATGGACAAATCTAAGTTGTCCATTGACATTACCCCTAAATAACTTATGGGATTGGTCTTCCCAGGTAGGGCTGGGCTAACCTTTACCTTTTTTGATAAAGAAATGCAACCAGAAGGCTCAGCACATAACAAACCTCTATACATATCTATTGAGTGTAGAGAAAAATGGGTACCAATGGTGTTGGTCAACACCGGTTCGACTATTAACGTCTGTCTTTCTCATACAGCTTATGCCATCGGTTTTAAACCAGCAGACCTCATGCCCACAACCCAAGTGATTCGGGCATATGATAACACAAGCAGGAAGGTTATAGGCATGGTACAAATTAGAGTTCAGGTGGGCCCAGCTTAGCAAGATATTGAGTTCTATGTCCTGGATGTCCCGACCACCTTCAACTTACTACTAGGGAGACCTTGCTTGAATCTGGTGAAAGCAGTCTCCTCTACCCTCCACCAAATCTTTGAGATATCCTCATGGAAAGGGAGTGGCGATTGTTTTGAAATTCATCTATCCATCCCCACCAAAGGTAACTACACTAGTCTTGGGAGATGCGTTTATGGCGGTGATGTTTTTCTCTCGGGGTTTACTCTATTTGAGGCTCGGGTAGTGCAAACCATCTTGGTAGTAGATGAGGGCAAGTATGTAGGCGCCTAGTTTGTTTATTTCATAAACAATTTTGCAACACGATGCCGGAATGAGGCTTGGAAGAAGTTGTCGGAAAGGTGTCCTGACATTGGCGATGTGCGCATAATTCACATACCTTTGGTTTGGGATATATACTCACCAAAGAGGATTGGGTTGAGAAAAGGAAGTGATGGCACCTTGAGCAAAAGCCAAGTAATTTGGGAAACACTATGAGCTTATTCACAGTGATCAGGGAGCTAAATGGTCCTTTGTTCGAGAGGAGAAGGCTTCCCATTTTGTGGCTTTCCGAGTGGATGAATTCGTGAAATGGCGTGTTCCTTGTGAAATCTTCTTCGACTGCGGTTGCAAGATAGTGATCTTAGGAAAAGGTTGAATCGATTGCTGAAGC